>VZTF01002639.1:482316-665328 GCA_013397755.1 Cnemophilus loriae
CGCGCCCGCGGGGCGGGCGCGGGCTCAGCCGCCGGCGCGGTCCCGCGGCCCGGCCCGGGGCAAGTTTGTTGGAGAAAAGGAGCGATGAGGCGCCGCTCCGCGGGAGTCCGCCGCTCTCCCGGCAAGTGCCCCGCTTTCCCGGCGGTTTGGGAGCAGGTGGCGCCTCTTCCTCGTGCTGCCAGGGGGATAAAAGGGAAAACGGAGCGTTCCGGAAAGCGCTTTTGGCTGGGGAAGGTGCTCGCATGGATTCCCCGTGAGTTCCTCCTGTGCTTTATCTCGAGTACCTTTTCTCCGCAATTGAGTGATCGTGCCAGAAACTTCCCGCGCTGTGTTTTGAAGCAGACCCGTGGTCATCCCTACCTTTGTTCTTAGCGCTAAGTGGAAGGGTCAGCCCCGCGGGTACCGCGCCGTTCCGTGCATCCCTCCTGGCGGCTGCCAGCCTCCTGTGTCAGTCACGGAGTTGCAGCCTCTCTGCTTCAGATGTTCCTTCCCTGTGTACTGGGCAGAGTTGTTGAGGAGGAGTTTCGGTTGTACAGGAATAAAGAGAAGTTGAGCCGCAACAAAGTGACAGCTACCTCCTCTAATCCTAGAAAGAAAACCCTCGCTGGCCTCTCTCCCCGAGGAGAAGAATTTGTGGCAGATCGGCTCAGTTACAATCTACAGAGTTTGCTATTCTTTCCATTAGCTTGTTCTCTTTTTAATTTATTCTGATGGAACATTAACAGTGATGAATATTTAGCACATTTTAGCATTTGGAAATGATACATGTGTTTGCAGAGAGCTGTGCTGAAGAGCTGGTGGTGTGGCTGGCTGATGTCTAGCGTTCAGCGATCGGTAGATGCTCATTACAAACTGGCGGGCGTTGGGAATAAAGGGTATGGACACCGGCAAGTCAGCCAGGGGGATGTGTTACCGGTTCCTGGTTCACTCTGCTGATTGAGTAACTCATTAGCACACTGCATATATAAATAGAATTTCACGAATATGTGGAAATTGAGTGTTTCTGTGAAGCAAGAGCAGTTTTGGGAAATCGAACATCCCTTTGGCACTCCCACAGAGAACTTGCTGCTCTTTGGTTGTAAAGGTGGACTTGGAGCCAAGAGCCATCAGTATTGGCTGGATGGGCACAGGCTGATATATCCCTGATAAAGGAAAGCTGAATAGCACAGACCCTTGTAAACTGGATTTTTTAGAACAGGTTTTGTCCCTTCTCCTTGAAGGGAGTCTCAGCAGATTTCTTAAAGAACGATGGGGGAGTAGGTAGTTGCAGGCAGAGCTAGCTTTGTGCACACGGAGTGCCTTCTCCATTGTGTGTCCGGCCAAACTCTTGTAGTTTGAGGATCCGTGTAATTAATCCATTCCTCCAGCAATACATCTAGGGGTAACTGGAGAGGGGAGTGAACCTGCGTGTATCACCACTGACCTGATTGCACGCAATATTAGTGCGGGAGTGCTGGACTTGGCCTCCTAGATCAGGTTGCAGGATTGAGATTGTGATGCTAATGAGCAAAAGAAACTTAAACTTTAATAACAAAATGGAAACTAGATGTTCTAGTTCCCATTTGTATGTATTTGAACTGGTTTTGCCTTTGCTATTTAAGAGGGTGCGTGTGTCAAAAAAGGATGAAGTGCTGTCTCTGCCTAGGGAAGGGAAGTGAGACTAATTTTGTGAACAAGATTTCATCCCCTATGCTTATAATAACCATATAGCCAAGACATTGGGTCAAACGCAGAGTCATTTGTTCACCACTTGGCATCGCATTTGGAATAGGGAAGGAATCGTTTATCTTCTCTGGCTGCAGAGGGAGATTATTTCCACTGCGTCCCAATTATCCTTCCAGGCTTCCAGTTTCCACATTCTTCCCATTTCATTTCTACCAGTAGAGTGTCAGAGGAAGATGTTAAGAACTGGGTGGAGTGAATCCTCCGAAGCCAGTGCTTCCAAAGAAGCTGTGGGCAGCTTTTGCCAAGCGGGGCTGAACCTGTGGCTGAGCCGTGCTCTGCCTGCCTGAGCCATACGCCTCTGCCTTGCCCAGCAGGAGATTGCTGGTTGCTGTCTGTCTTCCTGAAGAAGGAAAAAAGGATTTACCCTGATGCTTGTAAAAAGCTCAGCAGAAACTGATATGTAACAGAATGGAAATGAGCATTGCTAATACTTTTGTTAGAATTTACTTAGACTACTCAAGAAAACTGTGTGATGTGTGCAGGAAGGAGGGAAGAGAGGACCAAAGTATTCTGGTATCTTTATTGTTTTTAGGTTTGCTTGTTTTATTTAATTTATCTTGTTGTTGTGCTAATTTGGTCAAATCCAAGGCATTTTAATAGCAGCAGCATGAATCTTTATATCAGCCTAGTGGCTCCGCTTCTCTTGCATGAAACTTTCATCTGTAAAGGCTTGTTTCGCATCTTGCTGTATTAAGATTAAAGAGTCTGGGAGATCTCCAAACTGCATGTACAGAACAGATGTGAAGGGTGGGCTGAAATTTATATCTACAGATTCATCAATCTACAGAAACTTAGTCTCTTTTCTGCCTTTTGTGGCTGTGAAACTAAGAGGCAGGACTCAAGATGCCCTGTGGACTTTTCATTAGGCTAAACATATCCTACATATAAGTTACATATTCCTGAAATGATCTCAATTAAAAAAATTTATCACCTATCTGTCAGAAAAATCTGAAGCAGACATTGCTGAAATTGTGTAACAGTAGTTCAATGTCCCTGATGAACTGGAAATCATAAGTGACAGTCCTCATTCCAGTAGACTAATGCTCTGGAGCCAAACAGTGAAAAGATCTCAAGTATTTGACGTTATTCACACTGGATCTGACAGTATGAATGATCAGAGGAAAAGGAGAGTGGCCCATGTTACTGGAACCATTAAGCAAAACTTAAAATATTCACAGAATTGCTGTACTGGTTTGGGTGGGTTAACATCAGAAGGGGAAGAAAAGCCTTCGTATGGACTGTTGAATTAAATAATGTTTGCTTTGTCTTTGAACTTCTCTTACCTTTTCTCTTGAAAAAAGTCTATAAAATAAAGGAATGTTGAATGAGTTGGTTCAGAAGCATTGCTATTACACATGGGTAAGTGTTAGGTGACAGGTCTAGCACAAATCCTCATCTGCACACGAGCTGAGATTGCAGGCAGTGGCTTTGCTTAGTCCTTCAGAAAAACTTACTTCATGGTCAAGAGACCATGCTGCTCCAGCTGCAGTCACTTAGAAGTGTTGACTGTTAGGTATTTTCTTCTCTAAGAAGTGATTCAATATACTTCTTTCTAAAGAAGGCAAATTTTTGGACTCAGAAGATACTATTTTTTTGGTGTCTTCCTTATAAAATGTTAAGATGAAAGGTAGAAAAAAAAGGGAAAAAAAGAAGAACTGCCAGTTCTGTAATTCACTCAGGATTTTATATTTAAACTAGGTGCTTTCTGTCTTACACCTTCCCTCCACTAACAGAAGTTCACTCAATCATTTATTCCCTCAGTAGCACTTAAGTTACTCCTTGTTTCCAGTGTTTTTGCAGAAATGTTTTTCAGCTGCTGAAGCAGAAGGTGCAATCCTCAATGCTGTCTCCTTCCCTCTTTCTCTTTCTGTCTGCCAAATCCCCATTTAGATAGATTCTCCAACCCAGAAACAAACAGGTGATGAAGATTTGGTGTAGTCAGCAGCACAGTGAAGGTGCACAGTGGTAGAAAATGGTGAGAATGAAGCCTTTCAAATCCCCTGTATGCCAAGATTTAAAGAGTTTTACTCAGATATGAGCCTCCTTGTTTGCTAGTGGCTGAGAAGTGAAGGCCCTGTGTGCTCAGCCTTGTTGGTGGTGCCAAGGCAGATGCTGGTGAGGGATGTGCCTCGAGTAACAAACAGCTCACCAGAGACAAAAGGAAAAGGCGGTGACAAGTCTAGGACACATGGCCATGACAAAGACTTGGGAGGATGGTATGGCAGGGAAGCGCAGCAGGTACCTGGTCTTCCTCGAAGGAGGTGGGAGTGACTGTTCACTGGGAATGTGTTTGTCTCCGTGGGAAGAGTGTAAGAGTGTCCACTCCAGTTGCTGCTGGGTGGCTCTGGTGGCATAGGAGGAGAGGAGCTGGAGGGGGAATAAGCTGCAAAAGGGAATGCAGCTGTCTCACGGAAAAGACGTTAACACACAATTTGTGCAGAGAGCCATCCTACTATTACTCTAGCTGGAAAAAAAATGGGGAAAAAGATAAATTAAAAAGTCTGGGCTGTGCTCAGGTGCTGACTGCATAATGGTAAACCTTTCAGGTCTTCCCACCAAGGCTGCTAGCCAGTGATGTCTTGAGTACGTACCTGCCTGGGAAGTAAAAAGGGCACTTCAGCAGTGGCTCAGTATTCTGGGTTGGCATTGAGAGCCTCATGTGAGGCTCCAATGGCTTTGGATCAAAGCCTTAAGTGAATGTGAGCTTGGGTTAGATGTAAATACATAGCCAAAGAGAGAACTGATTCTATAACTCACTGTCAGCCTTCTGATCTATCTAGTTGTTTACAGCTGATCCTTCTATTTTTTCAGCTGTATCAGTGGCATAAGTTTCAAGGACAGGGAGCTTAAGAAAACCAAAACAAGCTGGGGAAGGAAAAAAGACCTTACATTTTGTTTGTTATTGATTTAATGCTATATTACAGCTTGACATCGCAGGGTAATATAGTGGAGCTATAATGTGTCAGGTTAAATACACAGTGCACACGTATTTTCTTCACTCTGTACATCACAATGTTTAAGATTGTGTCAGTATTTCTCTTGTACAGCTTAGTCTGCTATTTCTACCCACGCTGTGGCAGTCACTCTCCACACTGCTACTGTGATACCTGCCATGAAATTGATGTAGTACTGGTGTAGCCACACTGCATGAGGTGGACTTTGTGAAGAAAAGCAGATCCTTTTGTAAGACTGGTTGTGTTACAGCTGGAATGTACAGACATGTCTCTAAGCACATAAGCTTTTCTTCTGACCCAGAGCAGAATGCCTTGCTGCCACTTTAGGTTTCTTCCAAAGCTTGGTGCCTCAAAGCTTGGATTTTTTTCCCCAGTTCCAGGTGCACAAGAAGTCTCCCTCACAAATGTAATTTTTGTAGCAGGTGTCTGATGTTTATGGTCATAAGTTTGGGCTATGTTTCTCTGGGGTTGCTCACACTCCCTGGAAGGAGGACAGGACTCCTGTGGAGGGTCAGGGGAAGCTCCCTGCCCAGGGATGGGGGGTGCAGACCTGGCTGGGGGTTCATGCTGTCATGCTGCTTGCAGCCAAGCCCAGAGGTGAGGATTTGCCCAGTAGGAGAGGTGTGTACAAAGGATGTAGGATTTTGCCATCACATTTTCTCAGTCCTGAATAAAATTTGCCTGTCCCTTGAGTTAAAAGCCTTTTATGAGGGAAAGAGTCCTTTAATTCTCCTGAACGACTTGGCTGAGGTGAATGCAGTCCCTCTTATCTTTGCTGATTGCTTCAGTGGTGTCTTGTCTCTATTTAACACCTACCAGTTCCTGGGGATTTTCACTCATTGGGCATTCTGTTCCTCTTGCACCAATGTCACCCTTAATTTTCTTTGGCCATCTTTTACCTAAAAGGCTCAGCCTTTGACCAGCCTTCTTACCCACAGGAGCATCCTTGTCAATACTCTTCAGAGTCCATGAAAATAAAGTGCTCTGGCTGTTGCTGGTTAGCTAAAGGCATTTCTCTGCATTTCCTTGCTCTGTTTCTGACTGCTTTCCTGGGCTTTCTCTTTATTGTCTCACAGACTTAAACGAAGAAAGGGAAAAGAAAAAAGGCTGTTCTCTTTTCACTCACTATACCATTTTTTTCTTTTTTCTTTGCTTCTGTATAAGTTAGAATGGCATTTCCTGCATGGTCTTCAGCTTATTTCAAACTTACTTCAAATTTGGTGAAGAACTGTTACATCCAGTTTGAAATACTGTCTTTACGACTAATAACTTTATACTAGATTTCTATTGCTATTGCTTTCTCTTCTTGATGAGTGACTGTCCTAGCTTGGTTTTCGATCACGTCTCATCGCTTTCGCTCTCTACGCTCTGATGGATGGCTGCTGAAGAGTTTCATGAGATGTTCGTTTCCTCAGCTCTTGCTGAGATGCTACTTAAGAATAATTTGTAAGACAAACTGCAATTTGTTCACTATCTAGATAAAATGACACCTGGTTTGTCAGTTTGTTGCTTGACATCATCTGGATTTTTTTCTTCTCTAGTTTGCCAAGGCTGCTTGTCGAGGCAAACCTAAAGCCGTGTGGGTGATGCTCTCGTTATTTGTAACACAGGAATTATCATCGAACCACACTTTCTAAGGTTTCACTAGAAAATTCTGCCCTGGCACATTTGCCACTTTCAAGGTGCTGCTTCTTCCCAGTCTAACGGTGATTTCTGTTTTCTTTTCCTGCCCCTGCTGGAAAGCAATAACCTGCTTTGAATGCCTGCACTTAACTAGTGCTCTTGTAAGTGACGACTTTTGTGCTCTGAGGGAATTGCTGTAGTTTGGGAATTGATACGGCCTCTGTCTTCTCACCCATCGCCATTATAGCAAATCAAGGAACAAACCATTTAAGTCTTATTGTCCATTTAATTCTTAGGCATTGTACCGTACTGTGGAAAGATTATCAGCACAGATCAGCATGAAGTGCTGTTGCAGTTTGTGGTGGAAACTGGCCATTGCAGGAACACCACTGCAAAAGGGCTTATTTTCTGTTTACTGCTACAGATTTCTCGTTAATCTTTGAGCTGTTTCCACATACAGCTTTAACCATTATTACCACTGATGCAGCTGCACCTCTTTTGGAGTGCAAATGCTCATTTTCCTAGCACGCAGTACATGCATCTGCGGAGCTTATAAGGAGATTCCACCATGCACTGAAAGCAGGTATTACTTTGCATAAAGTTTGCCATATTTAACACACAATTTGAACAGGAAAAGATCATCACAGGAAACTTAATCCATCCTTATATATTAGATTAATTTATATAAATCTGCATGTGAGCCTTCCTTATAAAAACTGTGGGGGTTTTATGAGGTGTGGGATGCTCTGAGACTTTCCATTAAGTGTTACTTGCTATAACAAATTACCATTATTATCCTGTGCATTTCTATTTCATAACATGTTGTGTTTTGTTGTTAGTTTTTTGAAAATAATAAAACAGATTAAACTAAACAAGAGCTGCCCAGGGATAATAACAAAGTCTATAAAAAGAGAAACTCTGCAATTATGGTTTACAATTTTATTAAATCATGAGAGGCCTTAAAAAAGGTTGAATGAGTCTTCATGTGTACAAGTGGATGAAAAGCACTATGTTAGAGCCTGGTGGGATGCTGGTGATTATATACTGTAACTGGCTATGTATGGGATTTGCCTGTGAGCCTGTCCTCTTGCAGCATAGACTCTTCTGGTTCTGAGTCTGTGAGGATGAAGCCAGTGAGTCCCACTCTATTTCCAGACCCTCTCTGTGGGGAATTGCTTACCCAGAATTGATGTGTCCCTGTCTGGTAACTTCTCTAGAGGGTGAGTGATTATCTGAGGGTGCTGATAAAGGTTACTTTTAAGAGCTGGAATGATTTGTTTGCTTTTGGAGGGCTGTTGTACAGGCTCTACTCAGTGAACTTTCAACAGCTAGTACCTGTGGAAGTCTCTTTCTTAGAGTGAAGCTGTGTAATTCCTTTTCCTAGAGTGGATGGTGGAGGAATGGTAGAAAAACTGCTGCAGGTGGCAAAGCAAGCTATACTATTCCACTGTTCCTGGAAAACATCAATCAGCCTTAACAAAACCAAGGGATTTCTTATTTTGCTGTACCTCCTGCGTAGTAGGAGCATATAGTTTGGGCAGTGCTCTTCCTTGGGTGTGACATGCTGAGCCTCACATGCTGCAACCCTTGGGCACAAAACCAGTGTTGAGTCTTGGCTTGAATATGTGTTTCAGTGCAGCCTCTCTGCCCTGATGAGACATGTGATCAATGCTGAGATTTCTGTAGTCAGGGTTTTTTTTTGGTGCTGGCTGAGGTGCTGCTGGTTGGCTCTATTGGAAGATACCTGTCAATGTCACCTAGTATTGAGACACTGCACTTTGGTGTATGTGCTCTTGTCCCCCTTTCCCTGGGTTTTCTGAGAGCCTTTGCATTTGAACTGCCATTTGCCATTTCGCAGGAGGTTTAACAGAATTTTTGCTTCCAGAGACTCTTCCAGCAGAGATGTTAGAGCAATAAAAAGTCTTCTCCAAGTGTTTCATGGGTGGCTCCTCTGAGGAAAGACCTTCATGTCTGAGATGGTCAAATCTCCTCTTTCAAGGGTCTCTATTCCTAGGAGTGTCATTGCTTGCTGTGTTCAGCCCCAAATATTTAGGATGCTGTTTGCAAACACATCTCTGTTTTGAGGAGCAGCCTGTTCATACAGCCTGGCCAGCCCAAAGCACTCTCCATGCTGTGTGCTCTACCAGGGCCATAATGTGTATCTTACAAGTTGTGCTTTAGCTCAGACAGATGTTATGACCTTCATGCAGAAATGGCTAAGGTCTTCCAGCCCACACGATACAATTTTCCCCATTTGTGGGGCAGTATAAGCATGGAAATACAAGGACAACACCACCCTCACCTCCCTCCAGTGTAGTACAGTTTTTGCTTGCCAGAACTTCTGTTTATGAACCTTATGTTGGAGAAAGACCACTTCTTCCTTAATTTTGAGATTCATATCTCTGTTTTACTTCCTTTGTTTGCTGAACCGTCTACTGTGTATAGTTGCTGCATGCTGCTGCCAGTAAACAAGACTGACTCTCTCTGTTAGGGTATTAAATATTAAGAGGGGAGAAGTAATTTTTTATTTACCCATCCCCTTCTTGGCTCCCTTGCCCAGAAGTTCCTTCACAGCTCCTCTGCGACGGAGCAAATTTGGCATTCCATAGTAGGCTGCCTTTTTTCCTCCGTGGGTATGTGATCTGGGGAGCTTTGCAAAGTTCTTGTGACTTGGATTAGAGCTGTTTGAAGACCCAGATTTGCTCACCCGTTTGACATACAATAAATTTAACCAGTGCTAACGTTTCAACATCATTCTGCTGGGATTGTTTCAGGATGAAAGAATGTTTCCTTCATTGCCATGTGGCCTAATTTCTTATGACAAAGAGCTTTAGCAGCAAAAAGCACTGGTGTGAATATAGCACCTGCACGCACTCACGCTTAGTGTTCATGGACCACCAAAAATGGTATTTAAAACATACTCGCGGTCTGATTTTGCTGTTTAATGGAAGAGTTACCTGAATAATGTGGTATTATGTTTGTGTTTTGTTCTGCTGTTTTTTGTTTATTTAAAGAACACACAGGGGAACAGCCAAGCTATGAGGCTGATGCTTTTACAGAGCTGTGTTCAATAATTTACATCAGGTAACTCACAGCTTACATGCCTCATTGACTTGATGTTCACCCTAAGAAGGGGTGTGAAGAGCACACCCTGCCTTTCGGATAGGGGACCTGATAGGGGTAGGAAGATCCCTTGCCTATAAAGTTCTGCCTCTCCTGCCAGCAGACCTTTTTTGCAGGATGGGAAGTGATCAGACATGATGCATGGAGAGTAATGATAGATTTTTCAAGACTGTTGTCAGATGTCATGGGTTTAGTGATTGGTTCTCACAACTTGGCCAACTAAATGAGCATCTCATCCATTTTGGTGCATGAATTCATATCACCTGATATCCTGAGCACTTGTCCTCACCTGCCTGCATCTGCTTTCTCCAGAAATCAGGTTGCCAGATCACACTTTGGCATTTGAGGGGGAGCAGTGGACTGTGCTCCAGGCGATTTACAGCCAGAAATGATTCCTTTATATAAAGAATGTATCCTGCAGAGGGTCCCTGTCATTGTGCACATCTGCAGGTGTCTTGGAGTGAACTGTGGCTCCTTTAGGGCAGGGTGGCCCTGTGCTGCTCCTTGCTCCCCTCAGCATGCTGAAAACAAGATTCAGGCCTGGGGGTTCCCACTGCTGCAGCATATTTGCAGCTGAAACTCTGGCTGGATGTCTGTTACTGCCATTTGTTGTGGTTTGTCATTCAGTGCTGGTAGAAATAAGGGAAAGTGATGGATGTTGCTGCCCTGAAGTGGCTTGCAGGAGAAATGGGATAAAAAAAGAAAAACCTCCAACTCTTCATGTGTTCTTGAATCACACAGACTGATGTCTTGTCAAAATGTAACTGCATCAACCCATACTTCAAAGGGAAAGGTCAAGTCATGCCAAAATCTCACTTTTTCGCAAACTGTCTGGGCTTCATCTGTTGCCTCCACAAACACTCCAATGGGGGCACAGCAGGAATGCACAAGTAAGACTCTTGGTCTGGTAAAGTTAGATTGGCCTGGAAAATTCAGCCCAGGACAGCTAGCACTTCCTTGCTTATGAATAAGAAATTGTAGAGAGTTATTTATATAAAAAAAAAAGTTGTCTGGCTCTCACAGACCTCTTCACACCTCCTCTGTCTCACAAAAAAAAAAAAAAAATCAAAGGTGTTTTTTTATAGTAGCAACAGCTCAGTGGCCTTGCTGTTGTGTCGTGCTTGTCACGGGAGACCTGCAGTCTCTTAGTAACAACAGGAAGGATTATTGACCCTATAGCATATTTACAACTGCATGTAAAATATTTAGATTGAGTCTTCTTTTCACTGGTTATCTTGTAGTTTGTTTAAAAAAATATCCTTCAACGGTAGTTCAAGTATATTTTTCCAGATTCCTTGTTCATATATGGAGTCTTCCCTAGGTAGACACCATGTGTATGTGTATATATTTGTGTAAGTATGTATATATATATTTGTCCAAATGTACAGATGTTGTTAATCCTAAAGAGAATTATCTTCAACTGCATGTAAGGCAAAGCTTGTCAGCAGCTGTTAAGCAAGCTGGCTGTAAAAAACAGTGACCAGAAAAATGTGTTAATACATGCTGTCAAACAAATGTCATAACAGCTTGTTACATCTTTTTTTTTTTATGATCGACACAAATAATGACCCTTAATTGTCTCACTGAGTCCAGGGTTATGTTAGCTAACTTATCTTTGCCATCAGTGTCCTTATAAAAATGATGCAAACTATTAGACAAGCTTCTTTATGCCAGTAAAGCATTTAAACAGAGGCTTAACCTTCAGTGTGTGACACTATTTTGAAAGTTAAATGGGAATAAATGCCCCTGTTATGCCAAGCAGATGCTCCAGCTCCTTACCAAGTCGTTGTCTTGGCTGTTCCTGGGCAAAAGCACCTATTCTAGAGCAGAAAATAACTACCCATATTGTAAAGCTGCCATGTGGCCAACAGAACCACAGAAGGTGCCAACAGGGAAACAGGACAAGTGCCATGATGCCGGCCAGAGTGATTTGCTGCTAAGGAAGCACAGGCATGCTCTCACTGCAGTAAACTGTGCTGGGAGGGCGCAGGACTCTCCCATCTCTGTCAAGAAGGTTGCCAAACACAACCACATAATATAAAAATTGGCGAAATGGCTTCTCTTTAATCAGATAAACCAGAAGTTTAGAATGATTTTCAATAATTACTTTAATAGCACTAACATTAGATGACTTCGAATGGAGCAAAAAGGCATAATTTAGAGTATTTGAAAGATGTCTTGCTGTTACAAGACCTCTCAAATCTAGTAATGATTTTGTTTTATTTCCTTACAGGTTAAACATATTGCTGGCTGGTATGAACCCCTTCTATTTCCACGCAGTGAATGTAATTTTACACTGTCTGGTGACTCTTGTGCTGATGTATACTTGTGACAAAGCTGTGTTCAAGGACTGTCGACTTGCTTTTGTCACAGCGCTCTTCTTTGCTGTGCATCCCATTCACACTGAGGCTGTAAGTATGTGCCACCGAAGCTAAAAATAAATTCATTCTTCATAATTTCAATTTTTTTTAAGGAAACCTCTGAGTCATACAGAATGTGGTACATGTGATTTTTTGCTGTGGGGGAGCGAAGGTGAGAATGTACTCTAAAATAATTTGTAGGAGTCATTAAGAAAAAAAGTGTATTCATACTTGCAGTCTCTGTGCTCTGGAACTGAATTCTAAAGGATGGTCCTAATCAGCCACGCTGGGAATAAATGAACAGTCATGAGTTTTCTGAAACCAAAGACCTCAGTGAGGCTGTGCTCTCCTGCTGGGATATTGTTGCATGCCTTCAGTCACCTCCTATAGCCATCAGTTTTAGGAGAAAAAGTGAAGGGAGCATTGGTGTGTATTCTCGAGGAGCTCTCTGACAGAGGTGATGTGACCCATGGATTAATTTATATTTCTTTCAATTGCAAGCTAGGAGAATCATCTTCAGAAAAAAAGTTGTTAACGCACACCAGCATAAGTTTCCAGAACAACAGCTCATATTGGACATCTTTCTGTTCATTATAAGGAAACATGTAAAGACATAGTCATTCCAAAACTGCAGTCTGTTAGCACGAGGAGACACCTCTGTAGCTAAAAGGAGTCTTTGCTGTCTTTGAGAAGGAAAGGCAATGTCCAGCTCTTCACACTGTAAAAAAGAAATGCACTCGTTAGCTGAGATGCCACTGACATCACACTGCTCTCATTCCAAGCCTTTGTAAATGAGGGAGGGAAACAGCTCCTGTGGCTGAGAACTTTCGAGGAGAGATTACCTTAATAACAAAAAGCCACAAGCTTTGGAGTTACTCCCTGTGTCGTGTGAACTAATCAGCTAGGCTCCTTTTGATAATACAGCTTTATATTTTAAGGGAGGTTTTAGAAGAGGCACTCTTGGAATTTATTTTTGTCTGGGTCAGAACTTTAAAAGGTTAAAATAAATACCAGAGCTCTGAATATAACTTAATTATGTAATCTCAAAAGGGGCAAAATTTCAAAGGGCCTTTTATTTGCTTTATGGGTGATTTTTAGATCTTTATGAAATAGGATATTGAAATAACTGTAAAAAAGAGTGTTTTTCCATTCTTCTTCAGTATCCCCTTTTTTATAAAAAGATTTTGTTAATTAATATGTAGAAAAAACTCTTGCAAACTCTGATTGTTCAGGAGGAATAAATTCTATAATGCTGTCCGTTTTTGGTGATAAAGTTCATTCAAATATAACTTATTATATAAGTCTTTTTCTTTAACAAATTTCAGTAATGGGAGTTGGATGCATTTCTCATCTAAGCTTTATTATACAAAGTTAAAACAGATCCCTAAAATTGGCATTTTCTATGTAACTCTATTAGTATTTTATAAAGTAAAGAATGACTTTACTGTTGGCTTACTCATTTGTTTTGCCAAGCAAGAAATGCAGCAGACAAAACTGAGCATATCCTACACTATCCAAGTAACATTTTGCTATGCTGAGAGAGGATAACACTGAAAGATCAAAAGCTTGAAATAGTAGCATGGATTGTTGAGGCAGTCACTGAGGTTTTTTTACATTTTTAGACGTGTTTTTACACCTGTGTCTCTCTTTTCCTTTCAGGTAACAGGTATAGTAGGCAGAGCAGATGTCCTTGCCTGTCTACTCTTTCTGTTGGCTTTTCTCTCCTATAATAGGTATGTGATAACATAATGAGATTCTCTAGTCTAAGGAGGGGACCAAAGGCAAACCCGTCAGTGTTTGATGGTTGTTGGCAGAGGTAGTTCCCACAGCACTGCTGTGTGAAAGTGTCCTGGCCCCTGCTTGCAGCCATGGTGATGCTTATGAGAACAAAAAAACCATAAAACCAGAAGTCAACATTGACAATCCCTCTTCCAGTGACATTACAGCTGACCATACACCAAAGTAAGGCTTGTAAAACTTATAAAGAAATGTTTCCAATGGAAGGCAAATAGTCTGTATGTAGAGTGAAGAACAGACAGACACATGCCTGCCTTTCAAATGCATGCTGTGACTGTGGGACTCTGGAACACCTGGTCTGGGAGAGTTACGGAGTGTGTCTAGACCATTAGTCATCCTTTTCTGATGAAAACTTGGCACTGCTTGCTGCTCTGTGTTCTAAAACTGTAACTGAACTAGTATAGATACAGAAATAGCTTACTTGGATTGGGTTTCTGCACCTTTTGCATTATTTGCAGTTAGAAATAACATTGTTTGCAGTCAGAAATAGAACCATGTCATCACAGCCATGGGGAAAAACTGCTTCTATCCCTCTGGGGCTGTCTGCTACAAACTCACGATGCTGTTTTCTTCAGAAGGTTTCAAAGCTGTGAAACTGGTAGTGACCCCACAGGAATCTGCCTGTTTCATTTCACTTCTTTCCTACCTTCTCCCCTGTGATAGAGGCTTGCTGCCCAGTCTGTTAATGATTAGGACACATCTCTGACTCAGGGGAGTGTGGGTGGGATGGAGAAATCTTTGCTTGCCTAGTGCTTTTTGTCCCATAAGGAGAATTAAGCATGCGTGTTCCGCATGACAGAAAGCAGGTGTTTTTCTGCCCTCTCTGTACTTACTCTGCCTTCCTCTGACTGTTTCAAGTCTGCTTTATTTTTCTGCTTCTCTTTTTTTCCCCCCTTGTGCACCAAGAATTTGAGCAGCTCCCCCTATTTGTGTCTTCCCTTCCTGTCCTGTGTGTAAGCCTTTCCTCATTTTAGATTGTTCATGTCTCAACATGTTCGTGTCAGCCATCTTAAGGCATTAAGGGAAAGTGTCTCAGTATTTGTGTGACTGTAGTAAACATGAAAATAACAGAGAAGTTAAGATGTTTTATGTCAATTCTGTTTTTCAGGAGTGTGGATCAGCTTTATGTTGGGGAACATTTCCCTCCCACTGCCTCCCCATTCTTTTTGCTGCTTAGTTTATTCCTTGGGACGTGTGCAATGCTGGTGAAAGAAACTGGAGTCACTGTGTTTGGTGTGTGCTTGGTTTATGACTTCTTTTCCCTCTCCTACAATGGACTCAAATTGTAAGTAACTTGTTAGGCTCACGGTGCTTTTCAAGTGTTTTCACTTGTGAGTCTAAAATATGTATTATTATGATATATAGCATGGGGGAGATTGACTTGCCCTGCTGAATTAGATGGTACACATTTGACAAATCTGGAGGGCCCCATGGTTTCATTCTGTGGTTTTGGGTTTGTTTTGGTTTTTTTTGTTTGTTTGTTTTTGGTTTTAGTGGGTTTTTGGGGGGTTTTTTTGCTTTTTTTGTTTTTTTAAATTTTTTGTTACTCTCTTGCTGCCTGATAATTTTTCTTGGATAAATAGACCAGATGTGAAGAGCTGATCCCTAAAATGCTCGGTTCACCCTGGCAAGACTTAACATTTTTAGTGTGGGGGTTCTGACTGAAGCATGAACATCTTAAAATTTCCCTGGCTTAACTCCGTCCATTCACAATGTCTGCTTGATTATTCAGTCACAATGCCATGGGTTTAGAAATATTGTATGATGTTTAGTAGTAAAACCAGGTTTGATATTTTTTCTGTCCTTTCGGAAAGGAAAAAGAGGGGAAAATACCCATCCTATTCTGGTTGGAATAATTAGCAGCTTTCAGCAGTCACTGGAGAAAAATTAAATACTTTGAAGTTTGTACCCTTCACCCACTTGGTGTCACAAATAACTATGCTATTTTCCATCTCCATTCAAAGTCAGAAGTCTTGTTTTATTAGAAGCTGTTTTTTATCCATTTCTCTCCCAGAACATCCCTGATGCAGATCTGTGAGTGAATGTAAGAGCTCACTGCTGCTGAAAATGGGAGGTTTCACTCCTCATATCATTCCTTGTGTTTCCACTACTGCTGCCCCACCAGCTCTGGAATCTGTCACACCCTGCATGAGTTTGTGTATCTGGGTTATAAAAAGGACACTGAATTAGTGTTTCTGCAGTGAAGTAAATGAACAGAGCTGGCACAAGGCGAGAGCAGCAACTGCAGGGAGGAGAAGGGGGACTCTCTGGAGCATCCTGGCTTCCCTCCCTTTGTGGCCCTTTCTCTAGGCCCTAATGGGGATGGACCACGTTTCAGACCTGCCCTCTGGCAGCAATAGCGATCAGCGGGCAGGTACAATGGATCTGCAGGGGATCCCTCCTCTTTTCACTGGATCCCTCCTCTTTTCACTGGATAAGTTGTTCTTAATGGTGTGACTGGCGGGCAAGTAGCCAGGGAGATTTCTGGGGACTGACAGCCAGCTTGCTTGTTAACACTTGCATTTACACCCTGACAGGCATGTTTCAGGAGCTGCCTGGCTAAAGGGAACACAACTGTTAATTACTGGAGGAAAATCTGTGCTTTTCTCCTCCCTTCTTTCCTCAGTCTCCCCCTTCCCATAGGCTCACATTCCAGGGACCTCTTTAAGCTATTTTTTTGTTTTAGTGGTGGCCAGTTGCCCAGATGTGGCACTATTTAGCTTGTAGGAATGAAGCTCCCTAGTCCAGATGTGCTGCATTTTCATATCTGCTCTGGTTGCACATATTGTACATTTATCTCTCTGTGATGCTCAAGATTTTATGACAACATTTGACTTTAAGGTGCAGCAGAAAACAAACAGCCTTCTATGTGCTGCTGAAAACTTACCCGCTCCTTCTTCCAACCTGTACAGCTTTGTTTTCTGTTTAAAAGCAGTGGAACATCATTTGTTTTCTGGAGCAAAAAATTAAGAATGACACCACCGTGCTTCCCATCTTAACGGAGGTCCAGAGAACAGCTTGATACAGGAGTGCTCATCCTCTGTTGCTGTCAAGTCTCTTCCTCTAGATCTAGTTAGGAACTAATAAATACTGTCCTCTCAGCACACAAAGACTTTGCTTTGGGTTAAATAAATGTTGTCTGTTGTAGTTTGATACCATATTGTGCCAATTTCATAGTGTTCAACCTTTTGATAAGTAAAAGTGCAAAAATAATTCCTTAAATCCTTTTCTTTCGTCTTTCCCTTCTTTTTCTCCCTTTTCTCAGGAGAAGTGGGGGCTTTCACCAGAGGCCTGCCCGGCCGCCCGTGGCCCCTGCGTGTGGCTCGCCGCAGGTGCCCCTGTCCGGCCGGGAGAACGGGAAGCAGCGCTTTGCTCACCGGGGCGCCTGGAGCTCCTGCCACCCGGCATCGCCCGAGGAGCCGCCCAGCGGGGGCCTGGCCGTGCCCAGCAGAGCCATGTGGGCCATTCGGAGGTACTGCTGCCCACTCCTGCTCCATTCCAGTGTATTTTGCAGCTACCTTAAAACGTCAACTCATTCACTTTGTTTTAGCCGTTTTTATCCTGAAATTGCTGTAATTTTTCTTGTGCTACTGGAGAGGGAAGACAGGAGAAGATAGAAGGAGGGTTAGGGGAAAAAAGAGGGAAAAAATGTTCTCTTTGATCCTTTTATTTATCTCTGTTTTCCGTCATGGATAGTATCATGGAAATGTTTAGGTTGGAAAAGACCTCTAAGATCACTGAGTCCAACCATTTGCCCAGCACTGCCAAGCCCACCACTAAACCGCGTCCCTAAATGCCACATCTACACATCTCTTAAATACTTTCAGTGATGGTGACTCCACTGCTTCTCTGGGCAGTCTCTTGTTGACAACCCTTTCAGTGAAGAAAATTTTCCTAATGTCCAATTTAAAACTTCCTGGCACAACTTGAGGCCAGTTCCTCTTGTCCTGCTGCTTATTACTTGGGACAATAGAGTGATGCCCACAACAGGGGGCAGGAGGTTATCAATATAAAAAGCATGTGTCTTGTTGCATCATCTTGTTCCTAGTTTCTTTTAGTCCTGTTTCTTCCTTTCTTCCTACTGCTTCTTTCTCCCTTTGCTTTGTAATTTTTCCAGACACCCTCCCACTGCCCCCGCTTATGGGAACATCCCTTTCTTACACAGAGGGAAAGCCTCTCATTTTCCAGCCTCTTCAGGAGAGGCTGCAGAAGTTGTGTTGGAGAGCCCATGCACGTGGGATGGCTTCAGAGTGAGCTCCTCCACGCTGCCAATTGGCATTTGCTTTTTGGCAGCTGCCTCTTCAAGTGTTGTGAAGGATTTCTGCACATGGCAAATCAAGCCCTGCATGTACATAGCTGCTTTCTGTTTGAAAAGGGGCTCTCATGGTGGTGTAAGCTGCTCAGCTGCTCTCTTCTCAAGTGACTGACTGTGTACAACACAATTGCAACAACTTGCTGTGTGAGCGTTAGCTGTGGGATGCCCAAAGTGGAGCTGGCTTGGTCCCAGTGGCTGAGAGGGAAGTGTGCCTGTGAGAGCTGTGCTGTTGACATATTATATGACATGAAATGGGAAGAACTCAAGACAATTTCTCTATTAAAATATGTTCTGTATTAAAAAAAAGAAAAGTAAATTGTTGCTATAGAAGAGAAAAAGATGAAGAAAAATGAAGTTGCTGTCAAACCTGTAAGATTAATTTCTCAATTTTTCCTTGTAATTCACATTGTTTGACTTGTGTAGGTCTTCTTCCATGGCAAAAGGGAGGTGGAAAAAGTGTTAAGTATTTCAGATGCTCCAAAACTGGAGGACAGATTTGGCACAGTGGAGTAGCTTCAGGTATCTTGTTTAGCGCACCAGATTACTAATTGTAAAGTTTTAATTAGAATAAAGTCATAGTGCACTGATCTATACTTTTAAGTATTTGTAATGTGATCGAGTAGGTTTCTATTTAACAATAATTTATTATACATCTTCTTACTAGAGCTAACTGAAAAATGAAGGTAGATGTGATGGAGGAATTAAGGGAATTTGTCTAATTAGCAGTAACTGGAGCTAGTTATGTAAATTCTTGTTGCAGAGGTATTTTTGTTCTTTATTGTCACTTGCTCTTATCTTCAGCTACCTAGTGAGTATGTGGGTTGCAGTCCCAGTTGCCTTCAGGAGTAAGGAATGAGTTAGTCTGGAGGAAACTGTAGGTTTTATCTCCACAATTTATTGCAATTTTGGGGAATGCTGGCATATGCTACTGAAATGAGGTAACTAGAATCTCGTGTGGGTTTGATCCTATCTCCCTGAGTTTTAAAACCTGAAAGAGGCTTGTGAGTGTATGTGCCTTTCCATATGATATAAATGGGGAAGGACAGACAGGAACTTTCATGTCAGGCTTGTACTTGTGTTTGGGGTAAGGCCTCAGTTCTTTCACTGTGGTGGTGCATTTATGTGTCCTGTTGAATAGTATCAATGGCAATCGTCACTCATTCTCTTCTTCGTGATTTGTTGAAGCTACTGAAAACTGTAATCTGGTTTTTTACCTTTTTTTATTTGGTTTTGGTTATGCCATGTCCTATGTGCCTCACAGTCTGTGTTGCTAAATGTGATCCAGCCCGTGAACACCTCCATACCACCTAATCACTCTGAAGGTTTTGAGCTGTATAAATAGCTGATGACTGCAGTCTAAGCTTCTTGAAAAACAAGACTTCACAATAGCTTGCATACTTTTGAAACTGAAATCTCTGTTTCTCTTTGGTGTCCTGGAAGCTCATTTTTATTGTGTCTGCTGGTGGTGAGACTCTTCCCTTGGAGTGGACAATAGACTGGAATTAATGCTGCTATTTTCCATGTATATGAACTGTTGCTTGAGGGTTTCTTTGTGGGTTATTTTTATTTATGTATTTTATTTTAATTTTTTTTGCCAGGTTACAGAAGAAGCAGGTGTATGTGGAGCTGTGCCCAGCAGCATCTCTTTAAATCTGTGTTGCTTGCGTAAAAGAGAGTGTGGGAGCTCACTATTCATTAGCATGGTGGGATCCAGGCCCAAAACCCCATTGATCCAAAATCCAGTGACATCCTAAAGGCTATAGCAGGGATAAATGTGATCTGATGACTAAACTGGCAGCAGTGTCGTTTCCTCTTACAGCAGCAAGGGAAAGAAGATGGAAATGCTCTGCAGAATGTGGTGCATTCCAGGGATGTCTGTGCTGGCCCTAAATTTGATAGACTATGAGGAAAAATATGTTGAGGTCATAACATATCTTCCCTGAGTCCCTGTGCAGTGTGCGTGGTCAGGGTTTGAGCTGAAACAGATGCTGTCCTTCAGCATGAAGGAAGAGCAGAGGGAGAGGTGGAGGGAAAGCACTGGCATACGCAGTGTGGGGCTACGTAGCAATTGTTTGGCTTTTCCTCACTGGCTGCTTCTATTTCCAATCCTTGTGTAGCAATGGTTTTTAAATTTTTTTTTTCTTTTTTAACTCATGTGATAGTATATCACATTTCTGCTTAAACGTGAAATTACTGTTCAAAAAGCAGAAGTCTCAGCTGAATTTCTGTTCCTTCCCGCAACCACACAGTGCAATGCTATGTCCTAGATTTGTAACTGATATAGACAGAATAGTGTGATCAGTTTCCCATATGTGGGCTTTCATGTGCGCAGACTTCACCTTTTCTTGAATTTGTTAGAGGGTGTTTGATAGGAAAGTGTGGGTATCAAACTGCCTGGGTTATAAAAGTGTGAGGAAGACACTTTTTGACAGATGTGGTACAACTTTCTTAAATTTTGGTAAGTTGTTCTTAGTTGCACTTACACACCCTAGAGGTCAGTGGTGGTTGCTTTCATATGCAAAGCACAGCAGGAAAAAGCAATGTGTGCCTCTAAAAAAAAAGCAGTAAGATAACTATTATTTATGTTGTATGTTTACCCCTGACCAAAATAAGGCAAAAGAAAAACCTGGATACATGTCTCTGGCCTGAAAGTTCCTTGCCATGCAACAGCAAAATAGCAAGGAAGTGTTAAAGGGCTTTGCAAACACCACAGCAAAAGCTGTTGGAGAAATTCCAGGGCAGTTTGAGATTCAGTCTGTGGTGAAAAAGGTCTGGGAGCCTAGCAGTCGAAATGCTTTTCTTCTCTAGGAAAGCAAAATGAGTAATCTGGAGCATTAGGCAATAGAGCCAGCTTTTCCCTTCCTCTCACTGGTGATGTCCTCAGGGTTGTGAGATTTTAAAAATAAAGGATCTAGCTCCTAGTCTGTGATGCTCTGAGCAAAGGTTGGTGTTGGATTGCCTCTGTGTGAAAGCAGAGAAGAGGAAGTGCTACATTGTCACTGGCTATAGGCTGATTTCTCTTTTTCCTAATTGACATTTAAAATTGAACTGAGAATAGGACAATGCAAGTTT
This sequence comes from Cnemophilus loriae, assembly GCA_013397755.1. Lineage (NCBI taxonomy): Eukaryota > Metazoa > Chordata > Aves > Passeriformes > Corvidae > Cnemophilus > Cnemophilus loriae. The sequence continues at coordinate 503,286 of VZTF01002639.1, forward strand.
TCTCCAAAAGGCGAGTAGGGCCATGAGTCCCAAGGCCTAGGGAGGCACAGTGTGTGCTGAAAGATGGCAGATTAGGTAAGTGTCATTGCTATCCTGGGATCCGTGGGATGCTGCTTCTGTGGTGTTGCAAGTTTTTTTAATTCTAGCAGGTTTGCTAAGGCTCTGCTGTTCTTGCTATTTAGTAAGCTTAAGTTATGAATGAAGTTTGGCTGCCTCTGGGGAGGTGTATTGCAGAGGTGGATTTGGCCTGTGGTTTATTCTTCTCTGAACTCAGTTCTTAAGATGGTTTTTCCATTGTGAGTCTGAGCGATAGCTCTCTCTGCTGCTGTGTCTGTACGGTCTGTGTAGGAAATGTTGAGTGAATCTTTCTGAAGTCCATGAATTCCCCTGCAGTCAGTGATGATATTTATTGTCATGCACAGATGGTACCTAAGGCCACCAGAAGGCTCTGCTAGAGTCTAGAAACATGTGAGATGGGGGTGCCCCTATGCTTACAGCTTTGGTTTCAGCCAAGGATTTACACGCTCTGGCCTGAAGCTGTCTTCCAGAGAACCCTTGTGTAATCTTGGGAAAATAATTACCATCTCTCTGTTCCCATGGCATGCACTGGAAAATAGGGCACAGTAATGCATGCTGCTTTTCCACCTCCATTTGTGTGATGTGCTGGTTGTTTTAAGACTTCTGTCCCCCACCGAAAAAAGAAACAAAGCCAAGGATTCTCTCTTAGGCATGCTTGCGCCATTTTGCACCTTAATTTTTGTAATCTTCAGGTGCTGTTTCAGTACGAGTAACTGAACTCCTTGCTTGCAGACTGAAGTTTAGTTAAGATGATGCCCGAAAGATAGGCTGGAAATAAATCTCCGTAGACTGATGTCTATAGAGCAGGTATTTGTTTATTGCAGCACTGGTGGTGAGGGGGATATCTCCACCTAACTCACCCACCTTTGTTAAGTGCTGTGGTATATTTATACAGAAAATATTGCTTAGTGTTACTATGTTACTATAACATCATCACATACACACAGGAACTAATTTACATAGTATGATCTCATGGTTATTAGATAGTTTTTTGCACCACACTTGCACCTCCCCAATTAGGGGGTCGTCGGGGGTCTTTGATGAAGGCTTCCAAGGTCTTCTTCGCATCTGAACTTTTCAACTTTGTCTTCGGAGCGTGCACAGTTACGGGGTTCCTTGGTCTGTCTGGTCCTAACCAGTCTAAATTCTTTCTTTTGTGGCTAATTGGCTTCACATTTGCCAATTTCTCATTAGTACTATACTTATCTATCTCTAAAGCTATCCACCTGGTGAGTTTTTTCTTCTTTTTTTTGTCTATTCAGCATTAAGCAACTAGTTAACTATGTACTAGCCATGACATTGTATAGAAAGTTATTTATATGAGGTTGTATAGGTATAAAAAGCTATGATTCAGGTTATATTGATATCAGGTTATATAGATATATCAGGTTATATTGATATCTTATAACTCAAGCTATATAAGCACCTCGTAACTTTGACCTAAGTTACACAGGCATCAAGAACAGCACTGCTTTGGTATGGTGATGACTAAGGTTGCATGCATGCAGAAAAAGACTTGTTTAGACCTCATTGTGCTGCAAAAATATGCACTCGCCAGGTAAGAAAGACCTGATTTAATTTTGGCCTCGTTGTGTGTTTCTGTTGTGACAGTCTTTAATTACACTATCACATAGCTTTTTCTTTTTTGCACAATCCCTGCTCGATTCATTGTCCAGAATGGATGGTGCTCACTTAATGAGTAACTATTCAATATTTTGTTTCTTCCTGGTCCAGAGCATTGCCCCATGCCCTATTTACTTCGTGTTATTCAAGTCCTGCTCTGAGACAGATTTACAACTTCTCAGTAATTCCTCTGCGTACAGAATACCAAGTGCTGGTATTTCCTTGCAGTTTGTTACTTAGGTCTGTAATCTTCTAAAGTACTTTTGGCGTAGTTTCTGAATGTGTAACTTCCGTACTTTTCAGAACAAGCAAAGTGAATAGCCAGAAATTTTGTAGTGGGAAACCGCATGGATGTTAAGAGTCGGATTCACCTTTGTATTTACTTTATGGACATCTGCTGGTTGAGCAAGCAGACTATCTCGTAGCAGCAGTAGACTGTGCTTTATAGGAGTCAGTATTTAGAGATGAGGGACCTTTTCCTTTAGATATTTGCAAACAGAGGAGGCACAATGATATGACGTTCCCTTCCAGACTCGGAAAGGAATGAACCCGGCCCGGCATGTGCAGCTTCTTCTGGCAGCCCTTTCCTTCCTCTCTCCCCAGTTTGGTGTCCTGCCTCATCTACTGCAGCCTGTCCTCATCTCTTCTCTTGTTTGCTTTTCCTTAGTCATTTAATGGCTTCCAGTCTTTGCTCCTCAGGCTTTGCCTTTTGGATCTTGCTGCTTTCCTCAAGAGCTACTGTGTTAGTCTCACTCCCAAGGTCCCTCCTGTACTCCTGTCCCCTAAGTCCTTGCCCAGCAAATTCAAGGGCCCTGATCTGTGTCCTTGTACTGCCTGTTGAATCCTCCATGTGCTCCTCCCTCCTCCCATCCCTCTGGTTCAGTCTTCTGCCATGGGAGCTTTTGCCCAGCATGGGAGCAAGGTCCCTCTGGATTCTTTCAGCTGTCAGCACTCACTGTCTTTGCTTATCTCCTCCTCCTCTCTGCATGGGTTTCTGCTCCATGGGCTGCAAATTCCAGTTTCTTTTTTACTTCATTTCTCCAGCTTTGGGGCTTCAGCTCTCCTCTGCCCTGTAGCTAACTTGGGAGTTTTCCCTGTGCTTGCTGCCTGAGTTCGAGGAGGAGGGAGTATGGAGAGCCAGGCAGAAGCCAGGAGCCTGCTCTGCTCTGGTGTTTGGGGTGGCGTGGAGCCACAGCTGAGCTCACTCTTGGCTTCCTTGTGGCTGGAAAAGTAGGCACTTGTGCATGCACTTGTTTGAATAGAAGAGGGTTGGTTTTATATTTGACACCCTTTGTTGGATCTGTGTTTCAGCCACTGTTCTGGATAGCACTTTTCTTGCAGTACAGAAAAACACCTCTCTCCCTCTTTTTAAATACTTCCTGGAAGGAAGTGGAAAGTAAATAATTTCTCCTGGTCTATTTATATGTGACAGTACCAAGAGGCTCTGTTTATTTCAGTAAGCAGCAAATAAATGAAGTAGTTGGCCTTCATGTACATTGAATGTCAGAAAAAAGGGACAAGATTGAGTCTGATGTTATTTTTCTTAGCTGATGATGACTTAATATGTTGTAGCTTTTTTTTTTCATTTTAGAGAAGATTATTTAGTCTTTTAAAGACTCTTCAGACTTTCATTTAGTTTGTGAAAATCCATTTTCGTGGAAACTGTGCCTGGGACAAAGAAGGGTGCTGCTCAAAACAGAATCAAGAGGAAAAGTTAATGACTGGTTTTGGTGGTTTCGGGTTTCTTTCTTCCCCATCTTCTGAAAGATGCTGATCGCTTATTCATTCGTGTGCAGAGGGAAAGGGTTTTTTTCCTCTCATTAATGGGAGTTGCATTTAAGCCCTGCAGTTGCAGTCACTTCATTGTACGTCAGCCTCTTCTGTTGCCTCTGTTGCTAATTGGAAATCCCCAATTTGTAGGTGCAGCCTGTGTGTCCCAGAGCTGACTCACAGGAGTCTCTGTTCATTCCCTTTACTTCACAGGACTGCCTTTCTATTCACAGTTCATGGCAGTCTCATTAAACCAGTGTTTGAAACAGCAGCGTGCCCGTGTTCGTTGGCTTTCTCTGAAAGCCCTGTATACCAGTGTCAAAGAATTAACAGCGGCTGAGAAACAAGAACAAACCCTAATGGCTTGCCAGGTCATTTTCCTTGCAGTAAATCTGGGTTAGTTTGGCATAGAACAGTATTTCAGTCACTCAGGAAATAAAAAAAGAACAAACCCAACCACAACACCTGAAGATGGATGATACCCAGATTATTGCAGGTATTTCCCTAGATAGCAAATCTAATTGAACAGTTTCCCTCTTACTCTCTGACTTTGAGGCACATATTTTGACATCTTTGTGGAAACTTTAGGCTGTTCTCGGGAGTGAAGGTCTCAGCTGTAACTACCTACCTCATTAATGACTGACTCTTTCCAAGCTGGTCCATGTCTCCTCTGTGAACCTGGTAATCATAGCATGTATTAAGAGAAGGACAGCAGACTCTCGGGACTGAGTTACTTGGCTTTAAGTGTTCACAGGCTGATACAAGCAATCATTTGCTCAAAACCATGAGGACACCAATCTCATCAAGTGCGACTTTAGGTGGATGATTTTGGTTGTGTGATAAGTGTTACTTTGATTTTTTAGTATGAGGTAGCTGTTGAGATTTAGTATTTGGTTTAAAAAGTCTAAAAAACAAAATCTACTAGCATGTGTAATGCTTCTCCCATCCTCCCTGTATGCTTTCCAAGATGAAAAGATTCTTCCCTGACTAGAAACTTAATCTTCAACTTAATCTAAAGTAGAGTATTAAATCCTCTTTCACATTTCGAATGCAGTTATCCCGATATTCTTTTCCAACGAGTGCATTAGAAACCTTAATCTTCTACTTGGCTTGGAAATGCTGGAACACACTTTTCTCTCTTGATCTTTGAAATGCAGATTTTTTTTGTTTCTATTCTTTTAAGCAATTTCCAGAATGTGAGTATCCAGGAAACTGCAGTGCAGAAGGGACTCTTGTAAATGCATTCCACGTTCCCAAACATCCGTGCTAAAATTCAGATATTGGCCAAAGTAAGCCGTGAAAGGCAAGGTTTGTGCTTGGGCTGTTGGAATGTTGCTGTCGAGTGTTTGCTTTCCAGGTCCGACAGGTCTCGCAGCATCTGGCGACACCCTGCTTTGCCTTATGAATTCTCATTGCCTGCCACAACTGATCGTGGAGTGGTTTGAATGATAATCTTCCACTGGAATATGCTGTGGTGGTTGTTCTGATTTTTTTTTTTTAACCTCCTTTCTAAAAGTTAGGTTTGGTTGTCTTAAGAAAGTATCATTGTTTTGCTGTGTGGATAATGCAGTTGTTCCCTCTGTTTAAAGCTTTGGTTGCCAGCATGTTTGCTATAGATCCTCTGCTCAGGCTGGGGGCTGAAGTCTGCTCAAATCTCTCCTTTTTTGACTTGTAAAATCCCTTGGTTTTGCAAATCAGCTCTAGAGTAAGGAAATATTAAACATAAAAATTATTACTTTGAAATTAACTATAGTTGCACTTTGGTTATGTTAGTATAAAAAGTATAGAATAAAGTACAGTTCCATTTAATCTGTGAAATATGCCAACAAACCCTCTGGGTGTTCTTTCAAAGAGGAAAATTAGCAGGAAAAGCTTGACAAGAAAGTTTTCCACTGATTGTTCAAAATAAAATTCAGGGAAAGAGTAATTATCAGTTAGAGGTGGAAGGGAGATGGAACATTACCTTTATATCTTTCCCATCAAACACAGCTGTATCTGCTCATACACCACCGTTACACATACAGTTCCTACAGGACCATGTTAGGAATTTCTGTAGACACCAAGCTGGTGTAAAATGATGGCCTTGGGTTCTCTTGGAATATTTTGGCATTAGCTCATTTAATTGGATTTACCATAATCTCTGCCTAATCTCGTGACAACATCTTGTATCACTGCACCTGTGAGTTATCTGTAAATGTTTGAAGCAGAGATGTTTCTTTTGTTTTCTGCTAGTAAACTCAATTAATTTGTTGTTATTGTTCTCCCTCTTCTCCCCTGTTCTCTCCACTGCTAATTATGTCACGCATTCATTTCAGCAGATGAATTGCTTACAGTACAAATGTTTTTGGTAGGAGCATCAGGAATTTTCATTTCAGAAAGCTGTCACCTGCTCTGTGGTCTAAATGGCTGCTAATGCTGGTCTTTCTAATCAGTCTGTTATGATCAGCATTCCTTTGCCGATCTTGGCTGGCATACTGTGGATTCACTGTCATGACCCTGCCTGTGGTCCTGAATGGTATCTCCATCATGGACTTACTCAGTATGGAAAATGAAATTCCTTCATTCATTGCCCATACAAGCTTTTGGAGATGATGGATAGCTTTCCACCCAGAAGGCATTTGTTCATGCATTTGGTCTAGTGCTATGCATTAATATAAATAGAGGAATTTTTGCATGATATTTATTCAAGGGAAAAAAAAACCAACAAAGAATTCCTTTTACTTTAAGTTAGGATTTGGCTGTTGAACTCCTATCAGTATATTTAACATAATAGAAGAACGTTGTGGGAACGTTCCATCTAGCGATCCATCTAGCTCTGTGTTCTGACTGTGGTCATTACTAGACACTTACAGAGAAGAGAAGAGAAGAATGAGAATGGGGCCAGGACAGGGTTATCTTTCCTTACTGTGGCTGCAGAACATGTGCCAGGCATTGATTTAGAGTCTGTGGGTCTGAATGCTGTATCTAGAGCACTGTGTTTAAGACTCTCCATGGACCTGTCCTCTGTGGAGTTGCCTAATTTCCTTTTCAGAACCCTTCTCTCCTTCATCTTTGAGGGGCTCTTGTCGCAGTGAGTTCTGTGATTTTAATTACACACTATATAAAGGAATCTTTTTGTTTGCTTGAAACCTGATAATTTCACTGGGAGCCCTTTGACTTTGTGCGATAAGAAGTAGAAAGTAATTTTGCTGGTTCCCTTCCCCAGGCCCTTCATAATTTTATAGTATCTTTATGTGTACTCCCTTCCCAGGGTGGAGACCCCTGTTCTCTTGACTCTCTCCTCACGCAAACACCATTCCATGTGTCTGATGAGCCTTATTACCCTTTCTTGTACCTCTTCGATCTCTATTAGATCCTTTGGGAAATGGGCAGAGGAAGGGAAGGTCTCAGAATAACATGCAGTACTCCAGATGCTGGGACTTGGATTTTTATTCACTGTATTATTACTTCTGTTTTTCACAAGCCACATTTTTTTTTGTGCTGATTCATGGCATCGCTTTTTTCTTTATTGTTTATTCTTTTGTTTTGACTGGAGTTGGTTTATGTACAGTAATAATCTGAATGGAAAAATCTGAGTATATTTTATTATTATGTTTTCTGTTGTGTGTACTGGCTTTGGCTGCATCTGCCTGGCCTGTTCCCCATTACATGGGGAAGGCTGGAGCAAGATGCTGAACTAAGCTAAGATGGGCCTGGCTGATTTTGGAGCCAGAGGTGATACCATCAAAGTCTGGAGCTGATGTATCTGGGTCTCAGTTACCGAGACGTGGGTTTGCAATATATCTTTCCCTTCTTAACTGCTGTTTGGGGATCAGTAATATCTCAAAGAAACCTTGGGAAAAGCTTGAGGCTGAGTAGAGAGGCAGAATCCCCTCATGTCTATGCACTATCAATCAGGGGGAAGCATTACCTCTCTAAAGCAAAGGGCAGAAGTTTGCACATCTGCCCAAATTCACAAACAAAAAATCTGACACAAAGCAGAGACTTAATCCAGGATTTCTCAAATCTTAAGCAGATCTACCTCAACTAAAGTCTTCCTCCCTGTAAACTGATAATTTTTTTTCTTAAAATTTGCTGAAAGGATAGAGCACCCCTATCATCCTCTGCTTTCCTGGAAGCTGAAAGCTTCAGCATTTGTCGCTTTTGAGTACTAAGATCTAGACAGTGCAAGCCGTGACAGCTGCTGTCCCAGGGCTTTCATGTCACTATTTGTTGCATTATTTACTTTGATCTGATTTGGCCTCTTGACTCCATCAGAAGTGCCTTTCAGTGTGAATTAATTAAGAGAACTGTATTTTCTTCTTTCAATTGCCTTTAAAAGAGAAATGCTCCCAGGTGGCATTAGGGAAGGAGACAAGTGGTTTTTTTCTCTGCACAAGCCATGTTTTTGTCATGGACCAAAGGCTTTTTCTGCCTTCCCTTACACTTGGGGAGTCTGGCGTTTTTATGGATTGAAGGTGTTTTTTCCTGGGAACTTGGAAATGACAGAACAAAATGAGAGCCCCTCAGTGGCATACCAGCCCAAATGAGCAGCTTTCTCATAACGAAGATGACTTTAATAGTGCAGCAGAACACTCAGTTAATTATGAGGTGTGAATAAGGAATATGTTTCACAGTGCCTTGGCAATTTTCTGAGTTCACTGATCCGTAAACAAGATTATTCCATAATAGTCCTTCATCTCTGCCATTATTGCACAAGGATATTCAACTTTAAATTAAATTAAAAATTATCATCGTTAAAGTTAGTTGAGCCATGGCTAATCTTTTCAGAATGTTTCCAGGATTAACTATTTTAGATTTGCTCAGTTATTTGGGGAAGAGAGAATTTTTTGTCGTTCTTCCTGTACCATTTTTATAAAGACCATGCTGTAGCAACCCTCTGCTGGGAAATGTGGATTAGACCAGTTTTTCTTTCTTTCTTCTCAAAGTCCTTGACACTTCAGGCAGCTGATGTTTTAGGCGGGAAGTGCTTCTTCAAGGTACATGGTAGTTTTTTTACAGTTCTTTCAGCTTTTGCTAACCCAAGAGCAAGGGACTAAATATGATTCCCGACTGCCAGCTGTCCAGCCCAGCTCTGTGGCCCTCAGCCAGTTTGTATGGGATAGAAATGACACAGGCTATTGGTGCAGAACTGTCACACAGTTTGTGATCTCTCTGGGTTATGCAGAGCTGCGACTCCTTGAGGTAATTTTTACCATTACTTGAGCGTTGTTGTAGATTTTTAAGGTCAAGAGGGACCATTTAAGATCATCTAATCTGAACTAGAGCATGGCGCAAGAGACAGAGCTCCATGTAAGAATTACTGCACGAAGCCTGCATTTCTCTGTGACCTGTGCTGCACATCTGTCAGCAGCCCTGACTTTAAAGACTTGATGTGATGGAGTATTTGAAATTATCCTTAGGTGGATGGTTGCAGTAGTATGCTGTTTTCACTGTTAAAAATGTGCCTGTTTCTAGTCTGATCTATCTAATTTCAGCTGCCAAGCACTGCATCTCATTATGTCTTTTTCCAGTAGATTAAACAGGGCTCTCCTTGCTGAAAGTTTTGCAGTCTGTGATTGTTGTTTCATTGTTCTTCCAGGCAGACTAAAGGCTGGGCTTCCTCTGGGTACATCTACTCAGCAGTTGCTCTTGCGATGCAGTTTATGTATTTGGATTGGAACAAATCTCAGATTAGATAGCTGGGTCCTGCTAATAATATGCCTGCACTGGCATGGAGATCAGAGTGGGTGAAGCAAGCTTTCTAAGCATTTGCCAATCTTTGTTTTGTTTGTTATTTTAATTTTTTCCTTTGGATGTCATGCTAACGTGTTTGAAAGCAGTAAAATACAGCGATGTTTTGCAGTGTAAAATTGACGTACTGTAAAATCCAGTGTTTTGCTGAGTAAAACCAACTAGATTAGAGTAAAATTAGCCTATCTTTGATAATAAATCCCTATGGAGAAAGAACAAGCTCTTCCCATGTGCTTGTTGTGTTTTTAGCACAACAGTGTTTCAATCTTAATTAGAAAATTAGTCATATGAGGAGGTGCACTTGATCTTGCATCTGCACACACAGATGACATTTGGATGGTGTGCTGCTCCTGATCTTAGGAGCGCTGCCACGCATCAGCAAACGCAAGTGCTCAAAGTCTGGAGTTGACATTTTGTCTGGAAGGGCTGTGAGTGAACACGTGGTCTTTGTAATGCTGCACTGAGCCCCTGCTCACAGTGGTAAATTTGGAGAAGAGGGAGTAGGGAAAATTTGGAATGCTCGTCCCTTTTAACACAAGATTGTCCCTCATGATATAGTGCCTAGCAGGTTTTACATTGAATTTACTTTTAGAAACCAGAAAATAAATAGATTGATATCTTTATTTCACACCCAATATGTTTTACAATCAGGAAGTGTAATTTCAGAGTGGAAAAATGGCTTCTGCTGAGTTGCTGGCAGCCTTACCTAGAGTGTGTAGGAAGCTGTCAGGCAAGCAGGGATGTCAGGTGTTGACCTACACAGATGATGCTTCATTTGTGAGATTCAGTTAGATTAAAGGGCAAAGTAATATGATTAATTTGGCTTCAGGTTCAGTGTTTAAGAACGCGTAAGACAGAACATCTGCATTGTGTCTTTATACCAGCTGAGACTGTGACCCAGCTGTCAGACTACTCTGTGGTTACCATTATCTTTTACATAACGGCTTTTCATATTCTCATATTTGATTTTTTTAAGCATCTGTCATTACCTCTCCAGAAAGCCCTTACAAATTAGAGGTGCATCTTGCATAACTGAAGAGCAATTATTGTTCCATTACCAAGTAATGAAGTGCACACTTGTATGAAAAGAACGATGACTCAAGATTTGATAAAGTTCAGTAAGATTCTTAAGATAATTCCTGGAAGAGTTTTCTGCCTTCAAAGCTCATATTTTAACAGGTGGCAGATCTTATATCCAATATCTTACTTAAAAAAGTATTAAGGAAGAAAAAATGTGTGAGAGCCTGAAAAAGAGCTGTTGCCATATCAAGCTCAAGGCAGATTTTTTGACAAAAGATGTCTCCCTGCCATGGGAGGACACCAGAGTTTGTGATTACTGATGTCGATTTAGTATGGGGATTCAGTGTGTTCTTGTTCCCCTGGTAATTCTGTCAGGACATGAGGGAAGCTTCAGGGAAGGCAGGAGTCCTGGGAATTCAGTATGGCGTGGTCATCCCCCAAGTTACGTTTGAAGACGACTTTAGTTTTCGTAGAATCATTAAGGTTGAAAAGGACCCTCAAGAACACGGAGTCCAACCATTAATCCAGCACCACCGTGTTCACCACTAAACTATAGCCCCAAAGTATCTTTTGAACACTTCCAGGGTTGGTGATTCTACCACTTTACTGGGCAGCATGTTCCAATGCCTGACCACACTTTCAGTGAAGAAATTTTTCCTAATATTCAATCTAAACCTTCCCTGGCACAACTTGAGGGCATTTCCTGTTGTCTTATCACTTGTTACATGGGAGAAGAGACTGACCCCCAGCTCAGTACAACATCTTCTCAGCACTGCAGGGCTTGTTGTGACCCAAGAACAGGACCCAACACTTGCACTTACTGAATCTCACATAGCTGGTCTCGGCCCATTGATCCAGCCTGTCTTGATCCCTCTGCAGAGCCTTCCTGCCCTCATAGATCAGTGCTCCCTCCTAGCTTGGTGTTGTCTGTAAACTGAGAGAGGGAGCACTCAATCTCCTTGTCCAGATCATTGATAAAGGTATTAAACAGAGCTGACCCCACCACTGAGCCCTGGGAACACCACCAGTGACCAGTCCCCAGCTGGATATAACTCCATTCACCACCACTCTCTGGGCCCGGCCATCAGCCAGATTTTTACCCCCCAAACACTGCACCTGTCCAAACTGTGGGCTGCCAGTATCTCCAGAGAAATGCTCTGGGGAGACAGTGTCAAAGGATTTAGCAAAACCTTTTCAACTGGATAACGTCACAGGGCTCTTTAGCGAGTCCAGATGGTGCTCCCAGGGCCTGCTTTTGAGATGTGGGATTCCCAGTGCAATCACTCGCAGGGTAATGCTCTCTGCCAGTTAGGAATTGTCTTCTCTTGGCCACCCCAAACACTGAGGTACTTAAGCAGGAAATTATTTTGAACGTTTAGGTCCTTAATGTTTAATGCTTTTTTGAGTAGAGCTTAGTGTGACGATCACAATCTGCTAATCCCTCTAGCAGAGTCCCCCAGTAAGTGGGACACATAATCATGATGATTACTGGGTCATTGTAGCAGAACAGCTGGTGTCAATTGCTGTAGTTCTGTTCGTGTTCAGCACAGATGAGTATCCTCATCTCCACATCTCCAGTATCCTCATGGTAAGGCTGCAAGCTTAGGGAATGGGATGGTTAGCAGCGCAGACCTCACCAGCTCGCTAAACCTGCCTCTTGAGATTCTTCTCACCTTCTTAAACTAGGCTTGGTGAATTCTAGATCGTTGATTTTAAAGGCCTTTCCCAGTCTGTTAATGCTAATTTTCTTGGACTGCTTCTCTGATGGGACTTGCTGGGGCTTTAGCAAGCAGGGAGATATACTCTCTGATTCAGTAAAAGAAAAAAAGGCCTAAACCTAAGGAAACCAACACAATCCAGAAGATAATCTGCAAATGGTCGCTTCTGTCAAATGAACATCAGGTGGTAAAGGACTATTTGGCTTATCATACATAGAACCTCTTATCATGCACAGCCAGTTACGTAATTCCTTTCATAGACTAGCTCAGTGCTGCGTGTGTCCAGTTGGATTGTCTCCAAGGCTCCCTTTGGAAGGCTATTTGTCTGACAACCTTGCCTGGAAAGCTTTCTTTTCCTTGCCTAAAGGCCTTGATAGCCAGTTTTTGCCCACTTAATCCTTGTGTTTGTGCATCTCTTTTATCCTCCTTCCTTTTCCTGCTTGCCTGTTAATGTATGGGCACACAGAACTAGAGAGACTGTCAAGTGATATACAAAACTGGGGTTAAAGTCTGAGAATCCAGCAGCAACTCTTTATTTCGTAAGTGTTTCTGGGGAGGGGACACAGTGGATTGCCATTTCTTGTTACTAAATAACATACCAACCTTCTTACTGGCTTTGTCTAGGCAGGTTTTGTGCAGTGACAATGGCTGAGACTCTCCAGAGAAGCTGCCTTTGCTTTTGCCAGAAAGAAGTGTATGTTTGGAGTGCTTGTTTTCATTTTTATTTATGTCCTTTGGTCAAGTGCCATGAGAATCTCAGCAGTTTCAGAAACTTAAACTCTTCGTTCTGACTTGCAAACATTTTGAGAAAGCACAGAACAAAAAACATCAGCAACTGCAAATGTGAGGGATAAAAAAAATATCACCAGGATCCCCACCAGATATATTTAAGGTCACTTCATAGGTGAGTGAAGCAGTAGAGAGCCTCCTGCTTCATCTTGGTAACTGGCATGCAGGAAAAATGAAGTTGAACTATTTTGAATAGTGGCTTGTGCTTATGCCTTGTTGTACACTAGTGCAAAACATGTCTAAGTGAGATGAGAAGTGAAACTTAAAACTGGACCAAAAATGTAAATATCAACGCTTTCCCCACATGTTAGTGAAGAAACTTGCTGCTTCTTGTTTTCTTCTGGACTCCCAGAGGCTTTAGTTCTCTATCAGGCCTTTTGGAGACCCCAGCTCCCTTTTCACGAGTGTGTCGGATAGGCTTCTTTTGCCGTGCCAATGTGTTGCTGCTTGCCTGTTATGTCAGAGTCTGAATGATTGTGAAAATGATTTAGCCTGTAAGCAGAGATAACATAAATCATAGTTTAAGAAAAGGATGCTTGTCTTTCCTTTCCTGGTAGAGTACTTCTGCTTCCCAGAGGGCTGTCTTCCCAGAGAGACATCTGGCTTTTTTTCTGTCTTTGCCATGGATTTCTATCCACCCAAGTCCCATAGAAAGACTGCCTTTTACTGGCCATGAGGGATTTGCTCCTTTTTGGCTGGACAGTCTGAAAGGGATGCTAAATCTCCAGGGGAAGGGTGTGCACTTCTTTCATCTCTGTCTCCCTTGGAATATGTGTAGACACAGCCATCCTCACGCTTGGCCCAGCCCTGGAGCTGACTGACTTTTCAGCCATGAGGTGAAGCTGGGGTCTTTCCTTGGCTGCAGCTGGCCTCCATGGACATGTGAGACGATACAGCAGCTGCTGTTGGATGGGCTGGAGTTAAGGTTGCTGCTGGGTGAGGGAAGTCCTCTGTGGGCCGGGTTGTTCTGTCCATCAGCTGCTGAGCATCAGCTTCAGGCGAGTGGCTCTCCGGCTCTGACTAAGAGGCACCCATCACTCGGCAATGGTACGAACTCCTTTTTAGCTAAAGGAAAAAAAGACAGAGAGGAAATAACTTGGGGCTGCATATATTAGTGGTCTGAAGTGTTTCTGGATCAGAGGAGACAAAATAAACTTTTTGCATGAGCTTGGATGTGTGGTGCTCGGCTCCCTCACCATGCTCTGACAGCAGTGTGATATGAAGGCATTTGACACCTTTCAGTATTGGCATGAGGAAGAGACTCAATCATCTTAACACCTCCTAGCAGTTGGGTAAGTAATTTCCTGAGAGCAGAGGAAGGAATGTTGTCCTCCCCTCTCCCTGGCAGGCTTTGGGAGGTGAATTCCTTTGTTTTGGAAACAAATTTGATCTGCAAACATTCTTTTCTGTAACAAAAATAGACTCTGTGGTACAGTCTCTCGACCTGATGTGAAGACTGAACACTTCTGTTGTGAGGAGGAGCCTTCGGTGTCAGGCAGTAGATGACTTCATGCGTGGATGCCACACTATCTGCTTTGAGTAACAGCCATAATGTCAGTTATGTACTGAGGTCCAAAGAGCTGAAAATGTACGAGTGTGAGGGGTTACAGATTTCTTCTTTACTCTTCTGGTGTTCTGGTTCAGTGAAACATATTATATGGAGCTATTAATGTTAAGAAACAGAGCCCAAGCAGCTCTGCTCCCCACTTTCACCTGCTTTATTCCTCCTTCCTGCCCACATGCTGTGCTTGCTCTGGGTGGCTTAAGTGGATAGAACCTTTGCTTAGGATGTGTGCCAGCCTCCTGGATAGAGAATCACAATGTTCCCTGACCTCCAGCCTTCAGGAAAGCATCGTTGTTTTTCTGCTGAACTCACAGCTTTTCCGATTGTCTTTTCTGTCTGCAGGAGTACTGAGCAGTCACCAAGAACCTGCTTTTGTTTTTTTTTAAATGGAAATAACAATTACAAAAGCAGCAAATTATGTCTGATGTGAATGAGCCCCTTTATTTTCCTTTCTAGCCCTGCCATGGTGGGAAGGATGTATTAAGGGCCTTCCTAACCTTAGTTCACTTTGATGGAATGGTGTTGATGTATTATGAAGTAATGAGTGTGTAAAATTCAGTAGAAATCAAATTGTCCCTTTTGTTCTACTTGTCTTTGGTCCACAAATTTGTTAAGCAAATCGATGTGTATTTATGGATTAGGTACTATCTTCCCAGAAGACAGTAAGAAATTAATACACACAGACCATGTTGCAAATTGCATTTAAATAGCTATTGCCTTATTTTGCCACACTTGAGTGGGAAATCGTGCTGCAGAGAGGAATAATGGCTGTGTGATAAATCTCAAAAGAAGTACAGATGAGGCGTCCTTGTAATGAGAGATGATAATTAGCAACTGCTTTGTTTGGGATGGTGTGATGGTGTATTTGGATGCAGCAGTTGTGTAGGTGTGGTGAGAAAGGAGAAGAGGGCCAGGAGTAAGGAAACCGACTCTTGGATCACCATTTTCAATCTCAACCAACTTAATATTGCATAATAGGAGCACAGTCTAGCAAAAGCACTGCCAAGAGATGAAATGCTGGGTTTTACTCTTCCTCCTGCACCTCTCTGCCCTCCCAGCATCCCCTCTGCTGTTCTCTGCAGCACACTTGCTCTGAGATTATTGGTATGTTGTCAAATCTTTTTGTCCTTTTTTTTTTGTGGTGAAGTTTTCCTTGCTATGAAATAAAAGATCCTGCCTTACTCCATTCTTCTTGCTGTGTGAGTTTTAATTAATGTTTTTGCAAAGCATTTTAAGATCCTTGAATAGCAGTGTGGTTTTGGCAGTGGTTCAGTCTCCTGGAGAAAAGTGTATGCCTTGGAGTCTAGGAAAGAAAATAATCTAACAGGTTTTTAGGTTTAGAAATAGACAGGTAGAAAACCCAAACTTGGTGGGGTAAAAAAACCCCTGCTTTTCTTTAACTCATGTAACCCAAAACTTTAGTCTCATAAAACCTTTTTGTTTTTTTTTTAGTAGATGGAGTCTGGTGTCTTTCTTCCTGAAGGTGGGAGTCATCCCTATTGAAATCTTAGGAACTATGTTCATAATGCACTAGTTTATTTCCAAAACAGTATTTCCTTACACAGCCTTCCCATTCTCTATTCTCATGACAGAAATTAAAAGGAAACCTTGAAATGTGTGAGCTGTTCTCTTAAAAGATGGAGCATATCCTTTGGAAACCACAAAACCTTCTGGATTGCTTTCAGTCCACAGTAGGGTAAAGATCCTGAGTGTGTCCTATATAAACTATGCCAGGTCAGGCTGACTGGGAAAGCCCTTTTTCCCAGTCTCCATTATTAATGCTTTGAAGCAGGACTCTGTTTCAGCTTGTTACCACAGAGCTGAGATGTAAGTCGGCAGCAGGACAAAACTGGTGAAGAGGTCACCCACTTCTCAGCATTGACCCAAATGTAAGAAAGGTGTTTGCAGTGTTTGGGGATTTTTTTGGCATGGTTGACTTGCTTACAAAATACACTTATGGAATGTTAGGAGTCACATCTGTGGTTCCTCTAAAATGGTTAGCTTCATCATGGGAACAGTTCTGCATTTTCTACATGCTTGCTTTTAAAAGTGTCCATGAAGCAGCTTGAGGACATCTGGGAGGCTGGATAACTGGTGCTTCTGAAAATTGCAGGGAAGCCATTTGGGATGAAAAGCTGCTTGTTACAAAATGTTTACCTGCTAGTGAAGGTGTGTTGTGCCTAACATACACGCTAGCTCCTACTTTAGAGAGTGCAAGGAATTTTGTGTCCTGTGTCATCCCATTTAATTTCCAGTGGTGGTGATGCCATATTTTTTGTGCTAGGCACTGCTGTGGATTGTTTGATTTGAATCCACTCTGCCATTCTGGAGGTGAAATCCTTGAAACTCGTGAGGGGAAATATGACCGTGGTCTATACGTATCTGAAGAGCCCTTGGATAGGTAATGTGGTAGACTGTGGGGTGGGCAGCTTGCCTACATACAGAGACAGAGGTGGTATAGTTACCAAGATATGTGTGTCTGAGGAGAAGCCCAGCAGTGCAGCTCATGCTGAACTCAGCGGTGATTGAGGGGCGGATGTTCTGGTGGGATTCAGCAGCTGTGGGGCAGCAGCCAGGTGCTTCCCCTCAGACCTGAGGTGTATGGTCCCAAAGAGCCTGCCCAAGTTCAGCATCTCGGGAACTGTTTGGTCCCTGGGTTTTGGCTGAAGCAGATGGCTGAGGTGTGATTGCATTGACACAGACAAGCTGCAACCCATAAAGCATCTCCACCTTGTTTTTCCAGAGCTGCCTCTGCCAAAGTGCTGTAAGACTGGCTGGCACTTGGGATTCTGGATAAGCTTTCCTCTGGCCTTCTCATTATTGATTTTAAGCATGTGTTACCATATCAACGTTATTTGTAGTCATCTTATTTTTTTCCCTGTCAAAAGGCAGCCTGTCTGTGTGCTGGTATTGTGAGATGGCAGAAGCTTTTCCTTTTATGAGTCTGTCTCTTTGACTGACCCACAGAGCAGCAAAGGGAAAGCTAGCCCTGTGCTTTTTGAGGCTCAGCAACATATTTTTCCATCAAAGCTGGCATCAGTTGCTGTGAACTCAAAAGCACGTTTGCCAAAAAGGTGAAAGTATCTTGCACTCTTGTGCACAGGAAATACCAGATCCAAAAGGTGTTTTTCTCCAGTAGTCGCTCTAATTATTTTTGCCAAGCCTGAGCTGCATCTGGACAGTGTGGGGTTTGAGGGAACTGAGTCCACAGGAGATGAGCTCTCTGTTGCTGATGGAGAGAAAGGAGGTCCCCAGAAGATGGCTCAGAGCAGAGAACGGCTCTGCATCCTCCCCATTCACTGCTGATCAAAAAGGTTGCAGGGGGTGCTCGTTTCCCTTGACAAAAGTCAGCCTTTCTGACCACACCCTCTACTGCCACTGTTCTTGCAGGAGTTTCTAACGGCTTTCACCAGGATTTTAGTGTGTGGCTTGGGGTGTTATGTTTTTTGAGAGTAGTTTGATCTGTCAGATTCCCAGTGAGCGCTGTCCAAGGCAGAGCAGAGAGGGCAGGAGAGGGAGCATCCCCTGCTGGGTGGGGGGTGATGATCCTGGGCAGTGATGTGCTCGCACGAGCATTGTAAATCCTGAGTGCTGGGTTGGTCAGTGCCAGGAATGCTGGCAGGACACTGATGGATAGCACCTGGTGGGACTGTCTCATTCTTCATCAAGTGCTGGCTCTCTACCAAGAGTTGTTCTAAAAAATAATCATAAAGAAGGGGAAAGAAGTTATGGTTCCTGCTGTGAAGTCAGCAAGAGCCAGCTGTTGACAGAAGTGAGAGTGGAATGGGGTCTGTAGGGTTTTGACTTCCTTTACCATAACTTGCTGGATGCTGATATTATTTTTATCAGATCTGGCCTTGCAGAGTCAGGAAGACAGATCAGCAAGAGAGAAAGAGAAATTGAAATAAATGAGGTGTCTGGCAAGTTTGAGTTTTTTAAAGTGAGCTTGTGTGCAACTGGGAGATGGTTGGCTAAGGCAAGGGGTGTGATATGGTACAACACAGTCTCTATTCTGCAGATGTTACTGGAGGGGCAGACACAGGATCCTGATCAGATGTTTGCATCAGGTCCAACCCCACAGATGGCCATCAGCCTCAGTCTGTGCCCAGGGACAGGCACAGGGCACAGAGGGCAAGGAACCAAAGCAGAGGGTGGCCTGCTGACCTTGGGGAAGGAGGGAACATGAGCGAGCTCCTGCTGACTCCCAGCAGGGTGAAAATTAATTTATTAGATTCATCCCAATTGAAAAAAAATCCCAAACACTAGACATCCTAGAAGGCTTTGTTTAATGACACTGGTTTTTATTAGCCTTAACCATCTGCAAACCCTCCTCCCACCCCAAAATGCAAAAAGAAAAGGAAAAGAAAGCATTTCTCAGTGAACAACATGTTTTGTTTCTATTTTGGACATTGTCTAAATAAGAAATGTAGAAAAAGAGCTAGATTCAGTAACAGTCACACTTCTCCCAGGGGTGGAATAGAAAAAGGAAGCTGTTAAGATGTTCCTTATTGTTCCCAACAGCCTGGGTTGCTGAAGGCTGGTCAGTGCAACTCCATGTATTTTTCTTGTGGAGCTTACAAAAGTGCAGTGTGGGGCTGGCAAAGCTATTTGCAAATCTGGCTTGAAATAACTGAAAAGTTTCGACTGAAACAAACACTTTCTCCTCTCCAGGCATTTTAGATATGTTACTGCTTCCCTGCAAAACTATCAGTATGGCACATATAATAGCTAAGCTTGTGTAATTAAACAGGAAAACCAAATGAAGGAGGCAAAGAATCAGCTCCTGTTCTCTTTGGGAATTTCTGGGAATTTCTGGTATTTCCCTCAGCAGCAAGAGTTACCTTTTGAGCTGGGGCACAGTGGGGTCAGTTCAGCATTTTCCTGGGGAAATATGAATTTATACCTGAGTGTTTGCCTTCTGTGGTCAGTGGAGTTCAGGGTGGTCAGGGAGCTCAGTGCTCTCTGGTCCCTCTCTTTATTTTGCTCATTTGTGTAAGGTATTCCCTAATCCATATTTGCAAATGGATGCAGTAACCTCATTTCTCCCTCTGTATTCCTCCTTCCTCCCCCTGTTTCCATCTCTACATTAAATGCTTGAGAATAAATTGGTAACTCTCCTTCATGGGGTACCTACAGCACTCATGGCTGACCTTCAGAAGTTTTCCTTTTTCTCTCCTTTCAATATGTTTGTAAGGAAGCCAAATCATTTAAACCAGCTGGAAGATCCCTGAACTGCTACAGTTCTCTAATGTTCTATAATCATTTCCCTCCCAGCTTATAAAACTGGCTCTCTGTAGTTTACTGCCAGGCCCTTTCATTGCAGAGTGAAATAATAAAGGTCTCTGAGGACTGTGCGCTTCTCAGCTCTCTGAGAGATCGATCAGATCAATTTGCCTCTGTGTGTTTCGATGTCTCTGTCCTAATTCTGGAGACAGCTGCTCTGGTGTGCTGTCAGGTGGCTGTTTGCAAAGGGAGGGACTCCTGAATCTGCTCAGGGCTCTAAAACAAGATCATTAGAGTTAAAAAACCCTCAATAACCAAAAAAAGGGAGCAGGGGTTTATTGTTCTGTAATAGGTACTGCCGAGTTGGGCAGAGTTTCTCTTTGTCTCTGAGGTGAGCAGCCCATGGGGTAATGCAGCACGTATGGTTTGAGCAAGAGTTTAAACTCATGAAGACGATTTATAGTGATTTTTGTAATGTGCATTTTATTAAGTTGCCTGAAGCACAATATGTTCATCAAGGCTTTGCCTTGTTTCACTCCATCCATCTTGTAAAATCTGTTTCTTTCTGGCCCGTGTGAAAAGTGCCCTTTTGTGTCTTCTCCGTCATAGCCCTGAGCTATCAATTTGAGGAAACTAAACCGAAGCAGACAAAATAGCCTTGCTCAAGTAAAGTGCACTTGGGTGAGCTGGTGCTTTCTGGAGGAAGCTTTGACAGGCAGCAGCCGCTTGGATAAACTCCACTCCACTGCTTCTCTGTTCCTCAGAAAACACCTCAGCAACCTTCTGCCCTGAGACATACTTTGGAAAAGGGCCCTTTTGCCTGAGTATAAATAATACATATACATGTAACCTGAAAGTTTTTTCAATGACTTACAAACAACAGTCTGTATTGGCACTTCCCATTTTTTAATTATGTTTTAGAAATCTTACCTTTGTTTTTACTCCCCAGTTCAGCTTCCCATGATTTGTTTTTGTTTGGCTTGTAGGTATATTGGATGCTTTACTTGTTTAATTGCATTTTAACCACAGGAGTGTATGTGATTGGCACTTGGAATAAGTCTTTATTTCTCTAGGAATGTTTGTGGAATAGCAATTCCAATGGCTGCTTTATGGATGTTACATTTAATCAATAACTCAAATACAGAAATAGCAGCAGCTCTCTGTCTTTCTTGGTTGGCAATACTGTCCATGCTGGCTGGTACTTTTCTCTTAGTTATTCAACAAGGGCTATTTTTTGTGTTTAATGATAGGATCAAACATATGCAGTGCAAATATTAAGAGAGAACAAGAAGAGAAAAGAAAAGGAATCTCTTCGTTTCATCCAAATACCTATTTCCTGGGAGTAAATCAAGCAAGAGTCTCTGGATTGGTTTTGTTGCAGCATTGGAGGGTAACAAGCCTTGAACAAAGTTCCCGATGTGATTTCCCTCTAGCCAGGCGAGTGATGTGCTTCTGGCATGGGGTGCCTGGGGCAGAGGCTCCCAGTCAGGTGGGAAGGTGTGGTTACTCACTGTCAGCTCCAGCCCCATTGCGTGAAAGGTTGGGGGTGTGTCACAGGCTGTGGCAAAATCCCCAAGGCAGAAGCTGCTTGTATTTTTGGCTGAGTGCACTATTCCATAAACTTTCGTGAGAAACTGCAGGATCTTTCATGCTTGCCAGGCTTTTAAATTTCAGAATTTAAGTCCACTTCTGTGGAGATGGAGACTACAAAATCGTGTTGTTTTCTTGCTACTGCTTATTTTTTGGAAGTTGCCAATGCAGTTCAAAGTGAATATATCTTAGTGACTTAAAGAAGACTGGAACATTTGTGGTTTTATTTTTCTGGCAATAGATGAGACTGAATCGTGGTCAAAATAGGATAAAATGTAATTATTTTTTATAATTCTGCCAAGCTTCGGAATTATTTTTTTAGTGATGTGCTTTTTGGCTTTTACCATTTATTATCTGTTTAGATGAGATATAAAGAATAGCTTTGCAGAGAAAATCCATTTAAAGTAAGCCACTAATCTTTACCGGCTATTGTAGATTTTAATTTTTATTTTTCACAGATGAACCCTGTCGTAACTGAACCACGAACGTATGTGATGAAAGAACCAGTCCATTTTTAATTTGAAGAATTTAAGGATTTGTAGATGTTTGTACGGAAAAGCAACAGGATAAAAGTTGTTGGAAGTATAGTGTTTGGTATTTCATGCCAACAGTAATAGCACAGGCACAATTTACTTACAGGGCTGCTGACAACAGAAGTAATTGGCTGCCAATTTTTGGATTGTTTTCTTTCAGATTCTCTCTGTGTTGCAGTATAACTTTGGCACTGAGTTGCATTTGATTGCAAACATCAAAAAGTTTCTTTGAAGGGGTATCAGCTCTGAAGAATGTTATTTTGATTCTTCACTATATTGCTAACGGACTCATGTCATTCATATTTAAAAAGAACAAGCTATTTTTGAGGATGTTAAAAATAGCAGACTTTTTCCTAAGAGAAAAGAGTGAGGAAGGTTGGAGAGTTTTACCATTTATTTTGTATTTAGAGATGGCTTTGGCATATTTACGGATTGCTTTATTTAATCTGACAGAAGCAAAGGGATAGGGTAGATAAAATGTCAGATTAAGAGTTTTCCGGAAAGGAAATACCTTCTTGCTGAAGTATTTAGTACTGACATGCATTAAGCTATGTTTTAGGTAGCTGAAGGATGGGAAAGGTTTTTGGAAAAGGGACCCATCCACCCATACACACTCTGTTTTACTGTCCTGAAGGTCCACAGTCGCCCTCCCTCATCAAAGCAGTGTGATGACTGCTCCTCTTTTCATCCTGTTATCTCGAAGTCAAGGATTCAAATTGTGGATGCCTGATTTCCCCCCCCCCCTCAATTAAGTGCAAAATGTGGATTTAAATTGAATTTTACTAGTAGTTTCAGATTACAAGTAAATTATGAATGAAAAAGATAAATTAAGAATGAAAAAAAGTTCCAAACAAGTAGGTTTTGAAATAAAGCAATACTCTTTAGGCTACATTTCCCAGTGGTTCAGGTGATCTTTTCCCTGCATTTCTTTGCAAATTGTGCCCATATTTCCTTCTGAAACCAGACTTTTGCTTACCACTTCCACTTGATTTACCAGAAATGCTCACAACTAAAACATTATGTGCCTCTCCAAGCATTTCCAAAAGGTTTTTTTTGGGGATGACCTGACCCCAAATGATGACTTATAAAATATAATTCAGTTGAGCAAATATATTTAAGGAAAAAAACCAACAACCCACAACTGAGCATTTGCCCTGATTGAGAGCAGCTTTGACTGTAAAAGTTTTCTTTCTTCCCCTCCTTTCTCAAGTCAAATTCTGTACCAGTAAAATATTTTAAATTCCTTGAAAAGTTCTTTCAGGTTTGGGATTGGGACCAGCTGACTCTTACCTACCCCTATGCTTCTCATCAGTGCCTATACTGTTTTTAGGGATGATGCATGGAGTAGAAAGGAGGATCACCAAAAACAGTGACAGTCCCACAGACATTGATTTCTGTGCCCTTTCTCTGCATTTTTGTTTGTTTATTTGTTGGTTGTTTTTCTTTTTAAAGTTTGCTTATTGGCATTCTTGTCAAAGACAACAGCAAAAAGTTAGATCCTTAATTCCCTAACTGGACATATATAATGTTAAAGCCACCATGGTTTCTTCTGTAAATTAATGGACTAGCTGGACCAGTGTGTGTTTAGTGACATGAAATCCTTTACAGAGAGCATCAAAACAAGGCAGCAGGCTTCCACATCTTTTATGGCTTGTTTGTAAATTTTTACTGGGACACTTGATTCCCAGGGACACCTCAATAATTTACACTCAGGATAACTGAGCCTTGTGCATCAGAGGAGGATAACCTCCTCCTTTCTTCACATAAAAGCTGTCAGGTAAGGTAGTTTTTTGTGATTAGGGAGTGTTTTAGATACCGTGCGGACCTCGTGCTCCCTGCCTGTGCAAGCAGCCCCCTTGCCAAGCCTGGCCATGCAGAGTGAGTGTGGTCCATGGATGTGGTGCTGTACCTTGGGGATGGCTATATTCCAGTGCTGCCAGCTCGCCCCAGTGCAGCCACAAAGGCAGCAGTCAGTCTGTAGGAGTCCTCTGTGGTTTTGGGTCCATTTGCTCCTGCAAGGCTGGTTCACAGAAAGCACAGCTGCTTTTGCAAGTGGAGCTGCTCTGGGGAAAAGCAGGGGTTTTCCGGCTTCCTGTGCTGCAGTCCAGCTCCTGAGTGCTCGCTGGGGACACCAGTGAATGGATCTCCAGTGGCAGCAGAGTTTTTGGATACTGCCACTGGATCTCTGACAGCAGCAGAGGTCTGAATATTGCCATGCATCTTTTCCTGGCTCATCTTTTTTTCCCCCTCCCTTTCCTCTTTGTGCCTGCCTTCCTTTCTTCTCCCTTTATTCCCTCTCTTCCTTGTAACGCATAATCACATAGCCTCTTCTTCAGACACACGTTTTCAGCCCTCTGCAGTTCAAGCAAATGGTCTCCAGGCTGGATACAGGCATTGCAGGAGAGAGAGCCTCCTATCTCAATGGCTCTGCAGGAGCAATGCAAGGAGAGTCTGATGCTGTTTCTTCTAGAAGGTGTTTGGTAGGGCTGGAGACCCTGGGGAATTCCTGCAGATCTCTAGTGAGCATTGCAAATAGAGATCTTTTCCCGGTGGCTTGCCATGTGCCCAGAAACAGTTGTCACTGAAATCAAAACCAGCAGCATCTCGGCAGTCCCTCTGCTAAACAACAAATCCCTGCTCTAAACTATGGAACCACTGAGTTTTCCCAATCAAGTGGTTTCAGAACTTCGTCAACATCAGCAAATCTCTCTAATTGCTTTTTCAGGAAAAGCTGAAATGTTTTACCTGATACTTTCGAGGAAGAAAACAGTTTCAGCTTCACATAAACTCCTGGATGAGAAAATTTTCAGCCTGAATGAATAAAGCTTGTCAAAAGCACAAGCAGCTGTAAATAGGGATTTGTAGATGAATATGGGGAGCAGCCAAAGTTGCTATCAGTTCTGCTTATAGTGCAGTTACTTGAAATACCTCTATAGGAGCCCTTCACTGGGCTAGGACAGGGAAAAATGAGCCTATGCCTCAGGTGTGTGTGATGCAGAGGAAATAAAATGGCTGAAATCAATGGAAACTTTAAACTGCAGGCATGATGCTCTGCTTTCCCAAGATCTGGCAGATCTGGTGGCCATACTTTGATGAGGTCTTATTTTTCCTGCTAACCCTCCTCCACTTTGTCTCCTCCTCGTGTCGATGGAATGTCTGGTATGAAGAGAAACCCTTTATCATGTTCTCAGTCACATCTTTGATCTGTTAAGTGCATTTTGCTACTTTCCTTTTTTTTCTTTCTATTCCTGATCCCTTACTGTGCCTCTCTCTCCTCCTCTCCCCGTTCCTCCCAGTTTTCTTCCTCTACTTTCATCCCACACAGAATGAAGCATGTACTGCCTAAGAGAATAAGGAAAAGCTGTGAGTGGGATCACCTTCTCTTCTGTATATGCCCTGCCCTTAGATTCCCCAAAAATCCAATAAACAGCAGGAATTCCAAATACGGTCACAACCGAAAAGGTACACAAAGAATACATAACATTATCTGTGAAAATGAGTTAAAACAGTTGTGACTTTCATAAAACCTCTCCATGGCTCCCAAAAGAGTCTGTGAAACTGCTCCTGTTTGTGTGTGTTTATGCATCTAGGTCTGCGTGGGTAGTGGTAGCTGGGATTTAAGGCTCTCCAGGGAGATAAGGAGCAAGGATGCCACAACACATGCTGTGGGGAAGGTCAAGACCACTCATAAAGAAGGAAGCAGGAGGGCTTTTCTTCTCCCTTGCAAAACCTGCAGCTATGACTGGTATTTTATTTCCCTGAATTGACAAGTACTTTAAGCAAGTTAAATGTCCAGACGTGCTGGAATATATTGATTTTTTTTTTTTTTTAATTCAGTTCTTTTTACTCCATGATGGATTTTTATTCTTGTTTTCTCCCTGGGATATCATATACACACACTTTCCCTTCAAGGGCTGTCCTCAAGGAGAACTATAGGCTGAGCTAGGTGGAAAAGATACTTCTCCTATATAAGATGCAGCTGTCTGGACAGATGATAAGGAAGACTTCTTTAAGGAGGAAAGGTAAGGTAGTCTCTATAGACAGAATATGGCTCCTGTAAAACTTGCTTTTTCTCAGCAGGGGAGTCTGTCAAGCTGATTTGGGATTAGGTGTGCATCTATCAATGACCTAAAGCTTTGACATGCACTTAAAATAGCCCCTTCTAAGTTTAAAAATGTTCTTGATTAGAGGTGTCTTACTGTTAACAATAATTAAGAATAACAGAACAGCCTTGCTTTTGTATTCATCCTTCCAATATCTTCCTGTAGTATTAGGGCTTTGAAAGTGCTAGTTCAAAACTCAGGTGGCTGCTGGGAGCTGGATCTATTTCCTAAGAAGAATATAAATGAGAGCAATGATCCTCTCAGAGTGAAGTGACCTGGCCAAAACAATCTCTTGATATACCAACACTTGTTCTGCTGCATACTTATCTTGGTCTTTTAGACATTCCTGGTGGAGAGTCCATCATAGATCTTAATTGTTTATTCACTTCCCCTGAGAAAGCCTTCAAAGAGAGCACAGAGCAAGCTCACGGTTTATGCCAAAGCTGAGTCAGCTGCAGTGTGGGATAAACTGGTTTCCAATAGTGGTCTGCAATAGCTCAGAGCCGTGGCAATGAACAGCAGCTGAGGAGCTGCCCCACACTGTTCTGTAAGCTTGAGGTGCCTCTAATGGCACAGGCAAATTGAAAAAGCTGCCTGCTTCTTAGAGGAGTTTGTTTTGATTAACCCAGAGTCCATCTGGCACCAGCAAAGTGTATGTTTCTGTAAACTGCACCATGCTGAATTTTACTGGGCCACCTACCCTGCTGTCTTCAGTTATAAAACCTCGGAGTGCCCTGATGATGTAACTGATTCCAGGATGAGCCGTGCTTTTCAGGAAGCTGGGACTGCCAAATATCTGTCTTGGCCTCTGCTCGAACTGCATGAGAGAAGTCCCTGCATTATTAAGCTTTTCTTGGATTTATTGTTTGTTGTGATTCTGGTTGCTTTGGGAAGTATTCCTGAAAGGCTTTTAAAAGATAGCAAGCAGGCAATTACATGCTGGGTTGCTTTGTGGGAAAGCTGGCACGAAGCAGAAGTGGAACCTCTGACCAAATGGGCTCTTTTTGCACTTGTTTAGCGAACCTGATGATCTGGATTTTCTCCTCTAATTTTATAATTTTCTTAGGAAAATCTGAAAGACCCACACCTTGAAATGTTCACATACTCTGGAGGTAGCATATTGCTGTGTTGTGCTACCATCATCACGCTTTCCCTAACTACATCCCACACCCACTCTCATGAGGGAGTGAATGCGTGTGTGTGTTTTGGCATGTTTTTGGCACAACAATTGTGCTAGTTGGGGTGGAGCAGGTGATAGGGAGTGGTTCCCATGAACAGAGGGGTGTTTGGCAGTCTGGAGAGGTTGGCAAAGGCGTGTAAATCTGACCTGTAAATGACTTCTTATGGGACAGCTGTTAAAAAGGTGTATGAAACAGTTTAACTGTTAAAATAGTAATTTCATTGCTTCTTCTAGCTAAAGACAAAATTAAGAGCTTTGGCTGATCTTAAGGTTGTCTGAGCAAAGTTCAGTGTAACCTTAGATGTATTTTCAAGCTGAGATTTTACATGGAAAAGGCTGGTGCAATTTTACATGTAAAAAGCTACTGCATTTTTCATGCTGTCTGTCACTGACATTTAGCAAACTTCCTCATCCAGGTCTGGTTTGCAGTTCATTTGGTTTTAATACACAAACTGTGTGTTGTTCTTTCACCTGAACCATATGTGAGATGTTTCACTAGTTACCTTCCCTGACACAAGTAGTAGCCCAGTAAGGTGCTCTGGAAAACCTCATGGTTCTTCTAAAGCTTTGAGACACTGAGTGTGACCTGTCCATTTATGCCACTCCCGCAGGTCGGTCTGACGAGTGGAGAGCAGGATTGCTGAGCACTGAACCATGTTATCTTTTGTGATTTCCAGACAGACTTCAGGACAGCAGCTTTCTCAAAATGGAAGAGTTTCACTTTTTAATTGAGCTATTCCTTGCCTGACCATGAGTGGTTTTTCTGGAGGAGAGCAAACACACGGCCTGGAGATGATGGCCACCTCACAAGATTTAGGTCACTGGTGTGAGGTGATGCTGTTTCTCAAGGATGAAGTTGGCAGGCTTCTTGGCACTGATAAAAGTGCTCCTCTGTCTGTAATTGAAGTCGTGGAGAAAGAGCTGAACTGTTCTAGTTGATCTTTTCCCAGAATAATTCCACCTAAAGCAAATATTTGTAATGGAAAATTCCTGCCTAAAGTGGTGCAGAGAGTTAAAAGTGAGTGAAAACAAGTTCTTGAAAAGAGTCAGGCGGTGTGATGAATGGAGGGCTCTCCTCTCTCCACACATAAAAATGTAAACAAAGTGCAACCAAGCACTTCCCCCTGCAAATCACGAGGGGGTTGAGTTTCATGAAGGGTTCCAGTAGGGGACAAAAGCCTGGGGTTTGGTCCAAATGCTGTTAAAGTCAGTGAGAGGCTTCCTCTTTGGTTCCCGTGGGCTTTGGAGCCGGGCCATAGTGAGCACTTGAAGGCCAACCTGACCTTTCATGGGGAGACAAAGCTGAAGGCTTAGTTTCATCTCCCTTGTACTTGCTGGAGCCTGATTAAAATCAGTGGGAACTCAAGAAACTTTGCACTTTGAGGCGTTCAGCCCTTGAAGACTAGTCTGACATTTAAGTCAGGTTTGGTGCTTAAATGTCAACATTTGACTATAAGTAGACACGAAAGACTGAAAGTCGTCTGGCTTGCTTTAGACTGTGGTTTAGTTCCCAAGTTTTAGGCATGGCACTTAGAGAGAATTTTCTGAAGAGCAGTTCCTTTGTAGAGAGCATCCAGATGTACTTCTTTCATCTTGGTAAATGCTGCCTCTGTTTCTTGCTGGCTTTGCCCTGGTGCTTTTTTCTGCGGTGTAATCTTGTCTTCATCTCGCCATGGTGACCAGGCTTGCAAACTTCCTACTATAGAAAATTTGAACAAAACCCCAGATATTAAAGACTCTTGGCTGCATTAGGAAGTGCTTCAGTCTTGTTTTTTCAAAGACTTGAAGGGTGGGAGCAAACAGGCGATAGACTGTCTTAAGGAATTTGGAGAGGAAATAAGATGTGTTTTGTATGCTCGATGTTCACAGGAGAAACATATGAGGATTTCATGCTTGGAAAGGTAACTTGCTTGAAGGTGTTGCAACACAAACTGCCGTTTTTGTAAATCATTTAAATAGAGTATCCTGATACTGATTGTATGTTATACAGAAGAGCATGGTAATGTTTTCCTTCTGAATTTATTTTGTTTACTTGATATTTATAACTTCTTAAAATAACTTGTCATTTTTTTCAATAGTTTTTTACCTCCTATATGCTTGAAATATGCCTGTTGTCTCTTCTGTATTTCTTTTTGTCATTGCTTTATTACAATGATGGAGCATCTGTAAGGTTCAATAGAAATGGAATTATCATGAAATTAATGTCATGGATATGGCACTGTTTGTTATATTAAGAAAGTTCCTTTGACTTTGGCAAGTGCTTCTACTCTATATTAAAATAAATGCATATTTTTGGCTCCAAATACAGTTTAATTTTACTCACTGAGAAACAGGAAGGGTTTCATGAACATTCCTACAACAGTAAGCCACCTGTGTGTTTGTCTCTGTGCAGTTAATTATCATAGCACTTTGTCAGCAGACTTGTGATGAAACTTAAGCGTGCAGAATGCGCTCCAAAAAATGCTTAGAATCAGTTCTGCTAGATAGTTATTCTCCTCCCTAGAGGCTGAGCAGAGAGCCAGGAACAAGGAGTTTTTGCATTTTAATCACAGTCTAAAATTGAATTGCTCTGTTTGGGTGACCTTTTAAAAATGTGTCTCCGTGTAGTCTTCTGGGAGTCTGAAGACAGCAATCTCATTGAGACACACGTGGGATTTTTCTAAGGATTAAGGAGTTAATTGAAGATTAAAAAAAAAACCAAACCAAACCAACAAACACACCAAAACCAGATTTTGATGGCAAAACTGTGATGTATTATAGTGTGTATTACTTGAACTAGTCTCAATATTTTACTTATGTGGAAAGACCTTTGAAGAGTAGGAGTGATATCATTATTACTGCATTTAGGGTGGTTAAATCAATGTACACATTTTTCTCCATTTGAAAAATGAGTTAGTGTTCCAAAGTACTTCAACAAACATTTGTTTCCTTATATTTCAGCTACCTGACTGCAAATAACAACCAGAATTTCTTGTATACTGCAAGGCCTTTTTTGAAGAGAGCTGCTTTGGTGATAAGCTATGTAAGTATGAATGGACTTGACCATGTGTTTCTGTGTATTTGATAAGAATGAACAATGCATAGTGATAGCCCAA
The DNA here is from genome assembly GCA_013397755.1 of Cnemophilus loriae. Taxonomy (NCBI): domain Eukaryota; kingdom Metazoa; phylum Chordata; class Aves; order Passeriformes; family Corvidae; genus Cnemophilus; species Cnemophilus loriae. The sequence goes on from VZTF01002639.1 coordinate 533,305, forward strand.
AAGACTCAGAATCCTCAGATGGTAGATCTTAATACTAAGTTAGACTTGGAAATTAGTCTAGAAAACTTCAACTGGGCAGAAACAAGAATATTACTGTGTTTTCAGTTCAATCCTTCTTTTGATTTATAGTGGTTGCCCTTGCAACCATGTAATCATCTGCAGGTATTTCCTGCCCTAAATACAGGGGACTCTGTGGCACTGGGCTGCCTTGTCAGTGACATGCTGTTAATGCCAATGCAGGGCTCAGTAAGAGTTGTAAGAAAAGCTGCTGCTTGATGTGCTCCACGCAGGACTCAACATGTTGCAGAGGAGAAGACAAGCACTTCCATGGAAATGTTCTGGGTGTGCAGCTCCCTGTGCTGCTCCAGGAGCCAGATCCTCTTGCTTGTCCTTTGACAAGTGGTTACCAGAAAGGTGAAGGAGTGGCAGCTTGCAGAAATCCTTCCAGGAATTAGGATTGCACAGCATGAAGAGCACCGATGGAGTTTGTCCTTACACCTATGCCAGCATGGATAAATTAGAAGGACTTTTAAAACATCATCCATGATTTTCACCTCTACTTTTAGGTAGAGGTCAATAGTAAAATTCTGCAGTCTACACTGCAGCAGAGTGACGGATTTCTCCTTCAGAATGCTGCCTTTGTGGTGGGTGCTGAGATATGCCAGTTGCTGTCAGTAATGCATGCATGGAAGAAGGACACACAATGTCAAAGTGTGCTGTCTGTGCTGGGGGTTGGCAGGTTTGTCACCCTGTAAGGTGACAAACTTGAATTTTGCCTAAACTCCTGAGCTGACTCACTGTGCACAGCATGGAGAGCTATCACAACAAAACATTTGCTGGAGGCCTTAGTTCTTTTTAGTAGTGCATTGCTAACTGAGGTATTCTTCTTTGAAGGTGATCCTCGTGTTGTATTTTCGCCTCTGGATAATGGGAGGTTCCATGCCGATGTTTTCAGAGCAGGACAATCCAGCCTCATTCTCACCATATTTACTGACAAGGTACGATGACAGCAGTCCAAAAAAAGTTTTCAAAAATATGGTCTTGATGTTACATTTTCCTACACTAAAATGGTTTGCAGATGACGATGAAACAAACTTGTTTTGTTGTCTTAATTACTTCTCTGTATTGCTCTGTCTAGAATAGAAAGCAACCAGAATTATTTGAACCCCAAAGCACACTGCAGGTCCTGTAGGTGCTTTCTTACTGAAAAATGTGTGCTTATTTTTATGCAAAGCCCCAAGAATGTAGTTTAGTTGCCTGAGCACAGGACTGGAAAGCCCAGTAACTGAGGCATAATCTTAAATCTTAAAACTGGCTTCTCGTGACGTGTGGGATGGAAGCAATCAGAGTTTTGGCTTCAGCTGAAGTTTGTATAAAAAGGCTTATGACCATGCCTCTTGGTGTAATATCAGTGACTGAGCAGTGAAGGTGGAGGGGCCATGTGCATGAGTGTTTGCTCTGTTTAGCTACTGAAAGACACTTTGGAGCCTTCTGGTGGAATTTCCTGATGTCTCAAATGAAAATGGGAGCAGTCTTCCCATGTGTCCCGTTCTGGCCTTGCTGGCTCTTCATGCCAGCAGTGGAATTGCAGCTGAGACACAGGTTAAGATTAAGCAATCCTTATCCAACATCTGCTGCAGAATTGGACTGGATCTCCTTTGGGGAACCTTTATGATAATGTGGCAACAGCTCCGATTACCATCAAAGCTGAAAGTGCTTCCAGGAAGTACATTGTCTTGTTTGGAAAGCTCTGATATGTTTGTTTCTGGTGGAGTTACCAATACCAGACTTGGTGCAGCACAGCATGAAGGATTTGTTGCTGTCCCTTTTTGATATGTTTATGCTGAGATGGGGGTCACCAAGTCACAAATGATCCTGGCCTAATTTCAGTTACCTCTTCTGTGCTGCACATGTTCTTTTGTGTGTTTGTCTCTTTGCCTCTTGTAATGACAGGGGAGGGTTTTCTAAACCCAAAAGCAAAGTCATTCTCGAGGTATGAAACAGTGACTATTTTTACCACTGGCACTGTGGATTTTATTAACAGCCTTAGGAAAAACATGTCAGAGTGCTGCTGGCTGAGGTCCTGCCTTGGCCCCAGCAGCAGCCCTGGCTTCACCTGCAGTTCAGCAACACCTACCTACTCCAAACCTAATTAAGGAAATCCATTCCAGTAAAAAGCAGTATTACTGTTCTGAAGGGATTCTAAAACCATTTCATTATCCCAGTTCTTCCACTTCTGCTGAGCTTGATCTTAATCCTCATTTTAGCCAATTTACCCAGAAGGCTTTATCTTCCATTCAGGAAACCCATCCTTTCAGCAGGTCTCAGTGTCAGTCCTGCAGGTACAGCGAGACCCAGTGACCGTCTCTGAACTGACAGCCCATGATGCACCCTCTGACCACTGCCCTTGTCTTGGCAACAAACCTTTTCCTTCCTCCTCTGTCAGACTCGAACTATAACTCTCACCCGAGACTTTATCTTGCCGTGGTCAGAGCTGAAGCTATTGCTGCCGAACTGGCATTGTGCCGGTCATCCCAAGAGCGGGACTGGGATGTCAGGTGGAGCTAGCAAGGTTTAAGTGGCATAGGGTTGGTTTCCAGGAAGGTCGAGGAAAATGATTCTGCCCCTCTACTCTGCTCTTGTGAGACCCCTCCTGGCACACTGCATCCAGCTCTGGGGTCCTTAGCACAGGAAATACATGGACCTGTTGGAGTGAGTCCAGAGGAGGGGCCACAGGAGTGTTTGTGTTTATGGTCCACCTTCAGAGAAGCTCCTAAGCAGTGTGTGTTCCTCAACTGTGGACAGCTACAGTAGCAGCAGCATGTGGAGAGCTGGTGTGGGAAGATTTTAATAAGGTTTCGAAGGCAGTAATTAGGTATACAGCACTGAAGCCAAGATGTTAATTGCAGTTTGGGTTGAGTTGGGAAGAAGGCAGTGGAAGAGCTAAGTTTGGTGTCAAGACCAGAAACCAAGAGAAAGATCAGTTTTGGCTAGTGCTCTTGAAGTGATTACTTAACACCGTCACTGTGGTTGAAGCAAGGATTAGTCTCAGGCAGTGGGCAAGTTGTTTTGTAACTCTGAAGATCATTTAGGTCACAAAAAGGCGTTTCTGTTTTCAAGGAGTTGTCTTTATTTGAGCTGGAAATGTGGTTTTTGTCCATGTCTCGCCAGGGTAAATGTTATGGTTTTCAACAGAGTTGAAAATTATTGTAAGACTTGGCCAGCTCTGTGGGACTAGAAGGAAAGCTGATAACAGTGGAATAAAAAAGAAAAACAGTAGTTTGGAAATGTGTGGCAGTCTTTGTGAAATTCATGAATTAGATCTGGAGCTGGGTCTCGGCTGACATGGGATGAACCCAACAGAGCATTGTAACTTTTGCAGGGTTTATTGGGGCCAACATTAGGGGTAGGTGTAAGTTAGGGGGTTGAAAAAGTAGTGACTCATGAGGTCAGAATTTGTGATCCCTTAGAGCTGATACAGCGTAAATTACAAGACTGGGGGTGTGAGAGGTCTGTGCATCCGTGATTATGTGGAGGAGGGGGGCATGCAGAGCTTAGGGTGTATCAAATGAATCTGAAGAGGAGACAGGTTCCAAGCGAGCCAAGGAAGTGGCTTGCAACAGGTAGTTGAGTTGGGGAGCTTCTTCCTGCAGGATGCTAGGAGTGTGCTGAATGTTTATGCAGGCTCAGAGAGAGATTTGCCAAGTTGAAGTAAGAAATGCAGGCTTCTAAATATGCAGAAACCGCATCCAACTCAGAAACTCCAACTCATCCAGCTCCCCAGCTAGGAACTGGGGGAAAATTATCAACCTATATGCTTTACTTGACATTGACTTTTGGTCACTGCTGGATAGACCTTCGATGTGGCTCAGTTTGGCCTTAGAAAATGCCTGTGTGTTCTGTCTAACCTGTCTCCAATCTTGGACAACACAAATGTATAAATTAAAGTAGACAGATAATGATTTATTTAACAATTGAAAGGCTAAATATGCTGAAATAATGACAGTTTTTCAGTCTTTAAAAACAGTCATCTGTTCAGCATGCTCACTAAATTACTGTTGTTAAAATTACAAGTGATGTTCCCAAATACCTCAAAACTTAGTAACATAAATGAGAGCCACATTTCCATGGCTTTCATTGTGTTGCTTGGCAAAGGTGGTCTGAGAAGATGAGATGTGTCCATCATTGCCTTCCTCAGTGGAGGCAGAAATAAAGGTATTGGGAATCCTGCTATTCCTAAGCCCTGCCGTGAAAGCCTGTCCATCTGGGCTGCTGTGCACTGCAGGAAGGATGTACTGTCTCCAGTGGCCTTACCTTAAAGAACACAGACTTTGATCTCAAAATCTGCTATGGGTAAGCAATATTTGAGATAGAAAAACCAATCCCAAACCTCTGTTCAAACATTCTTGCTTGTATCAGACAGAATTTGAGGGAGAATGCAACTAGAAAGGTTTTGAGGGCTACCCAGCTTTATGTAAACAGTGTACCAAAAGTGCAGCTCCAGAGTTAGGAGGGTGTTGAGTGGAGGGCTGACATGCCTCAGACGTTTTGCACAATGTTTCTTTCTTCTGCCGTTCTTGAGGGAAAAGAAGTAGGAGGCCTCTGGATAAACAGATTGTATTACCAACAGCGTGGCAAGACAAGGGAAAAATCCATTGTGCAGCATGTCTCAAGCTGTGTGAAACAGATTAAATCTTACCTGTAATTTCTAACTAAAAGTCTGTTTTTAAAAAACTATGTCTTTGGGAGTCAAGTTATATTAATTTCTGCTGGCATTTGCCTTGTGATCTCTAGTGGCTGATCACTCTAGGCATGAAGCAGGTTATTTGTGGTGCTTCCTTAAATAGTTAATGCATTTCTACTTGGACTGCCTTGAGATAACATTGTCCTGTGGTTGAACTGCTCTCTCTGTAAGCTGGTTTTCTGTATTCCTTTGCTGTTTCAATCAGGTAAATGAGAATTCAGTGCTGCAGAAAGCTGAAGAAGTGCTTATACATAAAAACTGGCACATAATCCTTTTCACAGAGATTTGTGACTGTTTTCTGAGCAATGCATTTAATCATCTCAGTTGTAACTTCAAAGGGAATGAACTACCGAGAGGCAAGCCATGGACCTGTGCTGGGGAAATGGGTCCCTGTGCCAGCCAGTTCTGCCAAGGAAATAGAAGTCTAGTGTAGCAACTACTTTGGTATGGAGTTTTCATGGACCTTAGGCTAGAAACTAGTGTTAAAATAGACCCCTGTGACATATCAGCTCTTAATCAGCCAGGCTTGCACATGCTACCTGAGTGGTGAAGTTCTGCCTGGTTTGTCAGTGCTTTCTGTCGTGTGCTCAAAGGTGTTTAAGTTCAGCCCTACGTGTAATCTCTACAGGCACCCAGCATTCAGGGATCACTTCTAACAAAAGGGAGAACAACAATGTTGGTAAAAATTGCTCTCATGCCTACCCAGGGGCCAGAGAGTCCATACATTAAGTGTAAAGTGTAGTCTTTATTTCAAAGGGTGTTGGGAGTTGGGGGAAGGCCTGGCTGGAAAATGGTGCTCCAAAGCAAAGGCCACCCTGCAGAGAAGGTGGCGCTCCCAGAGCCACATGAAAGCTTTCAGCATCTCTCTCATTCAAGTGTTCTTGGTGTGATGAATAGACCCTGGTAGTGCTGCTCTGGGATTTGACAGACATTTTAATGGGTCGTGGTGCTTGATGCGAGTGCTGGTTATACAACAAGCCTTCCCTGCCAGAGCCTGCATATGGAGTAGAGAGGCTGCAGCCACAGCAGAGGCCATTGACTTCTACAGGCCGTGCATTTTGCTTTCTAAAATACTTCCACTCAGAAGGGGTAGACCATGGCCAGTCTCTGAGGCAAAGCAGCGTCCCCAGAACATCCCTTTGGCTCCCACCAGCATGGGGTGGGTAATGCTCTGGGATACAATGGGCCATTTCCAGAAACATTATCCTAGTGGGTTTATGAGATCTGGTTTTTAATTTCTTGAGGATCTCAGTGGCTGTCCACAGAACCCTCCATCTGCTGCTGCCTCAGCGAACCTCTTCTGAAGCAGTTGCCCACTGCTGGGGAATTTGGGCTGCATGACTCTGGAATGTGCTGCTGTTGGTGAGGAGCTGAGGATTAGGTGTGATCACAAGGCATGTCCCCACCCTCCAACACACGGGTTTGCAAAGGGAAAACAGTGCGAGATCAATCCCAGGTTTTCCAGCACTGAGATTCTGACAGCAGGCTTGGGTTTCACTGGAAATTCACAGGCTCTTTCAAAGTCTTTAGTCTTCAGGAATTCAGTGTTTTTCAGATTCTGAGCCACAGAGCTGAAACAACTAAGAGAGAGCCATTCACCAGATTAAAGCTCTTCAGGCTGTGTAGCTATAGAGGACAACACAGTCTGCTTTTCCCCCTGTCCTTGGTGCACACAAGCCTACCTTCCAGAGGAGTTACCTTGCTATTCATCAAGCTTCAGCTCTCTGTTTATCTCTTTGTCTTTCCTGCTCCTGTCCTCTACCGATTGACAGCTCTTTTCCCTAGATGCAAAAGTTTTGATGAAAGGGAATACATAGATACTTTTCAGTTACAAGTATTTTCTAACTTATACTCGCATTTGGATGTTAAATGGAATTAGTCTGTCTGCTGCTTGTTTGTGTAGTTTACTCCACCATCTCTGAATGAGCTGGATAAACAGAGTGAGAATTTTTTTCTTCTAAGGCTCTGAAAAGAAAATGTTTAGGCTGACAATATACAGAACAGGAAAATAAACTTGTGTGGGAAGGTATGACTGGACTGGGAGTTCCCTAGGGGGAGTGTAAATATATACAATTTGAAGACAATATCTGAAATACCACCACCTGGTTATAATTGCAGCCACATGTGCCCTAGGAGGACATTATTGTGAAGTGACTCGTCAAACACACTTGGGTTTAGGGCTTTGTAAGAGGATGAAGAGAGCCTTGAGCTGAAATCAGTTCAGCTGTTAATACAAATGAGAAACTCTTCCCTAATAAAAAAGCTCTTCTTACCCTTAGAGTGAACTGAAACCGCCCTGAGAGCCCGGCAGTGTGGAGGTCGTGTCAGAAGAGAATAACCAGAGTCTGTGACTTCTGAAAGGGCAAAAACTGTATTCCTGCTTGTGTTTCAGATCTCCACATGCTTCATACTCCTCTTCTTTTCTCCCCAAGTACTAGTCAAGTGCACTTATCACCTGTGTTCTAGATAGGTCCATTTTTTCCCAACCAGGAGAATGGTTTGCCTTTGCTTTGCTAAAATCCCCAGTGCTGAGAGATGTTTCACTTGCAGGTGGGTACCCTGCTGGCTCTTTGTGGGTAGGGTTGTCTGTCATGAATGGGATGGGTTGTCCCAGAACTGGGTGGCTGGTAGGTTGCAGCACAGTATGCCCTTACTAAGAATGGGATCACTGGCCCCCACTTTTCCATGCAGCTTTGGCAGGACATGGTCAGAGCTCTGTGATCACTCTTGTAGCACAGTTTCAGGAAGAAATCTATAATCTCTGTCCCTCGGTGCTGTGGGAAGAAAGCTTAAACTGCTCCAAAATCAGAAAAGAAAGGAAACGCCTCATGAATTTCTATGTGTCTTGTATTTTTTTTACCTAGTCTCACATTCCCAGGCTCTGATTGCCCGGGTTTGGGAGAGCTAAGATGAGGGCTTTTCCAAGCTCGTTGGTCTCTATTACAGTAAAGGGTAACAGACAATTTCTCAAGTATTTTCCTGTCATATTGTTTATGGCTTTGAGTAGTATCCTTTGCGTTCATTTCTGCAGCAGAAACAATCAGTTCAGATAGTTGTGTTCTGCAACAAGTTCTAGATATGAGTCATCGTGTATTTATCTCAAAGCATGCAACAGAACATTGAAACTAAAAAAAATAAAAACTAAACAAACTGGATTGCCATGACAACACTGGCTACCTACAGGAGGAACTGTGTTTTTCTGAGCATGCCAGAGATGATGAGAAGTGAAGAGAACACTTGATATCTGCTGAAACTTGGATTTCCATGTTCAATTTGCAAATAAAAAAACCTGCTGCAATGCAAACGCTGTTACCTGGCCTGGGGGAAAACTGTTTGCCAGTTAAGAGGCAGAATCTTCCAGTCACCTCACCAGTAATACTCTGATTTTCATGGGATTAACTGAGAGAATGGGAGATGCTGCAGGCAGGGATTTTTCTCCCTTGGAATTCCAGCAGACACCAGAAGCAAAATAGAGAAGATCATTAATTTAAAATGTAATTCACTCAGTCAACTAATTAAAAGAAAATACTCTTGTTACCATTTTCAGGTAGACTGCTGAATTGTAATTAGCTCCTGGACTAATTTCAGAATCTCCAAGTCTTTTCAAAATTTGCAAATTAGTTCCTTGAGGTGTCAGCTTTGGTAAGAGGTTTCTTCCAAACTTTCTCCTGTGTTTAGCTTTCTCCTTAGGCTTGTCATATGAGAACTACATAGATGTGAAGGAATATCATATGCTTTTGAGAGCCATAAATAAAAAGCAGCATTGGATTGTCAGTAACTATTATTAGCATCTTGTTATTTTTCTGTTCCTAGTACCTAGAATAGCGATAGTTTACAGTGCTTTATTTTATACAGCCATCCATCATGTTCAAGGACAGGTTACCAATGCTGAAAGCATATCCAAACTTTTGCTTGACTCAGAGCCCGCTCAAGGCTTTCTTGCAGCTTACAAATGCCTCCAAAAGTCAGGCAGTGCCTTCATGGATCCTGGTACGTGACTGCTAATGGCACTTGCACGTTCAGTGAGGGTGCTTGGGCTCGGCCAGGAGATGTGGCCAAGGGTTCTCCAGCAGGGTGTCTGCAGAGGCCAACCAATTGACTGTACACAGGAGGTAATGATTGTCACAGGCTTTAAAATATTTCACTGCTCTTGGAAGAGAGTATTTAAAGACTTATTATTGCCATAGTGGAATGGAGTAATTGTCCATCTCCTTTGGGACCCGCCTCTGGCAGCAAGTTGTGCACATGGCTCCCAAGGAAGACTGAAACCTCACAAGCAGTTGGACGTAGACAGTTTGCAAACTTGTCCTGGTCAGTGAGTGTCCTGGACTTGTCTTCCCATCTTCAACAGCAGCTTGTCCTACCTTTCCAGCAGAAATGCATTAACTCACACTGATCTGGCTACTCCGAATACCTCTTAAATTGTTAAGCTGACTCAATTTGTTATGGCAGCAGACTGTGTTTATTTATTCTGTGCTGTGTAAGGATATATCAGCTCCTGCCTTATCAGTGAAGATGCAGAAAAGCAACTAGTCTGTCCTTAACTGCAATGCTGCAGTTTGCCAAGATCCCAATTGTCATCTTGTGCCTTCATGCCCAGCAGCCCAGCCTGAGTAAGTAGGGAAAGGTTTTCTGGTGTGCATTGTCGTTTGCATACAAAGTTCCATGAATATTGTGATGCTTATTGAAAATATTAATATGCCAGGGCATAAAAGGACACTCCCTCCAAAAACTGGGCTCTCCTAAAGCATCAAGTTGCAAAACCAGCTAAGTGCTTCTGGAAATCCTGTCAAATATACACACTCGTAGTAAGAATATCATATGCCATGACATTATTCAGATTCATCTAAATGGACATGCTTTTGTTTTAAAAATAAAGCTAGAAATGTATCTCAGTTTGGCTTTGAAGTAAGTAGCTGTAAATAAATGCTGACAGACTTTACTGAGCTGATGTGTTGAAGCTGATGGAGAAATCTGTTTTACTGTGGCTGAGCAGAGGTGGGTCAGGGCACACTTGATGTCATGAGTGAGTGCCTTGGTGTGATTAAGTCTCACCAGATTTTGCGTTGCTATGTTTCTCTGTAATGTGCAACAGAAGGGATTGGGTTGGTGACTAGAAAACACGTTTGTTTCTTTAGAAAGAGTGAACAATCAAAATTTTAAGAATCGTTTGAGCAAAATTAGGTTATGTTTTTGAGGGATACTCTCTTAAATAGAAACCGACTTTTTAATCGCTACCTCTGTTAAGAGAAGATGGATTTTCTCTTTCGCTTTTGTTTAGTACTTCAGGGTGGGGAAGGTGAGGAAAATGGGGGGGATGGAAGAGAAGTACGCCAAATGGCTGCAAACCTTAAAAATGTGGGAATATTCCACTTCCCAGAATTGGGAGTTTAGAAAGATCTGTGGGAAAGTGAGGCTGTGCCTCTGTGACTGTTTACAATGAAACATTCCAGCTCAGTAAGCCTCCTTGCTTTTGAGTCACTGTGCTGCTGGAGACGTTTGTTTTTTGGATGAGAAGAGAAACTGATATCCTAACTTTGTAGTTATTTAAATATGTTTTCACAGAAATTTAGGGCCCAACACCCATCTGGGAACTTCCTGCCTGGAGTCACACTTAGCTTCAGTGTCTTACCATCTGCCACAAATCTAATGTTGTAAGCGCTGTTGTAAGGGGCTGCATTTTGACCACAAAGGGGCATGTTTGTAAGTGACAAGTGAGACAATCCTTTGTCTACATGGCTTGACATTTCTGCCATCCTTTGTTACCATTTTAATAAACCTGCCAAGGTACCATGGCAACTGGGTGTGATAACAGCTGCCAAAGCAGGCTCAGGTGGAAGAAATCCTATGCAAGACAGAATGTAATTTTTTTCCCTTTTTTGAGTATTTGCCATTTTGGGTGCTGTGTACAATGTGGATTTTTCCATTTGCAAGCCAAGGCAGGGTTTGTCTCTTCGAAGGCTGTTGCAATTTTACTTGGTTGACTTCAGGATTGCTGGAATAATCTGCAGTCTCTTGCACTTAAAAGTATTTCAACTTTAGATGCAGTTTTTGGCAAGTAGAAGCGAAGACGCAAAATCCTGGGGCAGAGAGGGATGTTGGTTTGATTTGACTTTTTTCTTGTTTTCTTTAACCCAGTTGCATACATGCTGTTCTTTTTCATTCCTTTGAAAGCCCTGCATACTTCCCAGAGGGCAGCATGCTCCCCATTTCCATTCCCCATTAATTTCCTCTCTGTTGAGAATAACGATTATTGAAGATTACAACAATTGGAAAGGCTCCCTACTTCCCCATCACTTCTGTGGCACATCTCATGCAATCTGGCCCCAGCCCTAATAAGCTGCAATGGGGTCAGCTAAAAATCACCCTGTCCCTCCTTTCGTCTGTACTTTCTCCCTGTGCCTTGATTTGCAAAGAGAAAAGAGAGAAGGGTCTGACTTTAATTGCTTCATGTTGTGCACATAGAAGAAATTCTAAGTTGTAAGTTAAACCCAGCTAGAGGGATATTTTGTATTGCAGCAGTGATGCAGTGAACTGTGTAAAAGTTCAATATATATGTATGTACCTGCTTAGTTATTCATTTATTGTTTGAGCTGGCAGAAAGTCACTTCAAAAATCTAGCATTCAAATGGGAGTTGAAGTTCTGTTTGTTTTCTAAAGGCTGGTGCATAGAAACCATGTAAATATTACTGATCTTATGTTATTTCTTCAAATGACCTGTGGAAGTGCCCCTCACCTATGGTGGCTTCTCTTTATTGACAGAGAGGTGTGGTGCTGCCTGTGTGTGCAGTGTTGTTGATTAGGTTTTTTTTGTGTTTCCTCCTCCCGCATAGTATGTGGTAAATGCCAAAGGGAAATGTTTCCTGTGCTGGCAGTCATTCCATGTATTACATTACCTGTTTTCATTTGCAGGTTTTTAACTTATTCCTACCTTCTGGCCTTCAATGCGTGGCTCCTGCTGGCACCGATCACCCTGTGCTACGACTGGCAGGTCGGCAGCATCCCTTTGGTCGAGTCCATCTGGGATGTGAGGAACTTAGCCACAGTGTTCCTGGTGCTGGTGATGGCATTACTCAGCCTACACTGCATTGCTGCGTTCAAGGTAACATCAAAAGCCATGCAATACAACATAAAAAAAAAAAAAAAATCATTTGTTTCCTAATGTTCAGATGAAATGGTTGGTAAGCGCATGTTTTCCTCTGGAATGCATTGGAGTGCAGTGAAAAACCATACCAGTAATAACTAATGCAGGCAAGCTCAACTGATGAAAATGTATCTCTAGCTGAATGTCTCAGTCTCTAATTGGTCTGATTTGAGGGCAGAACTTGGCCCAGACTCCTGCATTCAATTACTATTAATGATCCAAACCCCACTGAAGTTGTTAAGCATCTCTGCCTCTCCCATAGTCATTAGGCTTTTTGTCACTTACTTCAAACAGGACTGGGAACTGTCATCTGCAGAGCCTTTTGAAAATAAAATCGATTCCTCTATTTGCACTTTTGCTATGCTTCTAAAACCTAAACATTGGATACATCTTGATGAGAAGATTTTTTTTGTCAGCACAGTAATGGAATGTGGGCAATGGAAATGATCTGGAAATTGTTCTTTAGCATAGATAATATAGTTGGTAAGCCATAGTTCCCAATTCAGCATTGCAGAGGTACCATTAATCATATTGCAGAAATGAAAGGGAGGTTGTACAAGCCTTGTCAGAAGTCAGATATGCACTTGCATGGAAGGGGTCTTTTTGTGGATCATAGGGAGTTACAAGCTGTTCCTCTTTCAGCTGAGTTGTAGAAGCTTCTTTAAGAGAGGTGTTGGTAGTCACTTTGGAAATAGTATAAAAGTTTCTCTTCCTTAAATGTATGTATCACTGAAAAGCATAGTTGAAGAGTGTCAGGTTTTTAATACCTGTGTTATGCTAAAATGTGCAGGTCATGTGCATTTTCAGTCTACCCTGGCAGTCTTCCCTGTGCTTCTGATAAGAGAAAGAAAATGAACCAAACAGTTTGAGACTGCAGAATCATTAATTTAGATAATACATTGACAGATGCTGTATAGGAAATATGGGAAAACACCCTATTAGGTATTCACCAGTTCTACCTGCAGGTTGTACATCATTTCATATTCCTCCTGCTTTCATTACTCACTGCTAGAGATATTCAGAACTGTTTGTATTAGACCTAATCCTGTTCTCAGGAAAGTTAATGATAAAATTCTCATTAGCCCAGTACTGAAGACTTCTGAAAAATCTTATTCCGTGTTCTTTGAAGTTTTGTTTGCTTTTTATTTCTTCTCCTGCTGTCAGAACTTGAACTATATGCAGGATTAATATTGTTGGTTTTCTTGAAAAAGATTTTATCATATTTTTATTGCCTTTTAAAAAAAAAATCAGTCTGGATTTATAAATACCACTGTTTGATTTGAAACTACAAGTTGTAATTTTTTTGTGAGAAGTTCAGTTTTGCTCTTGACCACTGCTTATGTTGTGTTAAACAACATGAATTTGGACACTTCCTTACTAGATGCTTTGAAATTCATCTTAAAGATTCCTTTGTGTTTATCCTTGAAAACCCCAAACACTGAATAAATTGGATCTGAAGTGACCTGCTTTTGTATCTAATCCAGTAAAACTAGAACCATCTTGACAAAGTGCTCTCATGAGCACTTGCAGCCTCCAACAAACCCACTGTGCACGTGGAACTGGTGACAGTTCCTGGGGATCGACTTGGACGTGATCCCCTCAGCCCTAGGTATAGAATCACAGAAGAGTTTGGTTGGAAGGGACCCTAAAGATCATCCAGTTCCAACCTCCCTGCCATAGGCAGGGACAGCTTTCGCCAGACCAGGTTGCTCAGAACCCCATCCAACCTGGCCTTGAACACTTGGAGGGATGGAGCATATGTATATATATATAATTAGAGGTATAATTGGAAATATTTTGCTTTTCAGGAAATTCTACATTTCTAAAGCTATTTTCTATTTTATTTTTAGCAACTCACACAATCTCTGAATCGCAGTACTGCCATTCAGTGGTGTGAAGACGATTGTGTTGGGCTGAACGGTATGAATTATCGAGGAAAGCAAACAGGAAGCAGCACTTTTCCTGGAAATAAATTATGCCATTTGACTTCAAACAATCCCGTTTATAACAGGGAGAGGGACATTGGGGCACATGAACTGCAGGCACAATTCATTGTATTAGGGTCTTAAGAAAGCATCTTTCCAAATGCAGCAGCAGTGGCCTTTTATAGGGCGTTGCTTCCCCCAAGAAGGACCATCCTTCAGTCAAGCCCCAGACAAGCTATTTCTCAGTGTTTTACAGCTTAGAGGTAGCTCGAGATGTATCAGTTGATTTCTCACATTTCATGAAGTGTAAGATGTTCTACTTTCTGTTTGAAGCAGGACGGTGTTAGCAGCCATTTTTCTCTCCTTTTTCATTGCAAGGTCTAACCTGGAAGAGATAGCTTGCAGTTTCCTAAGGAATGATTGTAGAGTGAATAGGCATGCAGTCTCCATGCCTTTCTCTTTAGAGTGTAGGTGTGCAGGGGTAAGAGAGAGCAAAACCTCATATTCATTCTCAGTGGCACCATTGCTTTCCTTTCTGCAGCATGGAGAATGGAAATGCTAGAAATTGTTTTGGCAGCAGTGAAGACATTGGTCCAGTGAACATTGAACTGATTTTCAGTGGCGAGAGGTGATGTGTGTGCATCCACAACACAAACTCACAGGAGACTCACAGAGTATTTTGTGTGGGCTGTAATTAGAGAATGCACGGATTGGATTTCTGCCTTTGTTGTTGTTGAATTTTAAACAGGGCTAATTTGTTGACATTTGTGATTAGGGTAATAACTCTGTTGGGCATGTATGTGTGGTGCTGATAAAGGACATCTAAGGCACGAAGCTTTCTTGTTTCATTTTGTGAACGTTGTTATACCTCAGAAAGAGAAGAAACAGTGGAAGACTTCTACCCATGGGTGCTTTCCTTGGAACATGTCTATTACTAGATGGGGATTTAGTGCTGAAAACTGCAGAAACAGAGAAGGCAGCTCTCCAGTTTGTTTGGAGAGAGAAACCTCCTTTCTAATCCTACTCGTGCACCTTTACTGTTGTCCTCCTCTTTACTTAATGAGGAGGTCACTTTAAAAAATGGCTTTGTTAACTCTCTGTGTATAACTTCCATTCTCTGGGTCGTTTGTTCTGCACGGTGTGAATCCCATAGTTGCTTATCAGCTGGAGAGCTCCCTGTGAACAGCCTCCCAAGTAAGACCTTTTTCTCTGCACAGTGCAGAGGTGCACAGCTATGCTTGTGTCTCACTGCAGCCATCCCAATCACATGTCACAATTAATGCCTGTTTTCAGGTGGTCTGACAGGAGTAAAGAAAAGGCCAGCTCCTTGTTGTATCTCCCACTCAGGAGAAAAAGGCCTTGCTGTTGTCTCTGGCCAAGATTTTTCCATAGTAACTAATGTGGCAAAGTTGCAGTCCATGGTTAAGCAGCTCTCTGAAACATTTTGGGACTTGATTTTTCACCATGCAGATGCCCAGCATGCTCTGCAAATTGGCCTCTCTGGAGCTGTTTTAGCTAAGGCACCAGGAGTTACTGGCATGTCTCAGAATCCTTAGTTTCTGCTCAACTATTTGCAGTGAACTTCCTCACACAGGCTTCAAGCAGTGTGCTGAGGATGTGACAAAGGTTGGGTGTGCTATTGAAAACGCCTGCATCCCACAGGAATTTTAATAGTTGGGAAAAGAAGATGACATTTATGTATTGTTCATTTTCAAAGATAGCCTTGGCTATGAGGAATGGATGTGGTGTGACTTCTGGATGGATTACAAAGGTGCCAGGAAATGGATGAGGTATTCTCTCACTAGGTATCAAGCATGCAAGCCACAAGGTCAGAAAAATAATCTGGTGCTTCAGATGGTCACTGGGGTACCCAAAGGCCCATGGCAGTGCCTGTCTTTGCTAGAAGATACGAGGAGCACCTGGTGAACTGGAGGGAGGATTATTCTTGGCATTATCATCAGAACAACAGTTATTTCTTTGACATGTCATAATAATTCAATGAGCATGAAAGGAAGACCCTTCAGATGTTTGAAGCGCCGCTCTGCATGGCATTTTTAGGTTGCTGCCTAATTAGCAGTGTGATTAAAATGCAGCTTGTCCTGTAGTTGTAGCTGTGAATGTGTCTGTACAGAGCACATGATGGATAGGATTCCACTTTCTCTTTGGTACCTGATATATGGAGGGCTGATAGAAGGAAAACTCGTGTGTGGTGGGCTAATTCAGCCAGGTGCTCTGGAAAACTAACTTGAAGCAGTGGCTTTTGCACTTGGCCAATCTGGAAGAGTGTATTGCTCCTCATACTGATGGCCCTCATTCATTTGTACTTGTGACCAGCACTATGGAGGTACGTTATGGTGGTTCACAGGACCTTCTGCTTGTTCAGCAGGAGCACACAATGATGGGCAGCAGTTTGCTCATGTCTGAGGAGGGAATGCTACTTACATTTCACATCAATTAAAAAAATGCATCTAGCATGCTCTAGGGTGTAACTTTCTTAAAGAACGTGCTTGGCTGTTCTGTGTGATGTGGATACATATGGTACAGGAAATTGTGATGGCCTTTGGGTTATATTCATTGCATGTGACTGACATATGTATTATCCTGATCTTTCATATGCTACAGTTGGTTGTTTTTTATTTCAGATCTAATTTTAAAGGTGGTGCTGCCTCTTTAAATTTCCCTGCATGGTGCTTCTTAGCCAAGACAAGGCATTTTATACCATATTGTGATGACTTTAATTCGTGCTGTAATTGGCATCATATTGCCATTTAACTGGTGGATTATATGTACGGATATCATCTGAGCATATTCTTCAGTGACTTTCAGACTAAATTCCTTAGCTGACAATGTTCAATGCCATCAAGGAGAGGAATGCATTTGCATCTACTCTTTGTGTGCATGTTTCTGTTGTTTTTGCTAGCATTCACTGTGTGTATTCTGTCATGCTATTTGCTTTACCCCGCACTCTTGAGACCTTTGCCTCATTTCCCAGGTTTGGCATTTCATTAATAAATCAGAGCTTATGGACCTTTCTGGGGAACAATTGCCTTTTATAATATTCTACAGTAGTACCAGCATAGTTAGAAAGTATGCCTAGCAAAATTTATATGCCACAACACTTCCAGAACAATAACTGCTTCAAAGGCACAGCAAGGTGAATAAGGCTATTTATTGGTGGAGTCTATCTGACGAGCTGGAAACCACAGTCATTTCCATAAAAGGTCCATTTAAAATAAATCCTGCTTTCATTTTCCTGAGGGCCACTTGAATTCCTTCTACACAGAGAGAAGGTCAGGACTGATGTTCTTAATCCTTAGCAGCAAGTTTTTTCTATGCTGCTTCTGTTGTTAATATTTGCTGCAGGGAGAGAGTAATAAGCCAGAAAGACTCTGTTTAGTGAAATCTGGAGGAAGGGGGTAGCCCCTTGCAGGCACCCTGAGCTCGCCGGCCGCGTTTCTGCTCTGTCGAGTGCTGCAGCCAGATCAGCTGCGTGCGAGTCCCTGGTGGGGCTGGAAGGAACAGGGAAGCCTTCCCAGGGAGCTTGCTGTGCCAGCTGACAGACTCAAGCTAAAGGGAAAAGCTGTCTTAGTCTGTATGTGACTGCTGTTCTGGATTAAAAAAGCAAACACAAGATCTGTCAAAACACCTTTTGCATCAGATTTTCTTTTGCTCGGTAGGTCTTTGAAAATAACAAGTTTGGAGTGTGGTACTCTGAGTAAATATAACCAGAGCTGAAGTAGTTCTGATTTGGCTCACTGTGAATATATTCAGCATCTCACCAAATGAGCTCTTACTGCCTGCAGCGTGGTGTAGGTAATTATCATGAGGGCAGGTAGTTCTGCCATTTTCAGCATATTAACACTGAATTACTCTTTTTATTCTGCCATTTTCTTCTTCTGATTTGAGTTAGTATTTCAAGGTCTACTCAGAGCTGAAAGGTTTTGAAATGGCACGGTAGTAGGGCTGAGCAGGAGAGTGTAGGTGAAATGAGGAGCCAGAAATTTACTGCTGGGAGAGGTAATGATTGTTCATCGTGGCTACTTGGCCTTAGTTAAACATTGGGGTGTCAAGCTATTGTGCTATTTTGTTTTTTGTTAGGCTCCTCTTGTTCCGTGTTACCTTCTCTTGAGCAAACTCACCATGAACTGGGTTGCTTTTCCAAAGACCATGCTTTTATGTACTGCAAATGTGTGCATTGAATTTTACCTGTTTTGTTTTGTTTTCCCCACCTAGTCAAGCAGCCTGCAGTCACAGAATGAAGGGGAAGAGGGAAAATCAATCACAAGGTCAAAAGGATTATTCTAATTCCTGAAGCAATTTGTTGATTTTCCTATTTCCTTTTGGAATGTTCCACTTCTCTTTCAAAGATTTGTGTGCTTCTTCATCCTGCTCAAATTGGCTTGTCAAGTGGAATTAGAGGTTGCAGAGATTAAAGATTGAGAAAATGAGCTTATATCTTGAGGGAATTTTAGAAACCTGGGTGAGAAAGACCATAAACACACAGCTGAATGGATGGGTAGCTGACTTCTACAGGGAAAAAGAAAATAGTAGATTTCAAAATTTTACTTTAAGATACCAATATAAAAAGTGAAATATTATGGGATATATTTCTGTGCCCAGTTACGGGAATGGGAAATGACTACTTTCTGCTTTTATTCCATAATTGAGAGCCTGATTTCCAGAGGTGTTGAGCATCTACAATTCTCATGCACGTAAAGTTTTTAGGCATTTTCAGCATTTCTGAAAAACGTGCTGTTTTACCTAGTGGCACAGACCAGGACTTCATTCCCTCTGGAAACAGAGAGGGAATGATCTTGTTAGGGTGGTCTGAGATGTGCGCCAAGGATTTCTCTTTGGATAATCCTGGGTTAGGAAGCCAGTGCTCCGTTCAAGGGCTTTGATTTCGGATTCTGGCTGGTCTGTGTTTGCCTGTGCACCAGTTCCTGAATAGGTGGTGCTGCTGGTGAACTGGAAAGTAATTTCTGTTGTTGCCAAATACTTGAAATAGTATCAGTGTGTAAAGCAGTTAATAAGCAGTCAGCAGTGATTATCAAAATAGCAGTAGAAATCCATGGCTATTTCTATCAAAACTAGATGATCACCAAGAAAAATTTAGTTATTTTAGGAAATGAGCGAGTTACTAAGCCTGGCATTCATGTAGCTGGTGCTACTGAAGATGCTGATTTTTAATTTTTTTTTTTTTAATGAGATGAAAAAATAAAACTCCTAATAAATTGTAGTGATTACAGAATTTGTGGCACTTTTTCTAGGAGCAAGCTGATTAAGACAGGTGTCTGAGCCAGTTTTGAAGCTGGGAAGTTACCTTTTGCTTACCAAGTGCTTGAGTTTTTTGGACCATCTGTTGACACATGACTTTTGGCATCATTCACTTGGAAGCAGTGGCACAGGCAGCAGAGTGAAATAACCACAGCTCCACAGTGCCCTCCTGTTTGGTCACAGTAGATAAAGATGTGTGTGTCCCATCCAGATTTCTGCTGGCGGCCTAAAGGAGACCGTGCTGATGGTACATGGAGCACGATACAGCTCTGCCATGGCCCGTCTGTGCGTGCACCAGTGAGGTGGGACTTGGGAACACCCAGTGCTTCTGTGAGCTTTACAACCACAGAGATTTTTTTTTTCTTTGAAGAATCAGTCCCTAGGGTTAATTCCTGATTAGCTTAATGCTTTCTTTTTATCACCTTGTACATGAATGCAGAGTGAATTTGACATGCTTCTACACCATCCCTTTTATCTTTAATGCTGTATATGTGGAAAGTGCAAGAGTGGATGTTTGCAGAAGCTGACCTCTTGCCAGGTGAGATGCTGCCAGTGGTTTGATGCAGGCTGGTGAGGAGTCACATTGCTGAGCCAATTGTGGCTTCACGAGAGAGTGGTACAGCAGGAATAGATGAAGTAGGGTTGTGTGCAGTCTGCACTAAGGGTTTGTACAAATGGATGTTAGGAAAATACTAAAGAAGTGTCATCCTCTGTGGTCTGCAGAGAGTCATGCAGCTTCTTTGAGTCTCTGTGTCTCTTGATGGATAATGCACTTACCTCCTAGGCCTGCAAGCGTTTGAAAATGTGTAATAGCAATCATTGCTTTTATACAGCCATGCACTACCAACTTTCCTGGATGCAGCTTTTCTGCACACACAGTCAGGTGTTCCAAACATGTCATCTCACCGGCTGCAGTGTAGCTCACTGTCAGAGGGATTGATGCCTTTGGTAGGAAGGAGGTCTTTACTCTGTGGAGCTGTTGGATCTAAATGGTGGAGGAGGTGACACTTGCCTCATTCTCAAAATAAATTGTTAGGGGAAGGAATTAAACCCATTTGATTGCCACCTTCCCATCAAACAGGCAAGCATGTATAAACAACTTCAGAAGCATTCAGAGGTAGAACAGAATGGAATTTGCTTGGATTTGTTTGCCCAGCTGCTGTCTTCCCTGAGGTGCAGCTTAGTCCAGCCAGGAGGAATGCTGTCCTCACAGCTCCGCTTTCCAACGCTTCGGCCCTTGGAGGTGCCGAGATGTGAACATCAGTCCTGTCAGCACAGTATGGACTTAATGGATCTGGCACCTCAGACCATGCTTTCTCGAGGGGAAAAATAAGGAATTTGCTATGGGCTTATGCAAGTCCGTAGTTATGGGAGTTATGTTGAAGTAATCTGTGCACCTCCTGCACTCACACTTTGAGGGCTCTGTCTTGTACAAGACTTGTGCTTTAGTGGTAGTCAGCCAATACTTACTTGTGGCTCAGGAATGTGTCTTATATGTAAAATGGAAAGACCTCTTCAGTTGTAAATTCTAGAGTTTCTTTCTTTTTCCCCAAATTGCCAAGGAAGCAATTTTATTGAGATTTATTGCTGTATTGATCATGTTTGACCTTGGAGTGATTCTTTGATACTTTGTTTGAGACAGTGGGACACTATTTTTGCATTGCCCTTGTGAGAATAGTTTTCTTTAGTTCTTTGATAAGTCTGTGAAAACGAAGTTAGAAATCTTTTTTTTTAAAATCAGTTTTTGGTTTGGTTTGTTGTTTTATTGGTGAGGTTTTTTTGTTACAATATAATGAAGGCCTAATTGTAATGAGTTAGATGTGAATTTGAAAACTTCTCCCTCCGACCAAGCTATTTACTATAACAAATGCTATTTTGATTTGAAATCAGTTTGTCTTTGACGAGAGAAATCATTCTAAGGTTAATTCAAACCTGAATTTTGGTGTTTGTTGATTCCCACCCACCAGAGATTTCTGTGACAGAAAGACAAGCTTTGTATTTCCAAAAGAAAGCACTATCTTTAAGAGGAAAGGAATTGTCTCTCTGTAAAAAGAATGCAGTGATCTATAATTTCTAGTCCGAGCTATTTTATTTTAAGGAGAAAGGAAGACAAACAAAATTGCCTATTACTCTTTAAAAGCTTTTCCTACTGCTCTGGGCACCTGGAAGATGCTGATTCTGACACCTTTAGCTCAGCTATCTCAAGTGGGATCATATGACCAAAGTAGCTAAACCAAATAAATGGTCCTAATATTTCTTTTATTTCTTTGCCTGGAAAATGTAACTGCTTACGTATAGGTTGGGTTTGTTTTATTTAGAAAAACATGTGGAGGGAATTTCCTATGGCTTGTGTTGAATGGGAGATCCTGGTGCCTTCTGTTCCTGCAGCCCTACGAGTGGCTCACGGGCACGACTACACATAGCCCAAAGCCAGCTGAAGCCTGGCCTTCAAGAACCAGCTCTTCCCAAAAGCCTCTGCCTTAATGGAGTGCTTTAGAAAGGGCACTGCCAGGTATTTTTTGTTTCAGAAATAAGGAACACCATGGAGGGTTCTGCTGCTCCGTGAGGCTGGTTTGTGTGTTCTGGGCTCCTGTGTCTGAGTCCTGGCCAAGGGACTGAGCTGGCAGTCCACAAGGGCATTAGCATGGAGTTGTGACTTGTTCTGGGAGGAAGGAGGGTATGCAGAACCATTTGATCCTTCAGCTGAGCTAATTCCCACATATTCCTCTTTCCCATTCGATGTACAAATTTTATTTGTCTTTCTCTAGCCTTCAGTTTCCTTTGCTTATCTGCAGTGCTGCAGCCTGGAATAACACCATGTCCTTCCTAGAGATGTTTAACTAGAGATTGTTTTCCCAATTATTTATTTAATGATCAACAACTGGAGAAATATTTGATAGCTGGTTTGTTTGAAAGCAAGTGCGTATCTTGGGGACAGAGAACATTTTATTTGCTGGCAGTGCACTCCCTTTGGCCCAACATACCTTCTTGTGCCTCCAGGTCTTTAGTGTCAAACCCCTGGGGCAGAGTGGTGGCAGAAGATGGGCACCATAATTAGGTCAGACAAAGTGGGAACAGAGAGTCAAGTGGCAGGAGAAAAATGGAGTATATTTCCAGATCTAGGTGGGAAGCTGAAGTTGAACTAGAACTGGTAATTTTAATTCAGAGTGGAGAAGAAATTTTTAATACTTTTTTTTTCCTATTCAATTTTCAGTTATAATTACCAGGCATCTCTGCTCATCATCTTTATAGATTGATGTCTCCTTCAGCTCTGAGAATAAAATACTTCGGATGCTATTATGACTACATGTAGGCACTAGTAACTGTGAATCCAAGATACTGAAAAAGTGGATGATAGCAGTACCATAGATAACTGTGGTGCTATTTAAAACACATATTGATAAAGAAGTTTAAAGATGTGAATTCTACTCCTCTCTCTGCTTCATGTTTCCTCTTTGAGCCAGGAGAAATCAGTGCACTTTTTTGTGATCCTGTGGTTCAGCTCCTCTAATGTGACATCAGAGCCTCCTGACTTGTAACCTTGCTTTCAGTACCCATAGAAAATGCTTGTTGTCTTTCCCATAGAATAGGATGAATATATTTTAGTAGTAGGACTTCTGAATTTCAGCCACTGTCTAGACCAGTGGTAACTGCTGTTGCAGTCTGCAGCTGTGCAAAAGTAAGACAGTTTGTACTCCTTGGCCTTGCATTGATTGGGCTCCATTTCTCTACTCAAAAATCTCGTTCAGTGTTTCTAAATGTAGCTCCCTCTAGCAAAGAGAAGTGAATTTGTTCTCCAAATCTGAGAAATTGCCCACAACAATTAGAAAGTGCTGCAACCATTAAGTGATTCTGGTTGCATCTGTTTCTAAGCATGACGAAGCTTCTCACGATATCTGCAAACAGCAAGGAGCAGTATCCGGGGCAGGAAAGCACAGATGTCTGCCTGGATGATTGAACAGGCCTAAAGCTACACTTCTATCCTGGTGTTGTTCTTTGAGAAGCAAGAGCTGATTTACCTTCTTGGTGTGGAGCTAAACCTGAAACTCAGCTTGCTCAGGAGACTTGGGTCTCTCCATGGCAGGATGAGTGGCCACTGCTGGTCACGGCATCCCCAGACGCCTGTGTTGGCCTCACGGATCACAGTTGGTTTGAACTGCATGTGGTAATTCCATTTCTCCTCAGAGAGTGAGCTAACATTAAAGTGAGCACAAGTGAAGGGCGTTAACTGAGCTCAAGTGAAAAACATTAATTTTAGCATACAGCGTGTCTCAAATTTCTGACTCTGTATGAGTGTGGAGACCTTGTGTGTGAAAGCATCATTTCAAGTGTCGACATTTTCCTTGAAAGGGATAAAATGACTGCATTAATGTGTCACTTGGGGCTAGTTTTCTTTACACAAAATGTGACAGATTGAACAGCTTTTTCTCTGTTATAAACATTTAGGATTGAACACAGCAGTCTGTGTGTATGTGATATGCATTTGTGTATTTACATACAGTCACGCTGTCGTAGACACGCTAATGTATACAGTCACACTGCTCTATACTTCCTTATTACCAGTATGAGTTATATCTTTGGTGATAGCTGTGCCATGCATATGGTAGAGCTGACCTTGGGAAAGATACCAAGGGTTATAATGGACATGATGGGTAGTGTTTGTGCACTTTCTGGGCATATTAGATGCACCAGGAGTTCATAAATATCGAGGATTAGTGGCTAAATGCAAAAACAGGCCAAATGTTAATCTAAGTTGGTTTTTTTATGACCCTGAAAAGAAAGGGAAAAGTTAGAGGTGAATTAAGTTGGATTTTTTTAGTTGATACTTGTTTAATTTTGTGTTATTGCAGAAACTGGAACACAAAGAAGTTTTGGTTGGCTTGTTGTTCCTGGTTTTCCCATTCATCCCAGCCAGCAACCTCTTCTTCAGGGTGGGATTTGTGGTGGCAGAGCGAGTCCTTTACATGCCGAGGTAACTATTGCAATTGAATTGTTTTGCTTATGAGACCACCATCTCATTTTCTGAAAGCAGGCAAGATTGCTTCTTCCCTTTTAAATACTTCAAACATTATATTGCTAGTCAGTGTGTTCTCTGCCTGGGAGTTTTGGCGTTATAGCATGAGAGATTTTATAGTCAGCTGAGAGCAGATTGCTTGGCAGGAGCAAAGCTACTCAAAATCCTTG
Organism: Cnemophilus loriae; assembly: GCA_013397755.1. NCBI lineage: Eukaryota > Metazoa > Chordata > Aves > Passeriformes > Corvidae > Cnemophilus > Cnemophilus loriae. Next base: position 557,579 of record VZTF01002639.1, read on the forward strand.
CTTTTTTTTTTTTAACACAGATTTTTTGGTGTGCTTGATACAGCTCGTTACAGAGATGAGGTGTTGTTTCTTGAGGATTGTCCTCCAAGACTCTTTTTCTTGGTAGCATTAGCAAATTAAATTCCTCGATAATTTTATCTTAAGGACAGCAGCTGGAAAGTTAACCTGTCATGTTTTTATTGGGTTCTTGTTCAGCTTTCCCACTCCATTAGGTGGTCAGGAAATACAAAGGAGACTTTTGCTGTCTCAAAAGGCTCCTGGATTCAGTTGTGGAATATGCGCTTGGGCTCCTGCTGTAAGCTACTGATTGCATACACATCTAAGAGTGGAGATTTGCAGTTGTTGAACAGGAGGAGGGAAATCCAGCCACTTCTCCATCCCTCAGCCAGTGCCCTGAAACTCCCCTCAGCTTCCAGCCTCTAACAATTGTCACTTCAGCAATCTGGCTGCTTCCGATTGCATTTATGCACGGACAGCTTTGAGGTGTTACTTGTGACATCTCCACAGTATCCAGACCAGAGGCTGCAGTGGCAGTCAGAGGCCATTCATCCAAGATGCACCAGACCTTTGCACATTTCACAGAAACACAGGCTGGTTGAGGTTGGGAAGGAGCCTGGGAGGTTGTCTGATCCAAATCTCCTGCGCAAGCAGAGCCAGTTGCCCGGGACCAGGTACAAACAGCTTTTGAATACATCCAAAGAGGGAGATTCCACAACATCTCTGGGAAACTTGTGCCAGTGCAGTTTGTCCCATGCATGAGCATAAATGGATGCTGCATCTTGGATGCTGCAAGTCAGAAATTCCAATTCTACCCTTGGGTGCAGGGGGCTAGCCTCTGTTTTATCTAATAGATACTGCCATTGCAGAGCTGATGGCAAAAGAGAAGTCCTCAGTTTCACCCTGGGTTACTTTGTGACAACTGAAACAGAAGTTTTATTCCACAAAACATCAAAGTTCTATTCCTTGGAAATTCTGCGTCCAAACATCCTAAGAAAAATGCTTACAGATATAGTCTTTTGAAAAGCTGTATATATTCTGATTGTCATCGGTTTAAGCACTGTCATAAAAAGGCTGCTCACTGGTGTAAACCTCAGGCTGCAGAGGAGCTATTGCATGTGTTACAAGGCTCTTATGCAGTTAGGCTGTATGCCTGTGCCTCTGTATACTGACATGGTTTTTAGGTCAAATTCTGCTGACTTTATTCACATCACTAGCCCTGCCTTTGATTGCTGAGGGTATACCTGAAAGTAAAGTGAGTGAAAGTTGTCTCTCAGAGTTATTTTGCAAATGATACCCTCAACTAATGGATCCTGCATCATTTCAAATTAACTTGGAAATCAGATTGCTTTAAATTCATGTAACAGAAAATGAGGAAACACATGAAAGAGCAAAGCTATTAAGGAAACAGTCAGCTGAACATAGGGCTGTGTTGAGTGGTTGCATCTCTGAATCTCAAAAGAACAACTGTGGAAAATATTTCAGCTGTCAGCAGTTCCTCGTCCTCCTCCAGATGAGACTGCTGATATAATGAGGGGAGGGGCAATGAAGAAGAAAAAAGGGTATGTTTGCACAGAGGAAATTAATCAGCGTTAACATGTGTGCATATAGTTTGTATAATGCTTTTCATCTCCCTGAGGGCTTTGCAAATATATGACCTACAAAGTAGGTAATTGATAGTTGCTACTTTTTTTTTTTTTTCCAGTTAGAAAGACTGAGGCAGAAGGATTAAATGATGACTCTGGAGTAAGTCTGTGTCAGAGTCCCTGGATCACATACTTGGCTCAGATCACTCCTGTCCTGCTTTGCAACATTTGGTTTTTGCTCTTAGTCCAGACTGGCAGGTAGCTGGCATGAAAAGGGAAGGCAAACGCTGGCAGAGCAGGGCAAAGGTGGGGGCTTTCCTGCCAAACGATCTGGAGGGAGCTGAGCATCTCTTGCATCCTTCAGGTCCAAAATTGCAGGGGTGGTGAGGGGGACTGCTGCAAACATTCATGACTATGGCAGCACAAAAATAACGTGGTTTTGTTTTGTTTTGCTTTTTCCCTTGGGAGGATGGCAGTTTAGTAACGATGGCTTTAGGAAGTGCTCGTGTTCCTTATTTAGAACAGCCTTTAGCAGTTTTCTCATGTTACATCTTGAAAAGGGGTTTTCCTACCCTTCGCCATTCCATCTGTCAAACTCAGTTAGCAAGTCAGAGGTTGCCATGCGGTTTTATTTAGACAAAAGTCCTCAAAGAGGTAGACAGGATTTGGTGATCTGTGTTTTTGGGATTATGATGGAAGGCACTTTTCTTTCTCTGTTTCAAGCAGTAGCCTTTTATTGATATTTATGGATATGACACTTGCCTATTTATGGATGGGACAGTGGTGTATGTGTGTCATAGCCTGAAGTCCTAATTGTGTGGCTCAGTAGGTACCTGGGGAAAATGTCAAGCATTTTCTTTTCAATAAAAGTTAAGTAAGGACCCAAGGATTTATGTAAAAGATATTAAAAATAGAAAGAAGAAAGAAATAAGCCTTTTGCTCCATGTCTAATTATATGGCTAGGCCTTGCCTCCTGGGGATTGATGGGTATTTGGAACAATTCCTCTTCTGTCTGCAGCCCTGCCTCAGGGGAGAAGCATACAAACTATGTCAAAATGGTTGAATGTTTTCTTTAATTGTGTTCAGCTAAACAGAAATATTTGGAGAAAATATTTCTTGTATTTATTTTTCATTTGAAGGTTACAAGCACTTATTTAAATTAGGAATTGTTAATAATAGTATTACTTTAGCTTGAAAAAACTCATTGGAAAACAATTTATTGTCTTTAATTTTGTTTGTTTGCTTGTTTCTGTTTTTTTGCTGTTTTTTTTTCTTGTATGTAAGAGGGGAAAACTTGTTTTCAGGAGGGCAAAGAGTGTGAAATACTTACCTAGGGAGTGCTGGACAGGATACAACTCTCTAGGCTGGTTTTCCAAAGCAGCATCACTTAAATAGCTGAATCAGTGAAAGACTTAAATTACAGTTCTTTCCCCGCTTCAAAATGTCGATGCTAACGCTGCTCAGAACCCCACAGACAGTGTAATTGTTTGAAAATGCAGAATGACTGAGTGCAGTTGTTCTGAGTCATGAGCAATTTGTCTGTATGCACGCAGGAGCAGCAGCTCTTCTTCTGTGTAGCCCTTCACCGTGCAGAAACAGGAGCAGCAGTGCAAACTCTTGGGCTATCCAGGAGCTGCCTGCCCTACTGACATTCCAGCAGAGCTGGGGTTGTGCTCACCTCTTCAGATCAGACCTCTCCTACCAGAGCAATTTCTGTGTTTTCCTCGTCTTTCGCTGCTACCCTGATAACGGCGGCTCCTGGAGGAGCTGCTGTGTTGTAGCTGGACAACTTAAGCTGTTTTCACAGCCTCATATGAACCAACAAATCAACCAAACCATCGCTCCGTGGGTTATTTCCAATTTGCTGAAAGCAATAGGCGATCCAGTGGTACCTGCCCCATTTTTATGGCAACTCGTTTGTGGTGGATATTGCAGTGAGTGGGTTGCAGGGTGCACAGTTACTGTTTCCCAGCACAGGCAATTACAGGTTGCTGTCGGGTTTTTTTGCCAGCTCCTCACTATATCACAAGTTGATATTGCAACCCTAATTGACAATACTAGGAGATGAGATCACTGTTATATACAGGATGGCATTTGCTTCACCATCTATCTTAAAATCCACAAGAAAGCCAGCATCCAGAAAAAAGCACACTTGTATTTTTCAAGAAATTGACACATTATGGTAAGGTTTTCCTCATGCCGTAGCGAGGCAGGGACCGTATGAATTTTTGCCTTAGCATAGAGCATGTTTTTAATTCTTTGTACTAATGCATTTGTTCCAACTAGTGTAATCCCAAACATGATTAACTTTTGTAATTGGAGGGGGGAAAAAAAAGAACCTGGTTGGTGGTGGAATCATCTGTAACTTTTACGAACCTGATAATTTCTGAGCAGAAGTGCCCAGTGCTTACAAGGCAGCCTCTTGAGGACAGGACTTACTGGTGCTTCTCTTTTCTGGGAGCATGTTATGTACTCCACATTATCTTCATTTTCCTAAAGACCACTTGTGCAATGGGGTTTCAGTTTCCTATGCCACTCCTTCTTTATTGTCATTTGAAGCTACAAGTTCACCAGGAGCTGAATTTCTGTTTGTCTTTCCAAATTCTTTCATTGTTAGATCAGATCCTGTAAAGGATCATATGATTTACAGAAGAAGCTTCTCTTTTCGTTTGGAGTCAAACACGGACCCAGCGAAGTCAGCAGTGAAAGTCCCATTGGCGCCGTGGAGCCAGTTTATCTTCTCCCTGATCTCAGTTCAACAACACAATTAAGCATTTTGCCAGTTTACAAGTTAAGTCCACAAGTCATTTGGGATTTGTATATGGAATCCAAGTTACACCTGTTCCATCTACTTGAAATAGACGTGATTTCATTGCCTACTCTGTTGTTGCTGTTCTCGCGGGGGGCCATGTGGCAGCCAAAGTTCAAAAGAAGTGAACTGGATTATATTCCCTGTAATTCAGGTGCAGACCTGAGGGCACTGGGAGTGAAATGGGAGAGCGTTATGTGATGGCAATAGGCCAGACCCCAGCCCCAGCTGAGTCCCTCTTTTCTGTGAGGGATGCCTGTCCCCGCTGTCAGTTTGAGCAGCACTCTGCAAAAATGGCTCGTGGCTGGAGGCGAGGTGGTTGGGACTTCAGCTGAGGCAAGTGACCCCAGTTCTGCTTCCCCGTCTGTGAAACAGGGATAATAACTCTACTCTGCCCTTCAAAAGGGGGCAGAGAGAGTTCTCATTAATAAATGAGAAATAACTCCTTGTAGGAAGGCTAAATGCCGTGAGCAGCTACCTTGCAGATGCGTGTCCAAACTTAAGCTCCTACCTTTGGAGGCTTGCCCTGTCCCTATTAAACGCTTCAAGGAGAAATCGAAGCAGCCAACCTCTGTTAATGCAGGCAAGAAATGCTGAGATGCCGATGCCATATATTTTGGCAAAAGGCAGTAAAGACATAGGAATAAAAACTGAAATGATTCTGCAAAGCTGAAAAAGATGAGCTCATGGTGCATTTGGTCTAGACTGTATTGCATTATTTTAACTAAATTTAAAGTGTGCTTTTGGGAAATGTGTTGTGTTTTGGGCATGTACAGGAAAAAGCGAAATTTTTGTTGAGTTATGGGCATTAATGGCTATACTGGAAAGATTTCTGGTTTTGTTGTGATAGATTAACCTAAAGGAAAACCTTCAAATGCATTTATTCTTCTCTTGCAAATGATAGACATAGGTAAAGATATTAGTTTTAAGAATAATAAACCAAGCTAATGTCATCCTGTGGAAGTAATCTACTTGGTCATGTTGATTAAAAGCAGAATTCTTATTTACAAGGTAATACATTGGCCTTAAGGTGATGCCTTGTGAAATTTATTAGATAATATTTTTTCATGGAGTTTTTGGAGACTTCTGATGGCACTGAATGGGAAGTTATTTCCTACTATAGAATTCCAGAAGTTGTGACAGTATTTAAATTAAAATTGTAGCATACAGACCCATCCCCACTGAAGTATATAAGATTTAAGGAAATTTCTGTGGAATCCCAATGGAATTATATTGGATTTTTCATTTATAAAATGTTTTCTTTCCATAATTCATATAGTAATCAAAAACCTGAAAGGTTTCTGTATTACCTGTAAATATTTCAGATAGAAATCCGTTGGATGTGAAATCTTGGACTCAAAGACTCAAATGAAGGGGGTTTGTTTATCACGTGACTTTTTGGAAGGAAGGGGAAATGTGTCCGAATGTTGAATAGCCATTGAAGGGTTAGTGAAATTATTAATTTCTAGTCCATATTTTCTCTCTAATAAGGAAAAATTACTGCATTTTCTGTAACTACATCACGTTCTGCCTAGAGGATCACACTGCTAGTGGAGGTAAATCATTTTGATTACTTAGCTGATCATGTCTAAGTATTTTTAATAAAGGCCTGCATAGCTTTTAATTTAGAGCCAGTGACAAAGTCTTAGCACTAACTCATAAGGTACCTTTCCAAGTTGGATATATTCTTCCAGTGTTCATAGTTCACAATATATTTCTATTATGAAATAACCTGCAGACTTTATCCCAGGAAAAGCCTGCTTAATTCCAGCCAAAATTTGACATTTTTTTCAGTAGACTCAGTAGCAGGTTAAGTATGGTGCCAGTTCTTAGGTTGTCACACTGATACTTCTGAGCTGTGGGGATTGTTTTTTTCCAGTGATATTTCTTTTGTATGTTAAATATTATGTCTTGATGAGAGACAGGGAGTTTAAACAATGCTTTTCCCATTGTCCCCAAAACTCAGCACCAGTGAATGCTGCTGGCTGACTCTGTGGCACAGAAGCACATCCCACATCCTCCTTGCCTGTGGACATCTAGTCCAAAACTTGACCGTTAGAACAGATTTTTCCCTTGTAGTACCATCTGGTTGAGAAGGTTTTGCTACAGCATCCTCCTGTGAAAAATACCATGTTTTAGTTAACCCAAAACTTTTTGCCAAGGTGTGCTGACTGTAGCGAAACTTTAGACAAAAGATTTAGAAACAAAAGACTTCTCCAACCCAAGATGAAGTTTACTGTCAAAAGGAGATGGACAACAGAAAGGATGGTTGGGGAGAGCAGCCCAGAATTGCCCCTGTAGGAGGGGACACTCATCTGAGTGTCGGAACATCAAGCTTTATCTGCCACACACCAGCATCTTTTCGAGATAGTTAGTGCTGATCAATACCCAGCTGGAGCGCTCGGCAGTGGCAGTTTGATGTAGACCTGATCTAGGCCCATGCTTACACTTTGTTACATTGTCTAGCCTGTAACTTGCTGAGTTTAGGCTATCCTTGTACCAGCTGCGAGGCGGTCTCGAGTCAGCAGTAAACTTGGCAGTGCAAGGTAAACTTTTCAAAATTTCTGGAAAACCTGGGCCAGTGGAGTGTGGTCATTCCAGATCAGCACATGGTGCTTTCATGACTGGGGAATTTTGACGACTCAAAACCCTACATGGGCACCCACTGCACCCCCAGGTCTGAGCCTGACCTGGCACAGTGGTTTGAATCCAGGTGATCAAGTTTGCAGGAGATGCCCCAGATTCTGAGTTTCTGGCTGTTTTGGGTGACCCAAAAGATGAGGTTTTTTGGTCAAAGACTGGGCTTTTATGATCTTGAAGGTCTTTTCCAACCTTCATGTTTCTATGATGTTATGACCCAAGTGCAACCTAGCGTGCACATGCAAATACACTCTATTTCCAGATGGAAACATGCTTTTTCGAAGGCCAGATTTCATTCTGGCCCAAGCAGCTCCAACCTTGAAAAACTTGACATTTTTCGTAAAGCAGCATCTTTGCTATTCTGCCAGCACAGCTCATCACTGGAGCTGCATGTCTGAGAGTGCTTTTTGGGGCAGAAAGAACCACCCTGGCTATGCTTATTTTTGCCAGCGCTCCTTTCCACATCTGACTGCTGGAGCGAGGCAGGAGCAGCCCACAGGGCATGCCGAGCGTGCTTTTTGCAATCAATTACTCTCCATTAGAGAAGTGTGAGCAGAGCCGATGAGTTTAACAGGGATGAACTGCCTCTTCCCCTGCAGCAACAGCCCTGCCTGCAAGCTGCATTTCAGCTGGCTTTGCCTCTTCCTCTCTGTGCCTCTCCTCTGCTCAGGCTGCAGAGCTGGAGTAGCTAGGAGCATGTAAAGTGTGCCGTGTTGTGCCAGGTAATAGATGTGTGGTACTGAGGCTAAGAATCTTGTGGGGAGCTATAAAACTGTGAGAATCCAAATGTTTGTGTTCAGCATTTGGACCTGGCAGCAGACACAGTCTTTCTGAAGGGCTGTGTTCACTGCTCTCTGAAGGGCAGCAGCAGAGCATGCATTTAGTCATGAACACAAGGGTTAAATTTGCTTCAGAGTAGCTTGAAAGCGAGGGTTGATTTTTATGGAGGGAAAGGGAGTCATCTTAAATAAGTGCTGGAAATCAAGAAGGAGTTTTGCAGCCCAGAAAGAGCCTCCCGGGTGAAATGTCGAAGCCAAGTGCATTTTCTGGTCTCAGTATACTTTTGATATAATCCCTTTTGTTGCATTAGCAGCCCCTGAATACAGCAGTGTTTTTTTCATGTTTCCACAGGCCGCTTGTAGGCAACTCTTTCCCAGACTGATATGTATGCATAGATGCATCTGGATTCTTATCTAGGCTGAGCTATGAAATCTGGAGTAACTGCTTCGATGAAATCAGTGGATTTACTCCAAGTTTACATTTGTGTAGTTGAGATTGAATCAGTTTTTAAAAAACCCCAAACAGCTACTTCACAAGATTTGACATCCACAAAATTACCATTAAAAAGTGTGAGGAAAGTATCTTTTCTGCATAGTTTCTTCCACCCTTTCTTAACTCATTTTTACAACCCTACCTGGGTGAGTTAGAAGAGGCAGGGACTGCAACTCCTGGTGTCCAGGCTGGTTCTCTCAGAACTTCAGCTCTCAGCCTGCTCTGACCTCACACTATGCAAAGTCACAACTTGGAAAATGCAGTAGACAGCATGACTAGAACATGCCTTGCTCTTCAGGAGTTTTCCGCAGCAGTAGGTCTCCAAGCAATTTCTGGAGGAGGTAAAATGGTTTCTGATGCAGGCAGATTGCTATAGTAGAGCATCCTGATAATCCTGGGCTGCGGCACATGCGGCTTTGATTGGATGCCATCACCAAGAGCCAAATGCAGTGAAACCATTCCTGACTTTTACTAAAAAGTGAGAAGCCTGATCCATAGAGAGCAGAGCTGTGTGTAAGCATCGTCAGTAACAGCCTCGCCTTGGGGAAGAAGCTGTAATGGCCAAAGGAAAGGTTGAATTTGCAGTCTAATTACCCAAGATGTGTTTGCAGATATTAAGTATATGCTGTTTTGGCTCTAGCTTTAATAGGGCAGCACATATAAAGTATCATGGGAAATAAGGTCTATATGCCACCACATTCCCATCTGCTTGTGCCTGCTATCACTTTGCCTCCTTACAGGTGGAACAATATTAACAAACTACAGAAATTACAGACAAAAATCTGTCATTACCCAGCTCCCTGTGTGCAATCTGCCAGAATCACATGGCAATAGCACAGAGGGTTTCCCTGCTGAGCTGCCTGGCCCTCGGCCCTTGCCGCAATTCAGGGCGTGCCTAAGGTACCACTTTAATACTGCAGGAGTCTGAAACCGTGAGGAGTCATGAAACCATTGGCTTGTTGGTCCATTTGCCCAGATTTTCTGCTGCATCACGGAATTTCTGAAGTTACAGGTTTTCCTGTAGTGCATGCTCATTGTGAGCCCACACTGAATCTACTACCATATTAACTTGGTGGGCTGTTTCTCAAGACCCCGGGGACCAAACTGGCATGGACTTTTCACTGGTGTAGCAGGCTGTTGCTTATCCTACAGAAGCAAAAAAAAAAAAAAAGGAAAAAAATGCTCAGCAGTTTTACAATAATCCAGTGGAAAATGGACTTAGAAAAGTGGGTTGGGGATTTTGCTTGTTTCCCATTGTTTTGGTTTTGCTACAAAGTATTTCAGAAAAGTGCTTGTATGGCAATGCCGAGAGAAAAGCCCTTCAGGAGAAATGGTTCCCTCCCTAGGAAATGCTAGAGTTAACTGAAAAACCAAGTAACCCTCAAACCCACAACCCTGCAGCCTCAATACATATGCAGATAGCTATGGAGATGTCTGGAATGAAGTTCTTAAAGGCAGATTTTTCAAGTGGCAAACAAGTCTTTGATGAAAGGTCCTTTTGAGACATTTTCTTCTTTTTTTCTTTTTCCTGTGTATGTGAGTAAAACCTGATTTCCTGGCAAGCTAGTGGTAAGGTTTGATATGGAGCCAAGTCCCCCATCACTCTGAGAAGAAAAGCAAATCTATTTGAAATGTTCTCTGTGTTTGTAGGTGGTGGCAGGGTCACAGCATTACCTGGCAAGTTACCTTCATCATCTGAGTCCAGCTTCACCTGTACAGGCTCTTTCCACCAGGGTACCACTGCTTGGGCTGCTGCTGACTTGATAAAATTCAGAGCAGCTTCAAAGAGCTCCTCTGAAGCCTGGTGAGGTTGGGATCAAGGGAAGTGGGATGAACTTGCATCTGGGGATGAACTGTGGTGGGCCTCTCCAAGTCCGGTGGCTGTTAGGGTAGGTTGCTGCTGCAGCAGCTCCATCTTTGCAAGCTTGGTGCTTCACTGGTTCGAAACGTCATGGTTTCTGTGATAAAGTCAATTTCTGTACTGGGAATGCTGGGTCTGGTGTGAAACAAGTGAAGTAAGGTATGATAGATTATGTGGTTTTGGAACTAGGAAACAATAGTAATATAATTTTTTTTTTTTTGACAGATGCTTTAATACATTGGTGTGGACACTGTTTCATTTAGAGCAGATCATGGGATCTGGAGGAGGGGTCTGGATTTGCCCTGATTTTACCATAGTTATTTGGCCTTGAGGCAGAAATGTAAAGAGAGATGCAAAAATTACTAAGGATAATAGCTTTGGGAATGTTGCAAGGAATTATTTTGCAAACTATTTGTGGCATAGAATCACAAACACACATGCTTTCCTGGCAAACAATCATGCTTTCTGTGCTTCTGGAACTCCTTGGCCTGCAAAAGACCTGCAGCCAGGAATGTAATATCTGCCCTTAGCCAAGGGATGGACTTGAAATGATCATGTAATAAAAATAGCCATGCAAAAAGATGGGGATCCACCTGATACTGCACTGAAAGGTCCAAGTGCAGGTTTGTCTTCCCCACCCTTTCCTCGATGATCTGTGGCAGGAAATGGTCTGAATTTGTAAGCCAAGCTCACCAGGTTCTGAATGTAAAAATACTCACCTACTTCATGCTGTTGGATCCTATCCCTTCTTTTCCTGTCTTTTGGGTTCCCATGCACTTTGCAGGGCAGGTACATCGACTGTAGGCTAGTTAGACTCTTAAGTGTGGCACAACTACAACTCAGTGCTAATATTGTCAAAGTTATCTCCATCTTATTAAATTGTAAATCATGCTTCAATCCTGCCCCTTTTTAACCTTACCTTTGGCAGCTTTGCAGTTTGGCATGCTGGTGCCTCATGAGCTGTGCAATGCCCATCCAGCAACTATTTGGGAACTCATTCCCATCTGTATTTGGACTTGCTGCTGATTCCTATAGTCTTGTTACCTTGCTGAGTGTGGAGCCTGCTTTTGAGTTATTCCCCAGTTTATCTCTTGGGCAGTCCTATATGCTTTTGAGAAAGATACCTTGGTTTCCATTGCATACTCCCTGTGTTGTGGATTGAGTCCTGGACTGCAGCTTCATTGCTGTGTTTGCAGTCCCCTGTTAGCAGAGCAAATCACTTTCTAGCCATGTTTCAGGTTGCTGTAAGAGGAAGATTGCAGCAGGCCTCCCTTACAATGTGCTTTAGGAGCCCCCAGATGGGAAGTGCCCTGTGGAGCTGGGCACTGCTGGGTACCTGCACGGTGTCATTGCCCATGTGGCTGGATGGAAGCTGCCATCTGAGCTGAACTCCTGCTCCTCTGTAGAACCCAGCATCTCTCTGAAATGATGGTGGCAGTGCACTGCAGATGTTGGAGAACAACCCCTGGAAGCAACACCTTTCCCAGTGGCTGTGGAAGGTGTAATGTGATGCTGACTGTGCCTCAGACTGAGTACTGCTGCTAAGGCAAATTCTCAACAGCTGGGACAGGATTTGACATAAATACCAAGACACTGACGTTTGCATTTTTTGTTTTCTGGAAGCATTCACGATTCTGTAGAAAGGGTCTGTTCTTGAATACGTGAAGGCGTAGGGAAATTACTTTGAAAATGGCCTTGTGCTAAAGCAATTAAATAATATTTATTTCAGATAATGAATTCCAAGGGAAGGATAAAATTGAGGAAAGGCAAAATAACAGAGTGAAAACGGTCTGCAGGCTTTTGAGGCATTTCTAGTTGGAAAAGGAGGGATTATTCCTGAGATTAGCTTTTCAGAGGTTTCAGAGTAGGGTTTAATAACTGTAAAGGCTGGATTGTTTGGCACCAGCATTTCTGTAGTTCTAAATGTCTGCTTGCAGTTAATGGAGGTGCAATAAATACATATGTGCAAAAGAGTTAATGAAAAAAACAACAAAGTACAACAAGACGTGTTACAGCAAAGTGCAAGCATAATTGAGTGACGTAAATATATAGGTAACCACTTCTGAAAAATGAGAGAACTCAAAAACAACAATGAAAGAGTTCTGAATGATCACCAGATCTGATGTTGTCTCTGGATTTGCCCCATATGTCTATACTTCTTTGAGTGTTCTATAAGGCACCTGTACTGTGCCAGAGACAACACAGTGGTGCCAATCAGTACAACAAAGGCAGGTTTTTTCCTCAGTGAAAGGAAGAATTCTTGTCCTTCTCCATCCTTAGGAAGCCTAAGCAATAGCAATGTGTCCAGCTCTTCAAGAGGGCAGAGAAACCATGCTGAGAAACACACACAGAGCTCCTCAAATATGGAACATTTTCCTTTTTCTGATTTCCACATTGATTTTCACCATATTGCGTGCTTGCCTGCAAGGTCACCTCTGACAGGGGAATTTTGTTCTTAGTTTTTCTTACCTCGTAGCATTCTCACTGGGAATTTGCTCAAGCGTCTCTGTACAGACCAGGAGAGCCTGTAAATCTGGCCAGAGTGTGGGCAGATGCAATGATCTCTCTACCTCCAGCCTGCCTGCATTTAAATGTGGATTCAGCTGGGGTTCGAGGTGTGCCAGTGTTTGGGAAGGGCTGTCCTTCTGTCCCTGCTTATTGATTGTCCCCAAGTATTATTCAAGAGCCTTCTGCTCCCTTTTTTCAGCAGGGAGAGCTGCCTGGACTAATATAGGTTTTAAGTCTAGCACTAAATCAGGTGCTAAGTAACCTGAAGAGTTTTAGATAGGCTATTGAAATTTGTTGAGCAATAGAAGTTTAAATTCCTTGTAAAAAATTACAAGTAGAATTAGCGATTACTAAGTACAGCAACCAAAACCACTGAATTTCCAACTCAGAGGGATATGATTGGAGGAATTAACATAACCCTTGAATTAAGGTAAATAGTTACTGAATTGATTTAAATTTATTCAGGAGTAAGACTTCAGTCCAAACGTGGCTTGTGAAAATGCCACAGTAGTTATTCATGGAGAGCCATGGAAGTGCTGGGTGCTGGAGACGACCGTGTGTCAGTTCATGGAAGCGCAGCAAGGAAGATCTGCCAGTGCATCTCAGCTGTTCTGGGCTGGACACTAGAAGGGACAGGCTGGCCTTGATGTAAAGGTGCAAGACCCAAACAGGCACTTCTGCCTTTTGGTGGTCTCCGTCACCCACTCCTGCGGCAGCATTGGCTGCAGCGCGCGCTCTCCTGCCTCAGCTTCACAGTTTGTAAACCGGAATTAATAGCAGCCACCACTGGGATTGTTTAGAGGCTTCCCCCTGTTAAAATGCCTTTCATTTCCACACTGCTCCAGTAGTGCTCAGTATTGCTGTTATTACATGGTGCTTTCTGAGCTTGCTGTTCGGAAAAGCAGCTGCCTTCTGTGGCTGGTGTAAGCTACCATTATGCTGGGTGGTATTATGTATGCAACTGTACTTTTGGCATCCGGGTCTATCATTTAGATTAATTTGGAAATTGTGTAGTGACTTGAGGAAAACTGCTGTTGAATTGAAGTTTGTTAGCCCAGAAAATATCATTAGTCCAAAACCCCCTGTAATTGTGTAATAAATGCAATACTGGATGATCTTGTGTATAAACCAGACACTTGAAATAAAGCTTTTGGTACATTTTGCCTTTCCTTTTTTTTTTTCCCCAGTATGGGCTACTGCATCCTTTTTGTCCACGGTCTAAAAAAGCTGTCTATGTGGCTAAATAAATGGAGAATTACTGTTCCAACCCTCTTTGCTTTGCTGCTGCTGCTCTTCTCTTGGAAGACCGTGAAACAGAACGAAATCTGGCTGTCACGAGAATCCCTTTTCAGGTAGGAGTGACCACAGGAGAATACCTGCATTTCTATATCGTTTAAAATAGGTTTGTTACATGGAATAGTTTTCTTTAGAAAAAGTTGTGCTGTTGATGCATTGATTGAATTAACATTTTTATTATCATAAAATAACACTTGCTTTCTGTTGTCTGATACCTGTGCAAAAACTGGTGTCAGCACTTTATATGCTTATGTACAAACTTTGGTTCTGACAATCACATTTTTAAGACATGCTGTTTTTAAATAACTTCGATTCTGTAGATTTAATGATACTGTAACGCTTTCATTTCTAAAGACATAGCAAAAGTTTTTTGCAACACTCCAGAATGCCGTAGTAACACTACTGTATATATTGAAATTTCTTTAGCAATGTTCTAATGACAAAAATAAAATGCCACGAAGTGCCAAACTTAATGTACCATATTTCATTTTATTTGATTACTCTTTGCCAAACAGCTCTCTTAACAACCTCATTTATGTATTTTCTGGCATAGAAACAGACTGTTTCATTTTGTGTTTTGCTAGAAAATGTATTGCATTTGCCTCCAGCTGTTTTCAGCAGTTGTCTAATTGTGAAGTAATTGCAGAAACGCAGGTGATCTACACACGGGTTGAGCTTTATTTCCTAACTTATTGGCCAGAGCAAAGTTTAATTTATGCAGCACTAAAAGTACGAAATTGTTTTTTATGTGCACCCTTTGGTCTTCAGGAAACACTGCTGAGGTGGTTGGAGCTCTCTTAGTGGGGCTGTTTTTTAAAAAATCTGGAATTGGGGTTTCTTCCCTCTGCATGATTCATGGAATATTCCGAGTTGGAAAGGACTCACAAGGATCATCGAGTCCAACTCTTAAGTGAATGGCCCGTACAGGGATGCGGATCAAACCCACAACTGTGGCACTATTAACACCATGCTCTGACCAACTGAGCCACTCTCAGTTCCCTGCCTGTCTCCCTCAAGCACTGTTTGCTGTTCAAACAACAGCAGCCATGGTGACTGGCCTGGACTCACGCAGCAATCCACGTGGGACACACCTCCAGTCCAAACCTGGCCACTTGGAGGAAAGTAGGAGGATTTCCAGGCTGGACAACTCTCTTACAGAAGGGGAGGTGGGAATATGACAATTTCATTTGCAGACTTGCAGGTGTCATATGTTGTTGTGTTGTGTGCAGCTGTGGTCACCCATGTTTAAGAACAATGAAGTCAAACTGTAACAGATGACAGAAGGACATTTCCTTCTACTAAGGAGCGTTCTTGGGACAATATGGAGTGATGTGGGGTCTGTGGCAGAAAAGAGGGATAGGGTTATGTCTGCTTAGTTGCATACAAATGGAGTTCTGTCCTTCCAGCCTCCGTTCAAAGCAGGGTGACTATTTACTGCCAGTTCCAGTTCTGAGGCCATGCCACTACTGCAGTGCAGCTCTGAGCTGGAGCTAATACACCTTTTCCTCCAGGGAGGGACTGGGGGTAGCCCAGAACAGTACTCAGGGCTCAGTGCCTTGGGTTGAGCTGTCTCCCTCTTCAGCTCAGGAGTTTTGGAGACAGTACCAGGAGAGAGGTCTGCCCCAGGCTTGTGAGGGGATGGCAGAACTCTTAAATTCCTGCTGGGTCACCTCTTATTGTGGGCTGCCCCTGAGAGCAATCAGCAGCAGCTGCTGAAAAAAGCACTGTAAGAACAGGGCCAGCAACAATAATGCTTCTCTCCAGTTCTTTCCCAGCTTGCAGTAATCTGCAGTTTAAAGACTTCCTGAGTCAGGAGTTACTTGCTATTTTTGCTTTTAACAGCCACTGATGGAGTTTTCTTCCATAATGTCTCTGAGTGCTTTTTCAAATCTATTTATAGTTTTGGCTTCTACAGCATCCTGTGCGCTGGGCTCCGTCGTTAAATTACAGAGTGTGCACACTAAGATTTCCCTCTGTGTGCTGTGAGCCTTCTGTCTGATTATCTGGTTTGGTGTCCCCAAGTTCTGGTGTGCTGAATGAGTAGTGAGTAACCATCAGCTTGTCACTTAGGATAAAGACACTTCCATACCTTGAACCCCCGTGCCTTCACCTAAGGCTATCTGCTTTTCACGCTGAAGTCAGCTGGTTTTGTACTCCACTCACATGGAAGCTGTTCTGCATTTCTGATTCCTCTTGTCAGTCTTCTCTGGATACTTTCATACTCTAATCCATCCTTTTGAGAAAGAGGCCAGAATCACCTTTCAAGAAGTATGTGCAGCACAGTAACATAGGACTGCTTTCTGGTTTTTGTTCTCTTCTACTAATTCCTAATCTTCTGCTTGCCTTTTATGACCTCTCCTAAGCAGTGAGTGATCATTTCACCGCACTCTCAACGCAAATTCCAAGACACCTACTGTGACTGGAAATACCTGGTTTTTAGACATCAATCTGTGTGCAGATTTATGCAGATTTAGAATGTGTGTGTACGCACTCTCTGATGCTTGTGTCTATACCAACACTGCATTTCTTGTGCCATCTTTTTTCCCAGCCTTCAGTACTGTGAGATCCTTCTGCAACAAAGTGTAGTTAGCTTTAGTTCCTGCAGTGTGATTCACATTGGTGTCAACAGCAAACGTGTCCCCTCCCTGTTTGCTCCCCTTTCAAGATCCTTTGTGAACACCTGAAGTAGCTCAGGTGCCATTGCATGTCTCCTGGGAACCCTGCTTGCACTCTTCTCCAGCTGTAAAAACTGTTCACATGTTCGTGCTCTTTGCTGTCTTTCAACTAAGTATTGATTCATGAGAGGATCTTCCCCTCTTACTCCATGATGCCTTGAAGAAATTGGAAGTCTTTAGTGAGGGATTTTATCAAAAAAACCCCTTCAAACATTTAAGTGCTCAGCATTGGTGTATGTGATTTTGATTGACTGGGCTATATTTGGATATTTATAAAGGCTTTCCATAGTTTCAATAACATGTACGTACCTGTTGAGTCTATAAAAAACCAACAGAGCTTCCCAAATAATGTCTCTCTGCAATATGCAAGGCTAATTCTTTGTTGGACTGTAGTTATCCAGAAGTGTGCTAGAATTAGGCTTTATTATGGTTTTCCCCAAACTGCCTGAAGTGAAAATCAGACTTTCTCGTCTGTTTCCCCCTCAAGATCCCTTCCCTGGAGCCCCATGAAGTAATGTTGATCAACTTCCATTCCCCTAGTGCCAATCTCATTTAAATTCTAGGCTACCTACCGCAGCTAATAGCTGCATGTTTGATTTCCTTTGGATGCATTCTACCAGGCCCAATGGATTCATAATTGTTCTGGGTGTTGGTTTGTTTTAAGGCCTCTTTTACTGCCACTTCAGTTAGAGACAGCGCTTTGGTCTTGCCCTGTGAGGAAAGGCTCCCGTGTGACAACTCCTTTGGTTTCCCAGTAGTGAACACTGGTGCGGAGAATCCATTTAGCTTTTCTGCTGTGGTCTTTTCTTCTTAAAGCACTACTTTTAGACCTCCATCGTGTATTTGCCTTAGGGGATCTTTGGCAGGTTTCCTCTGTCTGATGTATTCCATTATTAGCTTTGATAGCTTTAGCAAGTTTTTCTTTAAATCTCTTTTGATCTGCCTAATTATGGTTTATGTTTAACTGGCTGACGTTTATGCTCTTTTCCTTTTTCCTTCTGTAGCCGTTCCTTTTTAAAGAGTGGTTTTAATTTCTCATAGCTGTCTTCACTGTGCTGTTTATCTTTATTGGCCTTTTTGTTGTCCTTTTAAGATCTTCTTCAATAGGTGTTACACATCTCTCACAAGTCTGTAATGTGGTAAGACCCTTCTTGTTGATGGGAAGGAAATGCAAAAGAATAATAGTATAGCAAGAAGATAATGTCATCCCTGGAGTGAGAGATCTCTTTGGGGCAGAAGGAGGAGGCTGATGAGGAGACGAGGGAGAAGTGGATGGAGGTATGTGAAACAACAATAAATTTTAATGGACAGAACAGGAGGAGGATACAGAGCAAATCTATAGATGTGGGAAAGGAGACATAAATCAATCTACTCGGTAGTCTCTGTGCGTGTTGAATTTTTTTTAAGAAGTACGTGCTGGGAGAATCTTTACTCACAATCCTAGTTCTTCATTCTTCTTTCTCCAGTTGCTGCTTTAATTAATTACTACTTCTTCCCTCCTCTTAGTTTTTTTTTTCTTTCACCTCTACTTTTTGTTTCTCCATTTGCTTGTTTCTGCAGGGTTGATCTGTCTTGATTCCCTTGGCTGAGGCCTGTTCTGTTAAATACACTTTTTCTATGCTGGTCTAGGAGATGTTTGTATACTCAGTGTGTTCCTAGTTTTGTGCTTGTACCCCATTCTATCCCTTTCTCAAGACTTACCCCATTTTGACATTGTGCAGCACTGTTGCCATCTCTGGATCACTGTGGCCACTCAGTCTTCAGCCCAGGGACCAAGTTTTCTGGATGCAGAAATCCTGCCAGATCCTGGCTGAAAGCAGCAGTGTGGGGGAGGATGCTGCTGTCTGAGGAAATGATGCATCTCCACATAGATGCAGAAGCATGTGTGCAAGGACTAAATGAAGAGCAAATAAACCACAAATACAAGACATGGCCGAACATGTAGAGAGATATTTGAGGAATGTTATTCCAAGACATCTCTAGACGCCCCAAGCAGTTTGTCTTACTGTGTTGGCAGGTGATCAGGGAGGACTTACTTGTTAATTATTTAAGGAACTACCCTCTAGAGTGAATGCACAGGCCAGAAGGTCAGACTCAAACTGTGGTCAGCGTTAATGTCTGAAGCCAGGCAGAGGGAGGGGAGAGCAGCGGGCTGATCTCTGCATCCGCTGTACTGACCTTTCCAAGGCTTGTCAAGCTGCCATGTTTCCTGTTGCTCCTGGAAAGCGTCCGCACGCGCTATCCACGTTTGTGACAGTGCCTGGAAACACAGTTGTAACCAGCAAAGGAACTGTACAAAAATGATGCTTTCTTAGTCAGCAGCTCTCCTTCCCAAGCCAGGTCTTCTGACTTCAGGAATTTGCAAAAACTGCTCCAACCCCAAATGTGGCATTTACTGCTGAGATATTTTGTTAATTCTGAAAGCTGGCTCAACTGAGGAGAGCGAGTCCCATTGCATTTTGGGCATCTTCTATAGGACAGTTTAATATGACCCAACAGATATCTGTGAAATCAGTACAACGGTAGGAGGCCAAGGAAGGTGGTTGTTCGTGTCATCCAGAGAATAATTTACTGTAGAGAACCTTTGCTGATGATAATGATTCCCAAAGCAAAGGAGACACCATCGGTCTCCCAGGGTTCCTGCTGAGGCAGGAGTGGTCTCGTATCCTTCTAAACTGAGCACTTTTCATATGGATATCACAGAAAATCAATGAAGCCTCAGCCCTGCACCCAGTCACCTTGTAGAGCAGAACATGCACGTAGGAAAACAAGAGAGGGCATCGCAGAACATTTTTCCCAACTGAAGTGGAATTTGGATGATGCTGGTATTTGAGGTTGGAAGATACCGGTGGTATTTTATTTCTCTGATTTATGGCTAATAGGCTTTTTGTTTTTCCCCGGGGAGGAAGTGTGACATAAAAAGGTTCGCCTATTGTTTATTTTACATTTATGTTACTTACTGCTGTCATAGAAGTCAGAAGGGAAGGAAATCCTTTGGAGAAATGACGTCCAATGTCAGTGGGCTCATTTGTGGCTGGAGCCAGATCGGTGCCGTAGGTTTTCAGAAGGGCACGTGTGTGACAGGCTGGGGAATAGGGAAATAGGAGAGCTTGGAAAAGCACGTTGGAAAATTATATTGAAATTGTGTGAGACTGGGAGCTTGTGGGAAGCAGAAATGGAAAAACATTGTGTTCTGCTTTGTTATTTATACTCCACCCTTTCCTTCTTGGCTTTCACTGTGGACATTGTTGTTTCCTCTGTCAACGAGCAAACAGCGTTCTCGGCTGGTCAAGAATCAGTTAGCAGGAGTGTTTGCCTAAACTCTCCCGAAAATTCCCCTCTGCATCTGGTGCTGTGTTTGCTGCTGCCTCCCCCAGCACAGAGGCTCCAAGCAGCCTCAGTCATTGCTATGTGCATTTGCAAAATGAAACATCCCATTCCCCGCCTGTGTGAGGAGAATAAATAGGTCAGTGTGAGCAGTGTGATGCAGAAGAGAGCATCTTAAGAACCCAGACCCATTTCTGTCTTTCCTGTGTCACCCCTGCCACCAGCAGAAGCACACAGATGGAAGAAGCCTTATTAGTGATGTTTTAATAAATGGGACTAGCAGAATTAGTGATAAATTCTACTTAAAGGAAAACAGTCCAAAATTAAAATATTTAAACATACGCATCTTGCTGTTAAAACTGTCTCTCATTAGAACTGAAGTGCTCGTGCATATGTAATGTACTCCTCACTTGTTAGCTCAGTCTGCTCTGTTTCGGCAGAGGCTGTAGCAGAGCAACTCCTTGCACATAGCTCTGAGAGAGCAGCAGTTTTGAGTGCCATGTCTCTGCCTTTAACACTGATGCTGATGTAATGAAACCCTCTCTGTATAAGAATTAATATTCCAGTAATGCCCAGAGGTTGTAAGTGTGTAGTTAATGGCTCCCAAGGCCAATAGAAATTAACACAGCCATAGCAGTCACACATTACTTGCTGCTGGTGCAGTATATCTTTGTGAAAACTAATATAGAAAATCATTCTCTTAAGAATAGCATCAATTAACTGATTTAATTCAGCGATTAGTCACAAAATGTCTTATTCCTGTAGTGCTTCCAGTAAGTAATTTGGAAATACCTGGTGATTAGGAAGGCAAATGCAAGGTGTACTTTTAATTTTAGTAGGCAAACCGTGGCTCTGTTGAGCTGAACTCTGCTAGGCAGTTGTGGGAGAAGCTTTGGAAGCTCTCACAAGTAGGTGTTAGTGATGCTGGATACCACTGGCTGCAGATAACCAAAAGGATATCATATTTGCCACTGCAATTCCTCAGTGCTGTTTTGCAGTGAAATCCCCCTCTCAAAGGGTTTCTGCAGCTCTGGGTGCATTCTTCCCATGAGGGAGGGTGCGCACCCCACAGCAGGGGCTGCGTGTGATCCTGTCTCATTACGATTAACTTCCATGCTCACCGAAGCTAAACAGGAGAGACAGACAAGGCAAAGCAATAAGACTTGGGAATTTTCTAATCCTTGCTTTTCCTACCTGAGGTAGCAGGGTTAGAGATGCTGGGAGTAGAAAAAAGAGCAGCTGGCAGGAATCTGCTTGTGAGCAAGAAACAGCACTTGGTCTGCTTTTACATGAACAGAATCATCCATCTTTATTTCCCATTACCTCACAGAGCCCCTATTTATGTGCCGGAAAGGATTCCCCCATTAAATGGGGTACTGACTTCTCTGGATTCTTGCAGGGGAAATGTTTCCATGGTGTATGTGCTCCTGTGATTTCTTTCTCTCTTTAACCTTGAAACGGCATTTCCTCTGGCTGTGCAAGGTATACCTTGCTTTCCGTGCTCTCAATTAAGCAAATAAGCATATGCTTGCTTTTGTTTTTGTGCCCTCATTATTAATTCCAAATATTGAGTTCAGTCTACATGTGATAGGGGAGATGAAGGGGAGGGATGGTGTGGCTGTGCAGCCAGGTATCCTCAGTTATGTATTATAATGCCAGGGTGTTATTTTGCTACCTAAGGGTGAGTCCCATTAGCCCTCACCTCCCAGCCATACTCTGCTCAGCCTTAAGCAGTGCACGTGTGCTGGTACTTGGAGTATGCCGTGCATCCCATCTAGTGTCTGATGCACGTGGAAAAGATACCCTCCTTCTGGTACCTGCAGTGTCAGGTTTAAATCAAGATTTTCGTAAGATGCTTCATGACACTCAAGTTTAAGCAGGGACCCTGTTTTTAGAAAGTGCTACATTCTTTCCCTCTAAATATTAGCCATTTTGGTTTTGGTCTTTCAATTTAGTAATTCTGATTTTAAAATACAACAGCATCTGGCCTCAGGGAGTGTTGCAGTGTTGGTGCTGGAAGTGCCTGCGGTGACAGCGACCAGGATGAGTTGAATTGCTGCCACACATTTATGTCTGCCTGGGGCACTCGGTGCGTGGGACAAGCTCGGAGTTATAACATGAGTTGTGTTGGCACAAATGCACAGGAGGTGATGAGGTGCTTGGATTATGAGCAGGCTTTTCAGGAGAAGGGACTGCGAGAAGAAGGTGGACCTAGGGGAAGGTGGGGTAACCTGGGTGCTAACGGTGTCCTGCTTCTGTTCCTCTTCACAGCTCAGGAGTGAAGACCCTGCCCCATAACGCCAAGGTGCACTACAACTATGCCAATTTTCTGAAAGACCAGGGCCGTAACACTGAAGCAATCTACCACTACAAAACTGCTCTCAAGTAAGTCCCTTGGGGGCCTGGTGGGGCTCCTGCTCTTAACCCATCTCGTTCCTGACAGGCATGGGGCAAGTTGGCTGCTCCTCATCCCCAGCTCCTGGGAGCAGCTTGGCTTTGGGAGCCTGGGAAAGTTCTCTGGCTCAGTGTTTGTGTGTCATGAAATGAGGTAGCCTGGCTTCCCTCCAGCTCCACGTGTGTGTGTGTGCACTTCAGTATATGAGATAGAAATGTTACCATAGCTACACGTTGAGCGATGAGGTGTCATTTACGCAGCTGAATGTATGCTGGTAAGCAGGAGGTAGTTGTCCTAAACGCATTTTCAGGTTCCTGGGCCATTTATCTTTGTAAATTGTTAATGGTGCATGCCTGGAAAATGTCAGTGCGGTAGCCATCTGAAATGCAGTAACAATAATGGCACTTACTACTCTTATTGAGGCTTCTGTCCACAGAGCTCTGCATGAACGCTGAACTAATTGATCCTGAAAATGCTCCTGTGCAGTAACAGGGCAAATATCATTGCTGAGGTTCTGTACAGGGGGAAGCTGAAGCAGGAGGATGAATTGCCTTGCCTGTAGATGAATGGTAAATCAGGACCCAGGGCTGGGCTGTAATATGGGACATGTCCTGTGGTGTCTGTGAAGGACCCTTCCTTCACACACAGATGGGGTCACTCCCTATGAGCAGCTTCCTTCCACTTACTGCTCCTTCCAGTGCTGTTCATGCAGCTCAGCTGCTCCCCAGGCAGTGCTCGGTGCACCAAGCAGGTCACCCCTCTTCCCCCAACCTCTCCTCTCTGGTCTTTGGGACTTCAGAGAAAGGACAAGTCCCTGTGGGGAATGAATGCAAGAAAAAGGGCTGAGGGGATGGCGTGGTGGCAAAGGAAAGCAAGCACAGAGTGCACAGATAGTGTTTTCAGGAACAGAAGCGTGTTTGGGAAGGACAGACAAGGTGAAGAGTGGCTCTGATGGACAGCAAGGGCAGAGCTCAGCTCCATAGGGCATGTCAGGAGGTGGAAGAAATGTTCTTTCTCAACATATGTTGTGACAGAAAACTGCAGAAATTACATGTATGCTTTGTCTTTGGGCCAGCTGACAGGGTTATGATAAAAGCTCTCCAAGGGCTCCTAACCCACCCAAGTTGACCTGTGAGGACAGGAGTTCATTGTCACTGGGGAGGGACTGAACCTGGGTGAAGGTGATTTCTAGCTTTTTTGAGCAACATCCTGTTCTGTTTTACCATGCTGAACATTTAGGAAGTAATTTAGAAAAACCTCCTATTTTTTTAATGTTTCCAGCAATGGAAAATCCAGCACAACCACCAGTAAACTGTACTGAAGGTTAATTACATTGGCTGTTGAAATGTCCTCTCTTATTTTTAGACTAATTTGTTTAACGCCAGCTTCCAGTCATTGAATTTGTTTACACCTTTCAATGCCACACTGAAGATCCCATTACCAAAAGTCTGTTTTCCATAGAGTGATCAGCTCCTCTCTTAACCTGCTGCTTGATAGGTGCTGTTTTTTTCAGCATCACAAGGTTTTGCAATCCTCCAGTTATTCCTATATCTTAGTCTCTGAACTTTCTCCAATTTACCAGAAAAGCCCATTGCAAGTTAAAAAGAAGAGGGACTGACAAAAATTATCCAAGCCCTGCGGTGGAGTGCACAGAGTAATGTTGCTGCTCCTACCAACGTTGCCTCTGCTTGTGTAAATGGGATTTGCAGACAAAAGATCTTCTCTAACTCAGCAGCACCCATTTATTGTAATTATAATGCTGTTTTCTTCTCTGTGGTGTTTCAATTATGAAAGAGTCTGTTTTGAGAACTGATTGCAAACATTTTCTCAACTGTATTACACAGCACTGTTTATGCTGATGGTGTTGTTTATAGAGCATCTGAAGCCTTGTTGGGGCTTGGAGCCCCACAGAACCAACCATGCTCTTCTCTAGGTGCTTGGTGTCTCATGGCACTGGTGCTAGTGCTCCACTTGCTTCAGTAATTTCAGGATTAGCTGGCAGTTTGGAAAAGTGAAGCCTTGCACATTCTCTTTCTGACCCAAAAGTGGGGGCCAGGAGTTGGAAGTCTGGGAAGCTGCACTACCTGTTCCTGTCACATTGTATCTCTGCACTTACATTTTCCTTATATTTACTCCTTCTTGCCACCTCTGTCACAGGGAAATTATTTGGGGTCTGTGTAATAAGCAATAAAACAGCGTAAGTAAAAAGTGCATTATGTTCTTCTGTTGAGAATTGCATTCTGTAGTGTCTGTGTTTTCCCCTCAGACAGACAGACAGACCCTTTCTGCAGTGCCTGGGGTTGTGTGTGGGCCCTGCAGCCTCTAGTAGGTGCCTACATTTGATGGCTGTGTTGAAGCAGTGGAGAAGCTGCTGGATGTGGGACAAGCAGTCTCAGGTGGATACAGCGGCAGACCCTACACAGGTATCACAGAAAACAGCTGTCACGTCCAAGCTGTTTACCCATCCTCACAGACACCAGCTCCTCACAGACTGCTCTGATTGTAGAGCAATCTCCACAATTAGAGAGAAGGAAGTAGTAGCTGTAATACCCTGAGCAGATTTTGATGGTTCAGGGTATTTTTGGCCACTGGCTTGACCTGGAAAGATGAATTACCGCTCTGTAAATTTCCGTATCAGGGAGTAGGCAGACCAGCAGCTGAGGTATTCACACAACAAGCTTTCATGATTTCCCACAGGTACCCCTCACTGAGTGCCTACTCTCCCAGTGAGTGTGGGTGGATCCATCCTCCCCAGGTTACAGAAAAGCCAAGCTACTCAGGAGGCTTCACAATCCAATGGCAGCACAGTCAAGAGTGCAGAAGATAAAAATATTATTTCTGCCTAGTGCTCAGTGAGCAGATCAGTAGGGAATTAATGGGGAAATGGAGTCGATAAGGACACGGCTTGCTGCCTGGGAGCTCCTAGGAGATAGGAAAGGGAGAGCTGCAGTGCCTCAGTGGGTGACGCCTCATCCACTATTCCAGCTTTGTGCCAAATGACAGTGCAGGTCTGCTTGATCTCTGGTGAATGAGTTTAATTGTTTAGTAAATAAAAATGATCTTGTCAGTCTGCACCCTGCTGCTTGAACTGGGAGCAGTTGCCATTCCACCAACTCCACTAACGTGAGGATGCACTTCCATGCACTCCTGCTCTGCCAGAAGTGCTGCTTGCCATGTGTCTGCTCAGCAAAGCAACACGTTGCTCCTGTGAAGTTGTAGCTGTGGGAAAAGATGTTGAAGTGCACACAAGTCACCTAGTGAAATACTAGCAATTGATACTAAATCCTGGGAAAGTTGGTCCCCAATGCTTTAACTGCTCCCTTTCCTGCTTTCAGAGACAGGTGGGATTCTCTGCTGGCAAATGTTGGTGTACCTCTGTTAGCTTCAGGGCAGAAAAGTGATGGAGGAGAATAATGTGTTTTCTGTGACAGTGGAACTGCAGGGCAGATTTGCAAGGCAAACTTGGCAATCAGTCCCAACAACCACCTGTTGGTGCCATTGCAGGTGGCCCATCAGAAAACTCATTCTTCACCCCAGCCCAGAGGCCAGTGACACAACATCCTGACCTAGCCAGACCTGGGTAGTCAGTGCAATCTAATTATGTCCTCCAAGAGTGGGGGAAATGAAAACTGAAATGAAATACAAAAATGGAGAATGACATTTGAATTGGAGATGGGGAGAATGAAAAGAACAAAAATTCTGTGTATGTAGGAAAAGCTCTTCCTATATGTAGTTCCTAAAGGGGGAATGGAAATGGAGCCCTTCAGAGATGCCAGATGAGTTACCTGTTGAACAGCCCTGACAAACAGCTGGCATTCAGCAACTGTAGAGTGGGTTATAAATCTTTCAGCTTACCTACAGTAAAACAAGAAAAACACACTGCTGGATTAGACTGCTTCAGTGGTTTGCCTGACATATGGTAGTGACCCCAGGAAATCCTTGGGGTTTTTTTCCTGCAGAAAGTAAAGGCCAGAAATACTCCATCTGAGATGTGAGTTGACCACGGCTATTCTGAAAGCTGGCCTTAACATTCTTGCTGCTGCTTCTGATGCAGATTGCGGCTGTTGTTAGGAATTCTGGAGAACCTCTGCTCCTGGGGATCAAACAGTTCTGATCTTATCTGAAATTTATCTCACCACTTGTCTGCCATTTGTGGGTGAGAATATGAGGTCATGCAACCTCACTCAAATATGAAGAACAACTCTGACAGGCTAATGAAGATGTTTTTGCTGTTGTTGATAGTTACCAAGCTTTTGTCCTGCTTCTCCCCAGCCTTGTGTGCTTGATGTTACTGTTGAGACTGTTTTATTGCTCCTCAGGAATGCACATGGGCTGAGACAAAAACAGCAGAGCCTTAAAACCCATTCAGTGAACGTCCGTTATCAATTAAATCAATCTCTTTTTAACAATAGAGAGGAGGAAAAATAACTCACCTTCCCTCCTACAACTGAACTCATTCAACATTTTAATTCCCAAAGCAGTTCTGTCTTACCATCCCTCTCTGTGTTTGTTGCCAGAGCAGTGCTTCCCATGGAGGGCAGATCGATGTGAGCATCAGCGGGTGGGGCTGAAGGAGGTTGCTGAGTTCCTTGCTGGAGTTGGGTGGATAAACACACTAATAATAGTTCTGTGCTGTCCAAGCTACATTTCTGTGTCTGGAAAAAGGTCACCATCTGAAAATTCATGTTTGCCTTCCGGGTGTTAAAACATACCTGGCAGTACAGAGTCCTGCAAGAGGTGTTCAGCTCGTGTAATGTGATACTGTGGATTTATGTACATAAATGCACTGGTGTGTGTACCTGAGAGCGCACACACTTCTGCAGCGTTACCTCCGTGTGTGTACACGTCCATCAGCAGGTTCCTAGCCACAAACTCCCCTTAGACTTTCCTTGCCAAACGCTGCTGACCAAACAGAGCGGGAAGAGGACCAGCCTGCCATGCAGAAACCTTCATCCCCCTTTGTGGCATCTTCTGGCAGAGGGAGCCTCTGGACAGCAAGTAGGAAATACTGGGCTGGCTCTCTTTGCAGTTCAGGGAGCTGTTCTGCTATTCAGCCTTGAGAGAGAGGAGAGAGTGGGCCAAGAGGCAGAGAAACCATCAGGAAAACACTTGGTGCTGCTGTAACTTACGTGGTCTGGCTCTTGCAGAGCTTGCAAGTAATACATCTTAGGGCATTGCTTACAGCATGGAAGTGGGAATGCTGGTTTGTGGCATCAGTAGGGGTCATGAAATCGTGGTTATGTATCCTTTGTACTCAAACACACACTAGTTGGAGAAGGGAAAACACTGAAAATAGCTTATCCATATCTCTCATTTGAGGGAAAAAAATTGGTTCGTAGCATCACTGGAATGGGTAGAAAAGGAAAAAAGTAAGGCTATTCTTTCACCTCACTACGCTTTAGAAATAAAGCCCTAATGCTGTAAAGGAGACTCAGGTTTCTTCCTAAGCTTTCCCACATACCTTCCTGCTGGGTTTTTATATATCTTAAATCAACAGTATCTGGGGTTGTTTAAATTCAGTTAAATTGCACTCTCCATGCAGTAAAAAAAATTGTGTTCTTACAGCCCTTTATGTGTGTGTGTCAGTGTATTTGCCTTGAAAATGCCTCTCAGCATGGACTGCAGGTGGCCTTGGATACCATCTGTGATTTATTTCTGGGAAGAATTAAAATACCAGCGCCATTTGTTAGCCTGTTTTTACAGTGAGTAAAAAATGTGCAGCGCTGCTTTGCTGTGACTGCCATGGCTGCATTTGCTCCCAAAACTGTGAGTGCCCTTCTGACATTCTGATATTGCTTAGGTCAGGCCCTTGGAGCAAGCCTGAAACATCTTCATAGAAATTTCATGTAATACTCTGTGTTAGTAGATGTTACGGGCTGGAAGGGGATCATGTCCAAGCTGTTGGGAATATCTTTGTGTGGTGTTCTAATTCAAGCTTTGACAGTAGGTTTAAGGAGTATTGTGTAGGTATGTGGTGGCTGTCCTGAAGCTGGATGGAATTATTGAGTGTTTTAATGGTAATTGATGGCTGAAAGGGCTGCCTAATAATTCGAATCGGAGACTTAATGGCCTTTACAACACATTGCGTGGGACGGTGGCCAAATTACTTCAGCCAGTGTAATTTATTTTTGAACCTGTTCTCTATAAAGGGTTAATCCCTTCCTGTTTTGAGGGCTGCTCCACCTCTGCTCAGTTTTTCTGCTTTTTAGTGACAAAATAACAACCAATCAAGGCACAGGCTTTTATTTACTTGAAAACAGGACTGGTGTAAGTGCAACCACGAGCCCTGATGCAGAGACAGTATGTATGCATTTAGAGCCATAGAAGCTGGGTGTGCCTGCTGGGATGGGCAGATGGATGTGTCAGCCCTGGACACTGGTGGTTACAGGTGGGGTCTCTTCCTACACTATGGTGTCTGTTGTGGGTGCAAGTTCTTCTATGCTGCCCTCAGGGACTTGCTGGCTTTTCAGATACATCATCTTACAGAAAAGCCCCCATCAGCTCTGAGGATGACAATTCCATAGCCTTCCTCAGATACTGCATCAAAGCTCTGCCTTCTTATGTACTGGAGACTGATGCAAAAAATCTGGGGAATGAAAAATGCTTCCCTAATGAAAAGCTGTTTTCTTACTGGGACAAAGTATCTATTTTGATTTTTCTGTGGCGTATGCAGAGGGAAACTTACGGCTGTATTTTGCACGTGTTCAAGTCTACCTTTTGCTTTTGGCTAATGATAACCTCAAATCCAAGGGTTAGTTACTCATTCCCACAACCACTGCTTTTTTCTTAGCCTGCTGTCCTTGTTTTTATGAAAACTGTACAGTATGGGGCTGTACAGCTTCCCCTGGCACCTGGGAGCCTCGGGAGATGTCAGGCGTGATTTCACCCCCATCTGCTTCGGTGAGAGTATGTTGTTATTTTATCCCCTCATGTGTCGTTTGATTGAAGGGCTCACGTGATGGTCTCTTGTTTGCTGTGGGGTCCCTCAAGATTCTGTGGGCTCTATGGAGGTGCCTGCATTGTTCACACTGTCTATAAGTCAGGCGTGTTGTGAATTATTAGTCCTTTGTTGGGCTTTGGGAGCGTTGACGTTTCTGGGATTTTCAGGACTTATGTGGATCCTGCATAAATTCTATATGTGAGAGAATAAGCAGACAGCCTCATTTGATAACCTCATGTTGCCTCAACACTTCAGGGAACATGTGAGTTTAGCAGGAAAGATTTTATTTATTTATATATAGCTGTGATATTGTTTGACTTAAAATCCTGTTTTTTCTCCTCAACTCTAACTCCCAGGGTTCTATCCCTGCCCAAGTTTGAAAATCTAAGGAAAATTTATAAATTGTAATATTGTTGAGTGTGCTACAGGTTGGTTATTTGAATGGCATGCTTTTGGATAATGCTGTGGGCTGAGGGTATTTTTCTTTAATGGTTGTCAAGCTCAAAGAATTCATGAGGCTTTTGTTAATTTACAGATTAAATCTATTCAGCTTCTCTATTACTATTTTTTTTTTCGCATTTCTGTCCTGGAGGGGTTTCCCTCTATATCAGGGTGCTCTGCCCGTCAGCCTGGGAGGCTCACCCTGCTGAGAGGGTTTGCTGGTGGCAGGGTGCTGTGGGCTGCTGTTCCTGCCTGCTGGGCCGATGGGCAGGGGGAGAAACCGTGTAGCCAGGACCTTACTTCCTTGCACTGATCCCTGGCTGTGATTCAGCACTTGATATTTCTACCAAGTTGGCCTCTGGAGATCCTGGGTTAGATCGAGATCCTGCTGTAGGCTCTGCTGATCAGGCATGACCCTGCGCTGTCTTCTTGAGCAGGACCTCCCTCAGGAGCTGAGCTGGCCCATGCAGCAGCAATGAGGATCCTAGTGGGACCCACAGCACTGCTCAGGGATGCTCTCTGAGCCTCCAGCACCAGACTGGGATGGGATCACTCCCTGTCTTATTCCTGGCGTTGTGTCAGGATCCCCTCGCAGCTGAGTGTGTGGAAATGGGCGTGATGTAATACCCAGCTCTGGGCTGTGCTGTGTACAGCCAGGAGTCTCGCTGCTTTGTCATGCTTTCAGCTGAAGAAGATTATGCCTGAGGCTTTCAAAGGAACCTAAAAGCATTAGATCTCTCACTTGCCTGACTTTCAACAGGATTTCCAGGTGCTTTTTTAAATACAAAAAATCCCAGCCTGCCACAAACTTTCTGCCAAGCTGAAAGGTGTTACCTTTGAGGAAATATTGATGCAACTACTAGAACTCTTCAAGAGTTATCCAGTTGCTGCTTGATATTGCAGGATCACCTCTCCTTCTATGAAAGAAATTCAAATGTTTCAAATTGAAAACCTTTTTGAGGAAGACATAGGATCTGCCTCCATGACCTACACATCTCCACACCATGTAGAGCAGCTCTTGGAAAAAGATGCTAGGCTATCATGAAACCATGACCTGAGTTGTTGCCAGTGCAGGATTGTTCCCCGAAGGATGACTGGTCTCGGAATTACATCAAATCATGTTTTAATTCAACCTGACATAGAGCTTTATTGAGAACTTACATAAATACATGAAAATGAGTGTGATGTAATATTAAAATTGGAAAATTGGCTTGAAATAGTATACCGGAGCAAATATAAAATGGGCAGTATTAAAACTTGGCACAGATAGAAACGTTATTCATATAACATTCTTACTTTCACTGGCAAAACAATGCCAGTAATTACAGTATATATTGGAATGGGCAAAACGTGCCTTAAAAACAAGTTGCTGTGCTGCCAGCAAGTAATTGGGCCTGGGTAATTAAGGCTTGAGTCTGTGTGCTTAATGTGGCTGCAGGGAGCCCCATGGATGCTGAGCTTTGTGGTAGGATCAGATAGGCACCAGGAGAGCCAAGAGTGACTGTCAGGGAAGTGTCCTGTTGTATGGAGGAGGAGTGGTGAGAGGTCTGACCCAGGCCTCTTCAGGCCCTGCTCTCCTCTTGCCGCAGAGGGGTAGCACAGCCTGTTTTGTCAGGGCAGCACAGGGGGGTGACTTACCACAGCTGCCTCAAAGGCGGCGTGGTCCCTGCGAGTGCGAAGTTTAAATGCATTGTTTGCTCAAAAGATGCGTTAACAAAAGACAGGCGCACTAAATCTCTCCAACTGAATAATTTATTTTTTTATTATTTTTCACTTATTTTAATTTATAGAATAAATTAATATGCTTGGAGTCCCTTTGAATATTATGCAAGATGGTGTAGGCAGGTTTTTTTCTTTCTGCTGCTGCCATGGCATGGCTGTTGGGTTAATGATGACCAGGGATGCTTAGAAGTTTTATAATGGTTATAACAACTCAAGTTGTAAGTCACTGGGAATGTGCTTTCAACAGGCTTATTGTCAACCCTTGGAGGGTGATGAAGGGCGCGTCACTGGGCTGGGGCATCAGGAAGAGCCACCCTCATGTGACATCTCAGGACTGTCCCAGCTCTGAGAAGTGTCTCTGGGCTGCTTTCAGTAACCTCTTTTATCATGTGGTGGCTGTGGGGGGCTGCCCAGACCTCTGAAAGACAACATTACAGCCTTTTCCATGGTGCCTGTGGTAGTTTTCCAGGCTGATTGCATGTTAGTCTGGCCGCATCCCCTACTGCTTGCTACCCACACACCAATGGCTGTGCAAAAACCACATAATGCTCTTAAAAGCAAGTGGGTAGTTGTCACACTAATGCCTTCCTCCCCCTGAATACCCCTGGCACCAGACCAGGGGCTGTTTAAAGGCAGGACTGTGAGCAGAGCTTGCCAGTTGTTTAAGTGGTCTCTCTTGATCTGAATTAAAAGAATTAAAATTCTTGGTGGATCATAGGTTGCAGTCATGACAACAAATTTCCTCCCTTTCTCTTCTTTCTGTAATTGTCTTGTAATTCAGATATGGAGCCAAACAAAGCCCTTCAAAATTTTTTTTTAAAACCCTCATGTTTCAGATAATAGTGGCATTAAATGAAAAAGCAGAATAAATGGTCATCAGCGTTTTGATGACTGTATATGTTTTATACCTGGTATTGTCTTGGGAAACTGGAAATCTCTTGACTGTGCAAGTCAATAGGGCTTTTGTTCAGTGACATTAGAGGGAATTTTGCTAACCTAAAAGAAGGAGGGATAATTATTAACAGGAGTTCTTGTGCAGTCTATACCTGTAATAGTTAAAGGGAAGGCTGCTCATATTTATTCTGACAATTGCAGATACAGCATTGGAGGAACCATTTGAATTATTCATTCCGCAACAAGGAAATATCCCACTTGTCTTCTCTTTAGAAATGAAATCTCTGTCTGCTTTAAAATATACTTTTATGGGTTGCTTTCCCATAATTTTGCTATTTCAAGACTTCTATTATAATTATCCTTGAATGTAGATTTTGGAAGAAAATTATTCTGATTTCTAAAGGAAAGGATAAACTGATTTTTTACATGAACTGCTACTTGTAGAATAAGTTTAATGAAATTCAGCTTTCTTTCATAAATAATGCAGCAATTGCATTTGATTAGGTGAAGCCTAGAGGAATTTCTACCTAATCAGATGCATAGCAAGAAGGATATTGCCTGCAGACTGTTACCATTATCAGCGATGGTGGCAAGGAAAATACAGCTCTATATATGTCCAGATAGAAAGCTTTGTTTCTTAAGAGAAGCTGCAAAACAAGCTGGATATGTTCTAATAATTGATCTCTTGCGTCTCAGTGTCCTCAGAGTGATGGTTTATAAAACAAAGACTGGATTCTGAGTATTGTCATCATTGTGGCATGAAGAGACTCCAGGTTAATTAGAGACCTCCTTGTCCTGGTAATGTGTTGCTAACCCTTCTAAGAAATAAATACATTCTTCATGTGAATGAAGAATGGGGAAGAGACAATGTTTGCATTAGAGAGCTTATGATCAAAATAAGTTAAAGCTGAATATCAGGATTCATTGAGACCAATTCCAGAATTCTTGATAACCAGCACAAACCTCCTGATAACTTCAAAATAGGAAAAGTGCATGTATTTCCCTCCATTACAACAACAAATCACCTACAGCAAAAGCAAACAAGTTTGATGTATCTCCAAGTTTTGCAGAAACATTTTGAAAGTTCTTGAGTAAATGTTGCATCAGTTGGTAACACATGGTCAAGTTTTATGCTTCTGTGTAAATCCTGCCACCAGACTGTTCTGCTCAGTTTTTATTCCCAGAGAACTGTTATTAACAGCAGTGGGTGTGCCTAAACAGAAGGTAGTTTAAATAGGGCTGCTAGTCCTTTATTCAACATCCATATTAATAAATAAAAAAATGATCTGGTCCCCATTCTCTAACACTGAGGTCAGCTGGCATAAACTGACTTGGTAGTATTCAGCAAGTGTTTGTATCCTCTGAGAGACAGTAGCCAAGTCCCAGATGGCTTTTGGGACCAAACCCTGATCTGAGCTCAGGCCTGGACCACTCCTGGGAACTATTTGAGGGTGGTGTGAAAGCAGCATAAACTGAAAGAGGGCAGGTTTAGGTGGGATATTAGGAAGAAATTCTTTATTGTGAAAATGTTGGGCACACATTGTTCGTAGAAGCTGTGGATGCCCCATTCCTGGAAGTGTCCAAGGCCAGGATGCATGGGGCTTTGAATAACCTGGTCTAGTGGAAGGTGTCCCTGCCCATAGTGCATGGGCATTGGAACAGATGGTCTTTAAGGTCCTTTACATCCCAAAACATTCTATGGTTGAATGATTCTGTAACAGCTTGGATAGTCATGGGCTCAGCCTCTGGCTCTGGTTGCTTTGCCAGAGGTGATGCTCTCTTAGGCTTGGTTGTTCTGCTGAACTCAGTTGAGTGGCAGCTTGCTCTACCACCATAATAAAGTAATATTCCAAATAAAGTGTTTGGGAGAGAAATAAAAGAGCTGAGTCCTAGCAGCAAAGCCCAACACCACTGCCCTATCTTGCCGTGGTCAGAATTTCTCTTAACTTTTGTTCAGATATGTAAAATTGCAGATGTCGTAAGTTCTTCAGGCCAGATGCTAAGCGGGTTTAAGCCGACAATTTGTGCTTGCTGAGGTTCTGGGTTTTCACTTACATTTCTTGGAAAGGGCAACGAGATGTAATGAATAAATGTAAAACACAAGAAATAGAGCCCAGGATACATGGGAGACGTGTTTGCATCCTGTGATTTGCTGTTGAGAGCTTTTAGCACTGAGCTCAGAAGTGTATTTATGGAGCTGCTGGTCAGAACTGTGCAATTTAAAGGTGAAATCAGTTCCCTTTTTTAATCTTGAGTTTTCATTCCACTCCAAATTGGTGCAAGCAAATCTCCTGGGCCTAAAATGCCATAGGAGCACTAAAGGCCAAGAATAGAATTAATTTTTGAAAGTTTGAGAGAAAAACCATCAGGTTTAGGGCTGTAAAATGTTAATCTGTTTCTGGCTTTCCCGAGAATTGTCTGAAATCCTATTGCCCACTCATAACTCAAGTGACTGCATGTCAAATATTAGAGCTGTTTTATGTGTGAGTAGTGACAGAAGTAGTACAACCTTTTATCATAGCCATCTGGTAAAAAAGGCTCAAAAATGTAACTCCCAGACCTTTTCCTTGGTCCAAAACAATGTCAAAATACCATGGAGGAAATGGGAAACAAGACTGAGCCCGTGGTCATTTGCCCTAAGATGTTCTTTGCTCAGGATTCTGGTCAAGGTATCACACAGAGCTGTACCTCAAGTGCTGAAGAGCAAGTGAACTCGGCCCTTTCCGTTCCTCCTCTGCTCTTGCTTTGGAAAGCATTTCTCCTAGTCTGCTTCACCTGGGGAGACTTAGACTAGATGACAAATGGATTTGAGGGCCAAGGTCCAGACTCCACACTACACCCTCATCATCATCTTGTCTTTTGCTGGTGCTTCTCCAAGCGCAGGAAGCCTCTCACACCTCAAAATGCGTCAGGCTCACTGGGGAGCTTCAGCGACGGAAAGTGATGCTATTTCTATGTCAGCTGTAGTTCTCGCGACAAATTTCCTACTCTTTGCGACTCTGT
This sequence comes from Cnemophilus loriae, assembly GCA_013397755.1. Lineage (NCBI taxonomy): Eukaryota > Metazoa > Chordata > Aves > Passeriformes > Corvidae > Cnemophilus > Cnemophilus loriae. Next base: position 592,945 of record VZTF01002639.1, read on the forward strand.
GACAAGTTTAGCTAGGGGTGTCTTCACAAGTTACTTGAGCAGTGAATGCAGGTGGCGAGGGTGAGTGTGGACACTGGGCAGTGCACCTGAGGGCCTGCAGCAGCAGTGATGACCTCAGAGTTGGGATGCTCACCTGTGTGGGAAAGATGTTGGCACTCTGTAGTCAATATTTACTATGAGTGATGGCCGCTAAATTTATCTTTTGTTATTATAACAGGCCAGTCTTTAAAAAAACACATGTGGCTGCATACCTGAACAATTTCTCTTCAAATAAGTGGCTTTGCAGTCCTTGTTTCCTAGGTGGAAAAAGGACTTTGGGCTTTTCTCTTACTTGATGGTAGGAAACATCCTGGTTTTGTTAGTCGTGCATGCCCATTTCTCCCAGAGTTCCCTTAAATGTTTCCAGCTTCACCCCCAAATAAGACCTTGCCAAAATCATTTATGAGCTGTGGAGTGAAAATGTGACTGATACAAATGTTGCAGCAGTGTATAAAATGCTAAATTATTCATGGTACTTAAGCACAGAAAATCCCAGGGCTGAACTGACATAGTGAAAAACTCCAGGCAAAAAAAAAAAAACCCAAAACCTACCATGGAAAGTCTTGGATTAAAAACAGTTACAAACTTTAGTCAGGCTATACTATAGAGTTTTAATCCCTTCTTCCTTTTGATGCCCCTTCTCATGCTGTACCCTGTGCTTTCATAGCCAACTACTTTTAGTGTCATTATCCACATCACTTTCCCGTGATCAGGGACCTAAGGCAAAGAACTGTCAGATGACTTGTCCTCAGAGCCTCAGACCTTCTGACAACCCTCTGACACAGCTGGTCTCCAGGCACCTCTGTGGGTGTCTGTCAGAAATTTATTTCCTTATCTTAATGACCCTCAGTTTTCACCTGCCTATTACACAAAGGATGCTGGATACTTAAATCTTGCCCTGGATCACTTCCACCTCTGGAGTTTTCTGGTGAAAGACCTACAAACTAAAATATTAATGTAGGAGCACAACTTTGAGAATTTAAACGGCTGAATGGATCATGACCTGCTGCTTAATTCGTGGAGAATTTTAACAGAGATGCATTGGGCCCGATATGTAATCTTGCAACTGAAACAGGCAGATGTGAAGATCAAGAGGTCAGATAAAAGGAGAACTGTACTGAACCAAATGTTACAAGAAGCTTAGACAATTCATACTGTTAAGCAGTCTGGTTCCAGATTATTTTATCATTTTGCTTGGTCCTGAAAGCATTGTTCAACAGCTGATTTCAGGTTTCCTTTTCCATTATATTATCACTTCTATTGTGAAAAAAAATATGTAAAAAACCCAACAAATAATTTTAAACAGTGTTATGTTGGATTCTGTATATATCAAAACATATTTCCATTGGAAACATTTTTTGACAAGGCAGTTCTTGCTCGTTGCAAAAGCATTTTGAATAAAAACATTCAGGCTGCTTTAGTCACTATGCTTTTTGCTTGAAGGGTAAGATAGGTTTTCAAAGCTGTTCAGTGTTCCATTTTGCCCTGGAGATATATAGGAATCGTAGGAGAAGATCTGATTTGCAATCTCTTCGGGAGTTGAAAAGGATCTTCAGGATCCCGTCTGACCTGCAGCAAATGAAGGGAAAACAGGGTTTTTAAGCTGACATTCTTCCCTTTATTGAGTGCCAAACAGCATTGGTGGCAGAGTCAGTGACTTCAGCTTTCTTTGGCAATTAATGAGCATCTGTAACTTGGTATTCCGTTTTTCCCAGGCTGTACCCTCGTCACGCAAGTGCTCTCAACAACTTGGGGACGTTGACCAAAGACATAGTGGAGGCAAAGGACTACTACAGACAGGCCCTTCAGCTCAACCCTCAGCACAACCGAGCTCTCTTCAACCTCGGCAACCTGCTCAAGTAAGTTGAATGCAGATCTGACACCAAGAAAATTCACATTGCCTCTACACACATCACCGAAGTAGGTTTTTTCTGCCAACTGATGAAGAAATGGCGTTATTTCTTAGTGCCATCCAAAAATGCTGGCACAAAGGTGAGGCTTAGTTTGGATATCCTTGTGCTGTCTGCCACATCACTCCAGGTGCTGTTCACAAGTGTGTTTCAGTTGTAGAAAATTCACTTGTTCCAAAACAGGCATCAGAAATGAGTTGCCTAAACCCAGCTAATCACCTGAGTTCCTCATCCTGGTGGAGATGTGTAAACCTTTCCAGGAGAGGAAGCTGTATTGCACAAAGGCAGGCATCAGATGCCGAGCTAATAAATAACATAGATCCAAAAAATCCCTCTCCACAAGTTCCCACTTCTCCTCATTAGCTGTATGGAAAGTTGTTGTGTAGTTTAGGCATAAACACCTTATGCTGAGATGCTCAGAGCAGCAGAGGGTTCATTCCCTTGCAGAGCAGGTAGGTCTGGATTTGAGGGGAAGGCTGGTTTACATCCCAGTACGGTTAAAAACAAGTTGATGAGCTCATTATTTCACTCGTTGTTATTTAGTGTCAGCCTTTAGCAGGGAGGATAGCAGACAATCATAATCATGCAAATTAATTTGACTAACCACATCTAAAGACTAAACTTAGATCTGTACAAGAAGCCAGTGTGATAAGATCTGCAAAGGGTTCAATTAAAAAAAGGAAAATATCTCCATTTAGCACCAGCAAAAAGGTCCTTGTTCTTCTGAGGATCTTGTGGTGTTTGCTGACAGAACTGCATAAACTACAGCAGTAAAAGTACCTTTTTGCTGATATGAACTGCCCTTATTTTGCTGATAATAGGTCTTGGTAAATCTTTTAGAGCAGGCTGGGCTATGTGCTGGTTAAACCTTGACAGGCTAAGTGTGAGACTGGTTTTAAAGTGGCACTGTGTCATTAAAACTTGCTCTTTCTGGTCCTGAAATGTAACTTGGACTGTGCATTTGTGTAAAGGATATTAAGTGGGCTGCTGAATTTCTACCTGGTCTGTTCAGAAGCAGAGAAATTATCAGAATAATATTACAAGTAAACCTGGTGGTTTGAGGTTAGAATATGGGAAATGAGTAATCTTAAAAAGAAAGTAGGTAAGTGCTTTACTGGAAATACTCACAAGGAAGGAAAATGGTACAGTCTTATTACAAAAGAAATGAAAGGTCTTTGTATTATTCATCAAATTTGGTTGATTGAAATTAATTTTAGGTGGCAGTGGTGTTTAAAAATACATATTGTCTTTTGAATCCATCACATGTGCTTTAGTTATTATTCTCTGTTACGTTTTGGGGTTTTTTTAATATAAAATATTAACACAAAAGGATCTAAGCCAGAAGAAGCACCAGGACATTCTATGTCAATTATGCTTCGATCTGGCCAGTCAAAGGGCTCTTATGACCCAGCAGATGGATAAAAACTGGATTTGTTGCGCTGGAAAAGCACAAAGGAGACGTGTGGGGAAAATTTCTTAGAACTGCTGTTTGTTTTCTGTGCAATATGTCATGTTTTCCACAATGTGATACTTAAGATATTGTGTGTCCTGGTGGATTGTATATGCTCTGCATCCTTCTGTGGTGCCACATTTTGCAGTATGTTAAATGTGTGTGATGCTTGTGGTAAACTTGTCAAAAGAAAGCATTCAGGATCCACCTGACCTTTACCCACGTCCATTTGCTCCCATTTTCTAAGCTTCCTTTAGGCTTCCAAAACAATGTAGTTCATCCGGACACAGCAGTAGTATTAATTGTATTGGAAGCTGGGTACCCTCAACTCCCTGTTCAGCTTTAAAAAACCTGCTAAAAAGTAGGTGGAGTTCACGGTGCAGGAATTAGCACATATGTAAAGCAGATGCTGCATTGGCAGATCCTATATGAATGTCTCCCCTAAAATGGGATCCGAAACCCTTTGGCCAGCACCTTTCCTAGCAGATCCAGCAGCTTAGCAAAGAACATCAGCCATGCTGGAGCATGAGGTGACTTGTGAGATGACCAGACAGATACAAGGCAGAGATTTCAAGCTTCCCCTTCCTACAACAATGTTTTTATTTATATTTTCTACCTGTGTCTCCAAATTATCCTTTCATGTATATATATAAATTTGTATCTATATGGCAGCCAGTATTCTGCAGACACTAAATGCTAGTATAATATGGGTAATAAATGAAATAAAATGGAAGTCTGCAGAATATTACAGACAGATATTACTTTCTGGCCGTGTTATGAGACATTATGAAGAATGTTTTGATTTTTAAACATATGTCAGAGACAAGATAAATGGTCAAGCAATAAAAGCATTTTCTGGCCTCTTTACAAAGGCTTCAGAGCATGGTGCAGATCAGGAAGAGACAGATCTGCAGCTCTTAAGGCATGTCCAGTAACAGTACTGCTTGTACTGGGACATGGAATGAAATTGTCTGGCATGGGGAATTCCCAGCTGAATTCTGCTGAGTTCCTTGTACCCATCCCTGCTCATAGTGTGCAAATCTGATGGCGGATATTAGAAGTCATCTCCTCTGGAGTACTGAGAGAAGGAAAGTCCAGGATTTTGGAAGGATAGGTTTGTCATTCCCATGTGGGAATCTGCCTTTCATTATTCCATGCAAATAAGCTGTTTAAGCATCCATTGCTTGTGATTTAAACTTCAGTAAAAAACTGTTTTGAGGACACGGGGTGGAATTTTTAAGTTGTTTTCTGTGGAAGTCGTAGATGAAAAATGATGTTTCCATTTTCCGTTTGCACATAAAGAAGACAGCTATGTGCCAGAAGATGAATGTTCTCGGGAAGTATTGCGGGGTAACGGCTGAATAAGCCTCTGGTTTTGTTTACATATCCTAAAATAAAGTTGTATGTCATCGTTTTTGTGCCTAATATAAATATTGGAGAGTAGATAATTAAACAATGCAGACAGATTTCATACTTAAAATAGACTCAAAAGATGGCCTACCTAAAAGTAAGAAATCTCTCTGCTTTCATGGTCTGTGATCAGTGACACAGAGCAGCTTGATGCTGCTTTCTTATGATTTGAGTATTTGACTCCTCTGTATAAATTCAGATTCGTTGAGATACAAATAAATATCATTCAGAACACCTCACAAATTTATAGGCTGTAGGTTATTCTGTAAAGAGAGAAGACATAAAATATTATGAACATTTGAAATAAATATCAATCTCAGCTTTCTGTTGCAGGAAGAATAGACAAGAACTTCTTATTTGTGGTACTGTATCAATCCACACCTAAAGCACTGCAATATCCAGTACGTTGTTCCTTATGAAGAAAAGCCTCAGAACTATCCCATGCTTTGAGAGTGTTATGGCTTCATTTTCCAGGGGAAAGTGAAATGCCTAGGAATAATCTCCACTGAATCTTGAGTTTACTCAAAGGACTGATTTTCTTCTGGATGTAGAGTAACATACAACATGTCCCAAGCGTTTGTTGTTGTGATTTAGTCCCAGTTGAGCAAACCCATCTATTCAGAAGAGGAAGGACTGTCTGCCTCTCTGATACAGGCTTCTGGATGTATGTGAGTGTGCTGACACAGGCTTGTGGAACTGTCTGGAGATGCTGAAAAACATCAGATAGAAATCACATGTATTGAGATTTAAGACCTTTTAGCTAGTGAAACGTTCCTTCCTTTCATTCAGAAGCAAACTGAGTGGTGATAACTGCATTTGGCTTTCTGAATGGTCTCTGCAGGATACTCTGTGTCTCATGAAGTGCTGTAGTTATCTCTCAGTATCACATACACATTGGAGACTGTGGTTAAAAACCCCCACAAACTCTGGCAGTCTAATTTTTGCAGCAGAGTGAAAAAATAACTTAGGTTGTTATTATAACTTAGGGTCTCTGGAGATCATCTGGAGATCAAGCCAGCTGCTCAGAGCAAGTCTGATTGGATCAGATTGCTCAGGGCTGTGTCCAGCTGAATCTTGGATCCCTCCAAGGACAGAGATGCCACAATCTCGCTGTGCGACCTATTCTAGTGTTTAACCACCCTTGTGGTGAAAAATATTTTTCCTTATATCTAATCAGGATGTCCCATGTTTGTACTCTGGCATCCGTTGCCTCTTGTCCTGTCACTGTGCACCTCTGAGAAGAGTTTGGCTCTGGCTTTTCTGTATCCTTTTAAAAATCAGTTCAGAACAGTTGTGGAGCTTTTGTTGAGTTCTGTGTTTCTGGCTTTAATACAGTCTAAATAACTTCACAAAATAAAATATGAAAGTTAGCAAGTCCTTTGAGAGCACTAATTCCTAGGTTGCTCTCTGTTGCCTGTGAAATTTGCTCCAGTGCTAACAGCCCTGTGCATCACCAGACTTTGGCAGCGTGGTTTAACCTGATGCTTCTCCAGCTGCAGGGCACTTGCAAAAATATGGAAGAAATGCTCCCAGTGGAAAGAGCCATTCCTTGCTTTCAGCTTGAGCATGCTGATTGTAGAGGCAAGGCTGTGAGCTCAGGTGGGAGAGGGAGTCAAGAGAAGGCATTATAAAACAGGGTAATTTGGGTAAAAATTGGAATAAGTGGTTGCAGATTGCTCATGTCAGTTGAATTTGTTCTTCTCTCTAGCACAGTGAAGGTACACATTACCTAACTATTCCTGCTCCAGATCCCCAGTTTGTGGTAAATTAGTGTATTGGACTGTTCTTTCAATGCTTTCTGCTCTCCCAAATTGCAGGAGATTTATATAAAAGACGGCCTTGATCCTGCAAGGTGTTGGCCTTGAGCCAGGAAAGCACTTCAACCAGTAATTAATTTTCAACTTGCATACATAAAAGTTAAGTATGCGTTTAAGTGCTTGGCCAAAGCACTTGGTATCTTGCAGGCCTAAGCCCTGTGAGAAACTACTGGATCTGCTTTTTTTAATGTAATTCAGTCTGTCACATAAAAAGATGCCATAATCTTTCCCTCTTTACCCCTACTTTTGGGAGACAAACATTGTTCTTGGATCAAATGGAGAAAAAAAAGAGGCCATTTTGGAATAAAAGAGTAATTAAGAGGGCTGCCCCATGTTCAGAGTGAATGCTTGTGGTTAATGGGAACTTTTACTGCTGCTGAGTGGATCACTTAATCCTTTTATTTCTGTAGCGGGCATTTCCTACATTTTTTGCCAAACATCAATACCTTTATAAAGCAGTCATCTGGTTTTGATTTATAAAAATGTGTCATGAAACTCCAGCCAAGGGATCCCGAAGTTTTATAAATTGACAAGCTAGCTAGACTTTAATTAGTGTAGGAGAAAAGTGGTTCTTTATTTGTTTTTGCTTCATTCGTGTAATTTATATGGAACACCACTGGAAGAAGAAAAAGACTAGCACAACTGGTTTTACTTAGCTTAATGCACAGGCAAAATATTCTTCCAGTTACACAACTAGAAAGGGAAAAAATCTGCAAAGCCACATATATTATCAGCTGAAATTTGCACCTTATAAACAAGATCTGGTTACTTGACCATGCCACTCAGATGAAATCTAAGGCCAAAGCAGCAAGGTGTTCACGTATTTTCTGTTTCCCCAAAGCCCTTTGTTTCTTTTGGTAAGCCCTGCTATTCGTATTCTTTATACACCCAGCACAAGGAAAATGTTGTTTCAGCCCAGCTAAACATCCTTAGATGTTTGTTCAGGAAACCTTCTCATTTTTCAAAGGAGAGAAATACAGAGCGATACTGGAGAAATTGTAGCTCAAATAAATAAACATCCCAAGATTTTTGTTAGGGAAACCTTTTCCACTTTCTAGAGCAATAAATGCAGAGCAATGCTGGGGAAAAAACTAGCTAATCAGCATAGCCATCTCTCAGCTATCTGTGTTCATAATCCCTAGGATCCAAAGAACAAAACTCCTCTAGCCTAATGATGGACTTGCTAAGGAATTATTTAGAGATCTCAGGCAGATTTAACTTAGAGATATTTTAACTTCAGAATAATGGAGTTGCAGGTGGATCTGTACGAGCACTTGTCTAGGAACATGCAGAGACTCTTCAAGGTTTTAGTAAAGGAAATGAAGTGTTACAGTGTCTCCAGCCTACTGAAGTGAGAGCGAATGTCCTGTTCCCAGATCACAGTGCCTCCATCCTCTTGGCACCCTCCCTTCAGATACTTAGCTACATCCATTCATTAAAGCCTCTATCCTTCCAGCAGCTGGAGACAGCGCTGGGCTGAGGAAATGCTGGGAACTCACACTGTGGAGAGGAGGCGTGAATGAATCATTTAGTCTTTGTTGAAAAGGGCAAGCCGGGGACTTCCACGTCTCTTTAAAGTAGTTAATCAGTGGGATAACCTGAACATGTACTTACAGGAATATTCCTTTCTGGTTTTTTTCCCTCCTTCCTGCAGGTCCCAAGGGAAGAAGGAGGAAGCTGTAATCTTGCTGCGGGACTCCATTAAGTACGGCCCAGAGTTTGCAGATGCTTACTCAAGCCTGGCCTCGCTGTTGGCTGAACAGGTAACGGGGATGGCTCTGGTTGTCTGCCTTTGTGTGCATGCACTGCTGCCACAGCCACAGCACCTCCTGCACCTCCCACCCTTGCCTCGCTCACACGTGGTGGCAGGCGTGGGTCCACGCTGTCTGCACAGAGCTCTCAGGCTGCTCTACAGATGGCTTTTCCAGGATGGAAGGCAGCTCATTCACAGTGAGCAATTACACCCACGTGGTGTGGCTCTGAATTAAATCACTGCTGAAGTTGTGAGTAAATCCCCTCTCTGCGGCTCCCTGCATCTGTGGCAAAGTCTTAATCCATTGCACCTTGAATGCTGTGACAGCAGGAGAGGCGAGCGCTTCCCCTCACACACACACGCCTACACAGATAACCTTGAGATTGCATAATAAATCATTCCGAAGCTAGGAATTGTCAGAAACCAGGTGGCCTCTGCAGCCCAGATTCTACCCCTTGCACACACACACAGGGATATGGCCCTTGATTACCGTGGTAGATGATCACAAGCAGGGAGTGCGAAGGCTCTCTGGCTTTATGTTGTTCTTAATGAGCAACTGTTCAATATTTTATTTAACGTCATTGTTCATGTGCCTCCTGGCCTTATTTGCTGTGCGTGGCCCAGGCTGTGCTCTGGAGGCAGGATTACTCATTTCCTCTCAGGCCTGTTCCCCACGCTCGTTACTCAGGCTCTCCCTACTCTCTGTAGTTAAGTAATTTATTTCTACAGTGTCCCTGTGAGGTGAAATATTGTCCCTACAGAGGGGAAGAAAACTTGAGGCACAAAATCCTGGAGTTCAGAAGGAGCCATGAGGAGCGAGTGCCCAGGCTGAGACCATCGAGCCCTCCTTTCCTCCACACCTGCAGCAGCGGATGAGGGATGCTGTGCTTTGTGCTGTGGTCGAAAAAGGGGGCTATGGGGGTGGATGGCAAGGTCTCTGTAACTGCCCAGCTCCACCACACCTCTGCAAAACTTTTGAAAACTGATTTTTTTTCTCCTTCAGTTTTCAGATCTAATTGTTCCATAGCATGGGGTGCTGAAGCTTTCTTAAAAGGTTGCTGAATATAAATACAGACAAAGCAAAATGGTATCTTTTGCTGTTCTCCATTATTCTGGTTAGTGAAATCTCTCTGTAAGGGAAGGGGATAAATTTCAGCAAAACTACAGGCAGAGGTCTTGTTTAATCTTCTTTAATGATGTAGGCACTCTGCAAAACTCACCTATGATGTATGTGAATTACTGAAAGATGTTATATTTTATTTTCCCTTTTAAGAGAATTTCAAATATTATCAATATTATCTGCAGGGATCTCGAAACACCGTTTATGAATTTAAAGACGAGCCTTGTTGAATGGGAACTCTGCTTTGAATAAGCTCATCAATAAAGAGTCTCCTGCAAGTATAGGAAATGAGTCCTCTGCAGTAATACCTGGTTTTCATATTAATTGAAATTATTAATTAGAACGATTGATTGCAAGGTCAGCAGAGCAATAAAACCATTATAGAGTCCCAAGACCTTCTGCCCAAAGCAAATGCCGTTAGTAAGTCCAGCAATAATTCATCTCTCTTACGTATGGATTGTTCATGCTCTTGTGACTTGAGTAAGTGGTAGGGAAAAAAGATAGTTAGTACAATTTTCTCAGAAAGCAGCAATTTTTCTGCAGACTTTTAACACTTTCTCATGTTCAGCCACGGCAGATGACTACTTGATTGTGCACCTCCTGCCTCACACACTCATCCCAGTGACCATAGTAGGGTCTGTCCTACAGTACCTGCTGCTGCCCGTGGCTGGGAGCTGCAGAATCACACCCTCCAGTGGTACAGGCAGAAGTTTTGTTATCTTCAGCCCAAAGGATGATGACAGGAGCCCACTTTTTCAATTTTGGGTTTTCCTCTTTGTCTGAGCAATAGTTTTCAAAGCAACATGAAGTTACAAAAAGTGGGGTTTTGTCTCCTCATGGCCCAGAGCCTATGTCACAGCTGTAGGGGTATCTGTGAGGCCAGGCAGCTACAGGATGGCATCGCTGTGGAGCTTTGGGGAAGGGACTATTGGGTCCCTCTCACTGGGATGTGATAGAAAGGGGCTGAAGTGCCATGTTAAAATAACTTGCATGAGGTGACCGTGCCCATGACAACTTCTGCTTCTCCAGCTTTGCTCTGAGGCTAAAAGGGAAACGTGGTCTCAGTGAAATAGTGGCAGGATTGCCTTGGTCAGTCCTGCACAGCATGTTCCCCCATATTAAAGGGGATGAATCTGAAATAGGCCTTATGGTTCCTTCCCTTCTATGCCTGTAAAAAGTGCTGCTAAGAGGAATGTTTCAGGTGCCAGGGAATTAACCTATAACTTGATGTAATCGCCCTTTTCTCTCCTTGATAGCTGATTCTGAAGCCAGAGCTGACATGGAAAAAACCACTGCTGCATTGTGTAGAACATTTTGGCTTGTTTGTGCCTTTTATAAATGCTTGCCCTTCTGACTGCCCTTTCTGCTTGGAATTGTAACTCAGTTGCAATGTATTGCAGTTTTCCTTGATTTCCGTGATCACTGCAGTGGCGCTGGTAACAGAAATCAAACATTTTTGCTGCCTGTTTTCACAACATTCTAACACTGGTTCTCCACAGTTTCCCTTCTCCCCAGCTTCAGTTTCATCCATCATTTTGTGTTACTTAGTGGCTCTTTACAGGCCCTAGTTTCAACTGATTTTGTGTGTGTTTCTTAGAAAAATAAACTTTTTAACCTGCTTAGCTGCAGAGGAGAGCCTACTCAGGCATAACCAAACTGAAAAACTGAGCCTCATGAAAAAAACACCTAAAACTCTGGAGTTCAGCTGAAAGATTCTCATATGCATAATTTTTTTTAATATCATAAAAATCTCATACATTTTTTAAGCCAGTCTTCTGAGTTTTGTGAGGCTGATGAATGTTTCATGAAGGTCTGGGAGTGGCATTATTAAGTGTTGATGAGAATCAAGCCTTAATGAACTTAGAGCTCTATTTCTCCTAAGAACAGGAGAGGCTGTAAGGAGGGAAAGCTCTGGCAGGAATAGCAGGTTCCACCCTTGCCACTTTCTGACCGTGCTTAATGCAAACACTTAGTTAGACTGGGCAATGAGCCTGAGGCATGCAGGGTCAGGATGTTAGGTGCCAAAAAAGCAATGCAAGCACGATAAAAGTGCTAAAAGTGCTCAATGTTGGTGAATGTTTTGACATGGAACACTCTAATCCAGTTCAACACAGCCCTTCCTTGCTTTAAAAATTGGGTTTGTGATCAGTAAATAAAATAAGCTGACATATGTGCGTACAAAGCTGCATTCATTGGCTGAAAATTAAAAGCAGAGGAAAAGAAAATAATACATAAATCTTGGAAAATATGCACAAAAAATTGCTCTTCATTTTAGTCAATTCTGGTGATCACTACACTTCTCCTGACTCTGCAGGATAACGTTGTCAAATTCACATCAATTTATCCAAAATTTCCAAAGTTAAGCACTTTTTAAAAATGTGTTTCTGTGCTTTATTGCACACTTATCTTTTTTGCTGGCTGACCTTTATCATGTAAATGTGAAGGGACTTAACTGTGGCAAACTGTGTGATTCTGCGATCAAGTCATACTCTTTCAGTGCAATTCATTCCAGCTCTCCAGTTCTGAAATAGGAGGTGAGAAAAGAGTCCTCAAATGAAGCATTTTGTGGAGCAAAAGCAGCTGTCAGGTACAGATTTTAAATCCAGGGAAAACCCAGGGGGCTCTGCCATTTGCAGGCCTTGAGGAGAGTCCATAGCTGGGAGGGGACCAACCTCTTATTTCAGTGTGGATTCGCTCCCGAGCGTGGATTTGCCCTGGGAGCTCCAGGCCCTCCTCAGTGAAGAGCCGGTTGGCTGAATTTGCTTGGGAGCAACGTCGGGGACGCTGTGGAATTTGTCGCTGTAGGGTTGTGCTGCTCAGTGGAAGGGGAAGAATTGAGAAAAGCATCTTTGGTGCTGGAGGCTTGCCTGACACCCCTCTGCACTGTGCTTGTCTCTTCTGTTCACAGCCTGCTTCCACAAACACACCTGACAGCCAAGCTCTGAGAGTAGGGGGGAAGGAAGGAACCCATGCTGGTGAGCATGCAGGCAGTGGGCACACGTGGTCTGGGAACCATACTGGAGAGAAGTGGAAACCTTTTTAAATGGTTCTTTGATCCAAAGGATAAACCTGATTATTGTTTCAGGACTGGGCTGCCCATAGCTCAGGCTAGACAGAACCCAGCCTGTAGGATGCTTTCTGTAGGCAGGGTGTTCCCAGAGGAAAGATCTGTATTTTCTAGAAATGTTCAGCACCAACAAACCTCCTTGAAATCTGTGCAAAATGAGGGCTCAGTGCATCTGGGAAATCAACATGGTGGCATGTCCCATCAATCCCAGTAAACTACACCTCACACATTGACAATGCCTGGTTTTAATCCAAATCTGTCAGATTTTCCCCACTCTTTCACCACTCTCCATCTTTCTCCAGCTTCCTTTATCCCCCCTGCACTCGCTCTCTAGCCATCACGCACAGAAGCTTTCATTCCTTGTATTTTCCTCACTGCTTAGGGAAAGAACAGCAGAGTTCCAGAGGGGAAAAGTTAGCCAGTGAAATGCTCATTAAACAAATAAATTAGAATATATCAGCTCCCAGATGACATATATTTCTCAACAGAACCAACACAATCTCTGTTGCTGTGTTTTTCCTGGCTGGGCGTGTGCCCAGCTGGGGGCTCACTGGCATTGCACAGGCACCACCTTTTCCAGGTGTTTCACCTTTGCAAAGGCATGGGGGAAAGCTATCTGAATTGCTCTGGGATACCGGATGGCAACTATATCACATCCATGCCATGGGGTAAAATTTTGGCCTCCTGGAAAGGAGGGTGGGTGCAGATTCCCCAAGCTCCCCGTGCAGCAAGGGAGTTGTCACAGAATGCAGGTGTGCAGCAAATGGTGCTGACGACCTTTCTGCCATGGCTGAAAAATCTCCTTCTCTTTCAAGGAACGGCTAAAGGAAGCTGAGGAGGTCTATAAAGCTGGCATAGAGAATTGTCCAGAGAGCTCCGATCTGCATAACAACTACGGCGTTTTCCTGGTTGATACTGGTAGGTGGGAGGGAGCAAGGGATTTTTCCCTCTCTGCCTTCTTTGCTTTGTTTTATTTTATTCAGCAGTACACATCTAAAAGAGTGTCAAAAGCTTCCAAGGCAATAGATGTGCCTCCATGGTAGCTTGGAAATAAATATCCCCGTGCTGCTGAGAGGGCACAGCGCACTGGAATTCCTAATCAGTGCAGGCACTGTGCATCAGGAGCATTCAGCCCCGCTGTTCCCTTCAGTGTTTCTCACCATCTTCACATGGGCAGTTGCCCTCTTCAGTGTGAGCTGGGCAGCACCCTGACAGTACTGCCTTTTTTCCAGCAAGGCATGGCCACATAAACTGAATCACAGGCATGCAAATGGATCATTATGGTCTCTGGAGCATGTGCAGCCCTACTTTGTGACAAAGCAGCTCTTTGACTGTAAGGGTTGAGTGCCACCACTATAGAAAGGAACATGGCTTTTAAACCAGAATCATCTGTGGAAACAAAACCTTATACACTGTGGGGAATTGATTTTTGAGGAGCTCTGTAATGGCATCCTTTTTTTTCTGGGCTCCTGGTTCCCATCCAACTTCCTTGGCAATTTCTGGCATTCACATAACAACAGAAACATCACTTTAATTGCCACCTTTTATTGACAGCTTTATAAGCAAGGCTAAGTTTGACAAATGACTAGTGGAAACTGACTGTTGTCTCACTGTGGCCCCTCCAGAACAGAGCCAAGACTCAGTGATGAAATAGTGTAGGCTTAAAGTGTGTGGTTGCCACCCATTCTTTCCCTGTCACATGTGCCCAGCTCCAGTGGTGCTTGGGAAGAAGGGAAAATGGTGTCTGGCTGTTCTGCCTCTGAGGAGACACTTGGCCATCACTCTTCTGTAGTACCAGTGTGAAACAAATACAAAACCAAAATCAGTATTTGTAATCAAAAGAGGCATCATGGCATTAGCAAAAGAGGTTGAGGTTCTGATTTTGGGCCCTGGCAAAATTCAAGCTTGCAAATAATAAAAATTCCTGAGTAATTTCCCTCTGATGTTGTACTCATCTTTGCTTGCCAACCCAGATAAACTGTCCTATTCCTGCCAAAATTTGTGGTTCAAATGTAGTGCAGAGCACTTTCTGGTTTTTGCACTTGTGTATTCTGCCAAAGTCAAAACTATCTTTTTCCGGTCTACTCCTACGCTTCCCTGCACACAAACAACTGGAAAAAACCCACTGACTTTTGATACTTGGGGCATGATGTGACAATAACCCTCCTAGAGACATGACAAGGCGTGAAGGAAGTGGCTGGTGGTGAGCCTGTCACAGGCTGCACTCTTCGCCGGCGGCACAGGGAGATGCTGTGAAGCATCACGCCAATTAACTTGCAGGATTTTGTGCAACAACCCTCCAGCAAGTGTCGGCTCTGGGGAGCCACAACTCCAGACAGCTCTGCAGTGGTCACAGACATTCAGCGCGTCTCCCTTAACGATGCACATTACCCCTGTGTGTTGAGCAGGGGAGGCGCTGGCTGGCTGAGGGACTGGGGTGCGTGCCCAGCTGCTTCCCAGGATGTTTTGTGGATATAATTTTCAAAAACATCTGCCTGCTCAGTGGTGGGGAAAGATCGAGGCTGCTGCTGGATGTTTTGAAAAAGTTGTACCTTGAACAACACATCCTCAGCCTTGGGTGAATCTTAAACTCTTCTAAATCTCTCCACAGATGTTCCTCCTCTCTCCTTTAAAGGAGATGCTGAGATGTGCCCATGTAACTTTTCAGTTGCATAGATGGTCTCAGAAAAACTGAACTAGATCTGAAAAGCTACAAAAAAAAATTCCCACAGCAGCATGTTAAGTGCCCCAACAACTGGCTGTTTTCGAGATCTGTTTTCAAGCTCCAAATGGAATTAAATACATTGTGAAGCGAATCGGTTTAAAAAATGCCAACACTGAAAAGCTTTGTTGGTAGACAAAGCTCTTTGAGTATGGGTTTTCATCAAGAGATTATCTGGTCTGGAGTTTGCAAACCAATTAAATGAGCCCTGGGATTAAAAATGCAGTATTTGCATTGCTGAAATGCTGGAACTTTATACTTTTACCATTATTTAGCTAAATAAAAATATGATCTTAGAAGTAGAACTTCAGGCATTGGGGTAGTGATCTTGCACCTCTCTTTTTGCTTGTATTTTGTTGTGGTGCTCGGTGATGTCATGGGCTGCAGGACCTTGCACATTTTCACACAGCGAAGCAGTGCCACCCAATGGCTCCTGTGCAGCACAGAGATGGTGCCTACGTGCTCCAAAATAGGCACCTGGACACTTCTGCTCTGGGATTTATTGCCCTTAGTGGGAATTAGCTGGTCCCTGGCAGCTACTCCCAGTCCTGTTGAGCAATACACAGAGACTGAGCTGGAGCTCACAGCAACACAGCAGAGGTGGAGGGAATAATCTCTGTTTGGAGAGAGCTGAAACTATTTAGAATTCTGGTGGTGTTGTGAGGAATACTGGGTGGCTTGTTCTCTATTCTGCATTGCCCATTTCTCCAGTGGGCCAGGGTGAAAGGATGCTCCACCAGGACATGGCACAGGTACCCCAGCCCCTTCTCTGAGGTGGGCTCTGTCCTTAGCATAGGGGTTGTGTCCCCACTTCTGCATGATCAGAGGATGCTTTCAGTCAGGAGTCATCTTCCTGTGACTGCATCCTCAACTTGCAAAAACCCACCCCTAGAAAATCTGTTTCTCAGGATTGTCTCTGAATATTGGGGCCTAAATCTTAGTTTGGATAGCAATTTCTTTTACACTTAGATTCAAAAGGCTGAGGCAGGATTTCTTTCTCAAAAGGTTTCCCATGCATGGAGCAATAGATGAAATAAAACCAGAACATTACTGCATGCTGAGTTTGAGGCAGGATTTTTCTGATGCACCCGTTTCATGGCGTTTTCCTCTCCAGGGTCTCCCGAGCGAGCCATGTCCCACTACAGGCAAGCCATCCTCCTGAGCCCCACTCACCACGTGGCTATGGTGAACCTGGGCAGGCTTCACCGCTCCCTGGGGCAGAACAAAGAGGCTGAAGTGTGGTACAAGAGGTGAGGATTTGGGGTGGGAGACAGAGTGTTTCCTCCTGCCCCTGCATGGCTTGTCTCTGCTAAAGAGCTTCTGATACACAGATCTGCCAGTGCATGCGTGGGGTTTCCTCCCTTCCTTCTCCATCTGTTTGAAACTAGATTTGGCTATTTTCGGGGAGTGCTTAGAAAGGCAGCACGGGCTCAGGCAGTGTAGATTTCCCGGGGCTATTCCCAAGCCCCCAGGATGGACACTGCTGCTTTTGGCTGGGGGATGCTCTGATCGTAAAGTTGGAGGTTTCTTGGTGACAGCAGCAAGGTTGTATTCCCACAACTCCCACCCTGCTTGAAGCTGGTCTGTGGTTGCTGCACCAGTAACAGCTATAAGTGCTGCACAGCTCAGCACCAAACCCTTTGCACCATTAGGAATTCTGGCCCTTCCCAGCAGTGTGCCAGCAGTCAGGCTCTGACTCCTGGTATGCAGCTGGATGGATTGGGTGGGAGTATTTTTGCCTTCTTTTTGGCATACAGGTTTGTGCTCACACTCCACAGGTTTCGTCACTGTCAACCACCCCACCCCTGCTGCAGGCTTGTGGGCACTTTGGAGGTGGCTCTTTCTCAGGTGGCCAGAGGGATTACTGCTGTGGGCACACTCATCCCTTCTCAGGACTTGAAATTTGGGCTTCCCAGGTTGGGGTGGTGCAGAGCTTTGGTTTTCCGTCCCAGCACAAGCCCACCTCGCTCTTCTACTTTGCTCCTCACACCACCTTGAAGCATCCCTTTTTCCCAAACTCCAGGGCACTGAAGGTATCCCGGAAGGCTGAGATCCTGTCCCCGCTGGGGGCTCTGTATTACAACACGGGGCGATACGAAGAAGCGCTGCAGGTTTACAGGGAAGCAGCAGCTCTGCAGCCTTCAAACAAGGACATCCGACTGGCGCTGGTGAGCATGGGGCCAGGGCAGGGCCACGACAGGGGAGCAGCAGCCACTGGGTGTAGCCCAGTGTGTGACAGAGGGCTGAGCTTTTCAAGACCATAACACTTCATAACGTGGCTCTGTTATAGGCTCAGGTTTTAGCGATGATGGGGCGGACGAAGGAAGCCGAAAAGATGACAAACCATATCCTTAATGAGGATGCAGAGTGTCTGGAGTGCTACCGCCTTCTGTCAGCCATCTACAGCAAGCAGGAGCTCTATGCCAAGGTACCATGGCATGGGATACATTTGTCCTAAGGGCTCACACACAGAGCTCAGGTCAAATTTTACACTCCATCTCTCTGGGGACATGCCACGTGCCTCAGCGCACATTCAGTAGGTTATTTCTTCGCTAAAACCTTCAGTTTATCTACATACTAAGACTGAAGCTAAGCAGTGTGGTTTTCTTATCACTTATAGCTCCTGTTGCTGTCAGCCCCACTGCACATCAGCCCCAGGCATTTAAAAATCTCATTTCCCTGTGTGTTAATGATGTGGGGCATACAAGGGAAGGAGGAAGATGGCTCTTATGCTGGGAGTCCATAGTGGTGAGGAATGAATGAGAAGTGGGAAGGCACACAATATCCTCTTGCTTTTTCACAGGCACTTGAAGCTATAGAAAAAGCGCTTCAGCTAAAACCAAAGGATCCAAAAGTCATATCAGAGCTCTTTTTCACTAAAGGAAACCAGCTAAGAGAACAGAATCTCCTTGACAAGGCCTTTGAGGTATGACTGCTCTAAGACCTACCAGTGGTTTTATAGGCTAAAAGATAAGAGTTTGCTCATTGCGTGTGAAACTCCCTGGTGCATACACCCTGGCTGTTGGCCTTAGGAGCTCAGAGTCCATCACTGGTACAGAGAAAGCTATGAGGCAGCTAACTTTACCAGACTTAATTGCAACTTTTTTTTTCATTCCTGTATGCAAATACTGCTCCCTGCTCTGAGAGGTTAAGTATAGAATTGTGGCGGGATTGACCCTTGGGCCATTCAGCCCCAGCCCCTCCTGCTGTCAGTGACCAGCTCCAGGTGGCTCAGCTGGAAGCATGGGGACCTGTGAGAGATGACCATATTGTTATATCTCACCTCAGAAGCCAATAAATGAGAGGTTGGCTTATCCTGTGGAGCAGGGTGCTTGATAGCTCAGAAATTATGTTAGCATTAATAATACAGAAGCAACCTGGTCTAGTGGAAGGTGTCACTGCCTGGAGGAGGGGAGCTGGAACTAGATAATCTTTAAAGTCCCTCCCAACCCAAGCCATTCCATTATTCTCTGATTCAGAAAATATTTGGAATGTTCTGAATATTCTCAATATCCCTAGAGATGTTTAATCCTGATTTGAAAATCCTTTCCTGTTGTGACAATATAAAAACAGTGCTGTTTGACAGACTCCAGAAGGTCCCTATTGCTTCTTCTCCCACACTCAGTGTCAGTGGGGAGGGAAAGCACTGCTTTCAGGTCCTTGTGAAACCTTCATGCAAGTGGCTGTACCAGAGTCTGCCGCCAGCTCCAAGTCAAAGCCTTGCAGGTAAAGAGCAACCACGTGGCTTGTAGTTGGCAGGCATTGTGTTTGGCACTGCGTAAGGAAATGACCCTGATGTGCAGGAGACCCCAGTGGTGCAGGGGGCAGGGACAGGGTCACAGGTGTGGCTCCTCTCACAGTGCAGGGAAAGCACACATTGGCAGGGAAAACCCGTGAGATGAACTGAGCCATGAAGCAGTACATTATATGCATCTGCTGCAAAGAAACCGAAATTCATTTGTGCATGGAATTTGAATTACATTCTGAATGGCTTCAGGAGAGGAAACTGCGTTTCTCTTTCCCCTCCAGCACTGGTTTTGTTTGAAGAGTCAGACTCTTAACCTAGAAATATTTCATGTTTCTGTAGAGCTATAAACGGGCTGTGGAGCTCAACCCAGACCAAGCACAGGCCTGGATGAATATGGGAGGCATTGAGCACATCAAGGTATGACAGTTTTGGTTTTCCTTAAGGTGCCAGGTGTAGAGACTGCTGCTCAGGACAAAAAGCTAAATTGGTTTCAGACTGCCAAGAGCTGCATGTTTGTGAACAGCAAGTGCCCTTGACATATTTTATCCAAAAACGAGGGAAGTCTCTCCACCCCAGCTAGAATTTCCCAACCAGGTTGCTTGGTAATATGTATCCTGTAAAGCAAATCTCATATTTTAAGAGTGCAGGCTGCAAGGAACAACCTTCTCCTCTCTAAAGCTTTCCTGCTTCAGTTGTTGACCTACCTTAGAAAAATGTCACCGTGAGTCGACTTTTAAGGTTCTTCTCTACGTAATTAATTTAATAAAGATGTCTAATACAGAATACTTGCATGAAATTATGGAAATAGCCTACCCTGTGGTTGCTTATTCTTTTGAATACTTTAGCATATCATTATGATTTGGGTCTTAAGGAGTCACATTGTGTGATGTCCTTAAGCTATCCTGTTGCTCAGTAAAATTAACTCTTCTGGTGCAACATAACAGAAAAATGTAAATCTATTTCTTGCCATGTGAGTTTCATCAACTTTAGGCTAACAGCACTTGGTGATCTATTTCTTAAAGAGGAAGTATTTTTGAAACCCAAATCAGGTTTTCTAAACTCTGTTTCCCCTGTATTACGTTTTTCACTTCACCCTCGGAATGAACTTTCTGTGTGGAATGTGAATGAGACCTACCACTCATTTTCTTTGTAGGGGAGCTACGTCACGGCCCGTGACTACTATGAGAAAGCTTTACAACTGGTTCCAAACAGCAAGCTGCTGAAGGAGAATCTGGCCAAACTGGACCGCTTGGAGAAACGGTTTCAGGAAGTCCAGGAGAAAGACCAAACATAGCAGTCAGTCACCAGCAGAAAGACACTCATGCCCCTCGGAGAAGAGTGTGGTGGAAGCCTGTTGCTCAAAGTGATGCTGAAGGAACTTTGATAGGACTCAGAATTGTGGAAGGCAAACTTTGAATGCATGCTTAGGTTCGACCAAAGTTACAGGAGACACTCAGCTCCTGTGAGACATGCTGGAGCATGAATGAAAACCTTCCTTTAATTAAGATTTATGTCTAGGCTAAACCCATTTTAGTGACACCAGGAGTGTGGGTGGGACATGCACCTTCAATATCTTGGTTGTCACCGGGCAAACCATGGAGACAAAGCACTCATCCATTGCAGCAGGTGTGAAGTAGCACCTCCTGTTACTCCACACACGCTCACCTCATCCATGTAGAGCACCACTGATGGGCTTCATTGCAAGTGCTGCAGACAGGAAAGATGGTCATAATGGTCACAAAGAAAAGGTTCCAAGGGGTTAATGCTGAGGAAATGGTGGTCGCTTTTACAGCTCTAAATGTGACTTGAAAATTATTCTAAAGAAAGGGGAAACTATTTAAATATCACCCTGGAAGGATGATTCTACAAGTAGGACCAATGATCCTTTGAGGGAAAACCTAGCCTGAATGTTTTACTCATTAGACAATAATTTTGTAGTAATTCAGGTTCATGATGTCACTTTTATCAAATATCATATGGCTTTACCCTTTGCCCTCTCCCTCCAGGCCAAATAATTATTACTCTGAAAAAAACTGAAGCATCCAAAGGCAATGGGAAGCTCTAGGATTACTTGTCCTCCAGCTCAGTCTCCAGTATGGAAAGCAAACAACCTATCTAATCAATATAGGAGGTAAAGTAAAGCCACAGAGAGATTAGGGAACATTTCCTAGCCTGGAAAGGTACGAAGGAGGCTCTTTTATGGGTGTGCAGGGACGAAGCCCATTTATCATGGTGATAACACTGACAAAATACTTGGTCAAAGTGTTCTCACCACTCCCCTAAGAGATACAGAAAATGACCTATAGCTGATCAGTCATAAATCTATATTTTTAAATACTGAGGTGGGAAAACAAATTCTCTCCAGAACTGGGGCTTTTATTTTTGAGCTTTATTTATTTAACTTATAATAATCAAATAATTAATATATTTTCTCTGTTTTATACGAATTGGGCAATATCCTTCACAGCTGGCTACATGATTGGGTGTTGCGACTCATATTGTCTGAAGTTAGAAAAAGGGAGTAGCAATGAGGCGTGCTAGAATAATTCCCTCTAATGATTCTAAGGCAAGTGGCTGCAGAGCACATTGGA
Organism: Cnemophilus loriae; assembly: GCA_013397755.1. Taxonomy (NCBI): domain Eukaryota; kingdom Metazoa; phylum Chordata; class Aves; order Passeriformes; family Corvidae; genus Cnemophilus; species Cnemophilus loriae. Next base: position 614,572 of record VZTF01002639.1, read on the forward strand.
TCACTCCGGCCCTGCAATAGCAGCACTTCTGCTGCTTCCACCGGGGTTTGCACCAGCTCACAGGGAGCGTTTGTGGGATCCTGCTTTGTGCCTTTGGGTTTGGACATCAGAGTAGGTCATCAGTTCGTTCCTCTTGCAGCAGTAAACTGCTAGAAAAGTTGTTTTGTTTGAGCTTGACTGTGGCCAGACCCTGCAGAAGAGCAGCCCAGGGTTTGGCATTATTAATAAAGGACAGTTCAGTTAGGTGTGCAATGCCTTAAAACACATCTGTCAGGAAAAGCCTGTGTGGCAGACACCCCTGTGGTGCCCAGATTTAGCTGGCCATGGCACCTCAGCATGCTCCAAATTTCCTCAGTGGGATGGTTCAGTCAGGTGCTGGAGGTTTTGCTGGTTTCATTTGAAAAGCCTGGTGTCTAGCTGCTGCTGGTGGTCAAATTACTGGCGGATTATTGACGTGAGTGCAACTGTGCTTGGAGCTCAGAGGGAGTCTAGGTGCATTGTCTGCCCTGCCAGGGCTTACGGACCTGCCAGAGCCATGGCTGTGCACCCACTGAGACCAGGCTGGACTGGTCCCCACTGGCCAAGGAGTCCAGCCAGCTACAGCTGGGCAGAGGTGGGAGGGAGAGACTGCTGGGGGGAAGAGATGGCACCACAGGTGTTTGGGCTCTCTCTCTCCAAACCAGCTTCCCAGGGGAGCACTGGGATCAGAATAACCAAGTTGTTTCACTGGTGAGTTTTCTGCCCCCAGCCCGAGCAGCCTACTTTACGTTAAGGGGCAGGGGGCAGGTCAGCAACCCTCCCTAGTTTTTTCACACAACCGCTGTGGCTGTGGACTGACTGAACTGACATTTCTGCAGGTCCCCAGTGCAGGTGCTCTGCTAGATGCCATGCACAGAGTAGCTTTGCACAGCCCTGGGCTGCCAGGATGGCCAGAAGGTGAGATCATGCCAGCACAGTTCCATGGGATGGGGAAACCAAAGCTTAAATGGCCTCTGACAGCAATCAGTTCCCTGTCATGCATTACAAGGTTGTAGATGGTTCCTTACTGGGATATTCAGAGGTACCTGGACCAGAAAGCTCTCTGCCTGACCCCAAGGTGAGCCTGCCTTCGGGGCAGCTTCCCAAAGCCCCATGTGCCCAGGCTGGCTGTGGTGCAGTGAATTTGGGGGCTGGCAGAGCAGTGTTTGGTGCAGCCCTGACAGTGGTACCATGCAAAGCCCCCCAGGGAGGAGGCATCTGCAGAGTGCTCTAACAGCCAGCTGAAGCTTGGGGGATAGGGTGGGGGGAGATATGCCTCCTTTAAAAATGTGTATCAACTATAAACTTTGCCTCATAAAGATATATTAAAGAAATACTATACATTCTACAGGCCTCACTGCAGTGTGAGGCTATAAATTGTGGCAAATTAAACATATTTTTTCATGTACAGAAGTTGTATTTTTTATAGCAATGCTTCATGAGGGGGAAGACTTAGTTTTATGTTTTTAACTTCAGCATAAATCTTAGTTTGTCTTTCCTGAGAGACCTGGTAGAAATTATTGTCTCCTCCTTGTCCTAAAACCTGATTGAAGCTATCTTGACCTCCTAAAACTGGTGTATGTGTAGAAATATAATACAGCTTTGGATGCATCCCTCCCAGATCCTGGAGAAGGGTTGATTACCATTTGTGCAACACTGTCGTACTTGCAGAAAATGGAGAAAGATGAGACCATCTTCCCAGTAAGGGAGGTGGTTTGGTTCGAAGGCAAGGCATATCCACTTGCTTGAATTAGGCAGATAATATATCCAGGGATTTTAATGCCAGCTGAACCAGTTTACATTTCCATGCCGAAAGGCCAACTCTCCACATTTTGGAGCTGGGTTTATGGTAGTTACGGAGAGAGGAGAGCTCGATAATGAACCGCACATTCCTGAACCAGCACTTTATACCCCATCTATGCAGGATGACAATCTGCAAGCTGGCAGCAGGTTTGGAGAATGGCTCAGACCATGGGCTACCAAAGCAGTTAAACCCTGATGAAGTTCTGAGCTGACTCCCTGTCCTGTTGGCACCCATGCTGAAACCCTGTGTTTGTTCAGGATATTAATCATATTGAAGGTTTATTGCAGGCAAAGAAGAAGGGAGTATGATATGAAATGGGTTACCTCCACCAAAATGGAATGCTATAGTGAAAGATAAATCGAGCAACTTACCTTGTGATAACTTTATATTATTTTAATTAATCATAGGAAATGTTCTCTTCCTCTAGCATTGCACAGCTTCTAAAATAATGAGTTATAAATACATTGTTTTCTGCCAACTCCAGTGCTCAGCATGGTTAGCAGAGATTGCAAATTAATAAATGGCTGAAGATCTGCCTGGTGGGGGAGAGTTCATGCTCTCTGCAAGTTGCCTTGGCTAAACCTCAGTGCTCACTAATATTAAAGCAGAGAATTAATGGAAAGCTGGTTAGACAGGACTCTTGTGTACTCACTGTGCATTTTAATCCTAAATGAGAAACATAATAATTGTGTTGCTCTTTCCTTTCCCTATGAATAATATTTGCAGCTGATGGATTTTATTTTATTGCTTATTTAAATTCCCAGCATTCTTTGCTTCCCTCCCTTTTCTGTCCCCCAGGATAAATGATGCAGTGGGGGCTATTTTCTTTCTCTCACAGACTCCTTGGACTAGATTTTCCTGCAAATGTGCAGGCAGTTTGTTTTGGCCTCACAGTAAGTGAATGCAGCAGTGCAAACAGCCTTCATTCCAGAGATCTCAAGGAGGACAGGGGGCTGTTCATGCATGCATGTGGGTAGAAAGAAGTATAAAAAAAATTCAAAATAAAGACCCTAACTTGCAGGGGAGGCTGGACGCCCCTAAAATGATCTAAAAACTATGAAAGCTTCTCCACAGTTACAGAAACCAGGCCAGATATGGTGTACAATATTTGGTGAAAGAAGATAATTGTCAGTCTAATTCATTAACTAAGCAATTTAGAATATTATTATATAGTCTTTTCCCCCCTTGTTTTCCAACTCAGTGAAACAGCTGGTGTATGCTTAAGTCTCTTCAATCTTTATGTGATTAAGTTGACCAAGTGCTCAATTTCTATCTTCCATATATGCAATTATGCACAATCTTTGGAAAAATTTGGCCCTTAGAGGGTTTTTTCCCCAACCTTCAGTCTCTTGCAGCAATTTCAAATTCACCATTTTGCTTTCATGTACATTTAAACCCAGCAGCAAAAGAAAAAAAAAAAAGAAAAAGAAAAAAACAGCGCTTGGCATTCACTGGTGTTTTAATGTGGCAAAGTTGCTTCAGGTAACCTTGATAACTTTGTGCAAAAGTTCATTGCCATGTTTGTACTGACTTGCTGAAAATTTTTTCTTCTGGAAAATACCCCCAGTGGTATCCTCTGTAAAAGTTACGACTTCTACAACTGTATTACTGTAGAAATCTCTGCCTGAAGTGGATGTCACGCTGCGTGTTCCTCTCATGCAGGAGTTGTTTGCATTGCCTGTTGTTCGTATGGTTCTTATTTCTGTATCTAATTTTTTAAAATTAGCTGTCCATATCTTTTTTAAAAAGAAAAAAAAAACCAAACAAAAACAAACCCACAAGAAAACGGCCCATGGATTAGAAATATTTTAAAAATAAATTCACTCTTAGCAGCAGCTGGATGTATGTCAGTGATGCAGGAATTTGCAAAGTCTTTGCTTTTTTCACTGTGGGATTTATGGCTAGATTTCACATAAAGGAGTTATGCTCGAAGTCTTTGCAGAAGAAAATGTATGTAAATGTCTATTTTATATAAAAAGTAAAAAAAGTAAATGCTGGTCCTGGTTTTATTCTCTTTCTTTAGGACCAGTCATGAACAAGTTCTTCTGGAGGTGGAAGGGCTGAAGTTTCTTACTCCACTTGACTTACATTTTATTTTACTTCCCCTGAAGTCCAGGTTATTGGTCATGTAGGAGCAACTGTGCAGCATTCGTGTTTGATTCTGGGCATATAAAACTATTGGAGCAGGCATTTTTTGGAGCTTGAGCATGAGAAAAGATGTGGGCTGGTGCTCACACAGTCTTGATGATTGGACATGTTGTACTGACATAAGCTCTTCATGTCAGGTTTTATGCTTCTGTCGGGAATGTGTCAAACAAGTCTACAGAGTGCAGAGAGGAAAAAATAGAGATTAAAAAGAAACTAATTTTGATGTAAATCCCTTCTTCCTGGCACACATTCCCAGATGCTCCTGCATGCTTCCAGGGTTTGAGTTCACTCGGGATAGTGATGATGATAAAGACCTCTATTGAAAATGGACTTGAAAGAGAATCAAAAGCCCTGAACACGTGCCACGGTGTTTCCTGCCATCCTGGTGTGTGCAAAATGCTCTGCAGCATGAAGGAGAATTGCATGCTCAGAAGTCAGGCTGCACACCCTGAAGTTCTCCCAGATCCCAACAACGAAGCTTCTACCCAGTGCCCACCTAGGTCCTCTGCAAGGCTTGAGGCACCTTAGGTCTGGTGGCAATGATGAGGGGGAACATTAGATCCTGCTGCTGATCATGGAAACAGGCAGCAAACTACAAACAGGAGAGCCCAGGGAGCCGAGAGCCCCAGGTGAGGCACAGTTGGAGAGCCTCCAAACCCACCTGTGTTGCAGCCCTGCAGCCTCAGATGCTAAAACTGATTGACCCCTCAGCTATTAAAGGGGCTTGTTAGCTAAGTTGTTCTTGCTGTGAGAAGCAGAGCATAGCCTGAGCTCCAGCACTGGTTACTTTTCCTGGGCTGTGGTGGGAGCAAGACTTCTCTCTGCTCGTGTCCCTTCTTCCTCGGTGTGGTAAGTCCTGTGCGTGGTCTATGGGGACATGTGCCCCAGTGTGGGGGCTATGGCAGCGAGCACTGGTGTCATCCGCTCTTTTGAGGTACCAAAAAGGTGAAAGTAGCCAGTCAGTTATCACAGATTGTGCCAGGGCTTGGTGTGTTTGTCCTGGTGAGTGACTTTTAGGCTGCCTTTGCTGTAGCAGTGTGAGGACTGGGAGCCTTTCATACCCTCTCTATGTAGGTGCTACTCACCACAGCCCTCCTTGGCTGCTGTGGCAAGTGACCCGTTCCCTGTGCAGGCTGCCCAGCTGCCGTGTGGTCCCCTGGCTATGCAAGAAAGTCAAGTAGCTTGGTCCTGCTGAGTTTGAGAACTGCTCTCCCTGGGGCACCAGGTCAAACCCTTCTTGCCCATCCCCCTGAAGTGGCTGATGTATTCGTAACTCCCTGTCTGGCCTGTTCCTACACCCATGTGAAAGTTGATGTCCTAGGGATGCTTTTAGGTAAGAGGGGGAAATAAGCGCTAGATGGGTTGTGAAGTGGTTCAAGCCAGGCAGGAGAATGATGATGTTCAGAGTAACTTGCTCCTGGTAATGCAGTCAGTGCTCAAAACGTGTCCTGCTGAGGCAAGAGATGGGATAACCAGCTAACTGCCATTCCTCCCACCCTGCTCCAGTATGACGCTGGTTCTGCGGCTGCTGCTAATGTTATTTCTCTCACCACCTAGGGGAACAGTGTTTTCCCCATCATTTACCACCTTGATAAAGTCTGTTTATTTTCTGCTTCACTAGTGGACTTGCTGCTATAGCAATAATCACCACAGTCTCTTGTTGGAAAAGCCAGTCAGCACCAAGGACTAGGGAGAATTTGGTCCAGGTCAGTGGCTTAGAAAATTGTGGCTGGGCTTCGCAGTGGTCAAGTGCTTTGAAGCCACAGAGAGAGGTTGGTCTGAACAGGGCAGCAAGTAGCCTGAGCCCCTCTACAGCCTGGAGTGCTGCAGGAGTTGTGGAAGGATCCTCACAACCTCGAAGGGTGAGTCCCACTGGTTACTGCTGAGATCATGGAGTGTTTGGTGGTCTGGGTAGCAGAGGAAGATGTGGACTCCTCGGTGCACTGGCACTCTCACAAGGTGGTGTGAGAAACTGGTGAGCTTTCTAATGCCTGTCAACCTTAATCAAACAGCATCACCTTCAAGCCTACACAGAGGGCATCAACTCCAAAGTTAAGGGGGGCTGGGGTGGTGTCATTTTGGTTGCAGTCTCAGTCTTGTGGTGACTCAAGTGAATTATTCCAGGCTCTCACCAGAGCAAACAGAGTGTGAGTACCTCCTAAATCATGAGCATTGTATTGCTTATGTTTGTATGGCTGGGAACTGAGATCTAATCCCAGCCTTGGCTTGGGAGAGGCAGGGGACCCCTCCTATTGGCATGAGAAACATATCAGACAGGAGTGATTATAGCAGTGATTTTTAGCTGGTGCAGACACAGACCAGCTGAAAGGAATTGAGGAAGAGCTGCTGTCCTCTTTTCAGCAAAGGAGCCAGAGGCCTGATACAACCCCTGTCCCACTGCCCCCAGCCTGGAGAAGCAGACCTCCAGCTGGTGGGAGAAGTTGCAGTTCTTTTTTTTCCTTTGTGTCCCAGGTGTTTGAGATCACTTCTGCTGTGTGATCCTGGTTGTGATGGTTGTGTTCTGGGCTGGCCCAGGGGACCAGCACCCACCTTACTCCTCCACCCAGCGTGAGGTCTGCCAGGCCTGTCACTGTGTGCATCACTCCCTGCTGGGTGAGGACTGGAGGCATTTTCCCTAGAAAACATAGATGGGATTTGCATGGATTTATCTCAAATTGCATGGTTCAGTAAAGCACCTAAGCCTTGATCAGACCCAGCTGTCACCATGTTCACTGTCCACATTCCTAAGGCACAGCTGGTGCCAAAAGTGATGTAAGAAAGCTGTGTCTCCTAAAGCTGTGTCTCCTAAAGCTATGTCTCCTTGGGGTGTGTTTCAGACCAAAGCCAAGACAGGGCTGGGTCAGCTCAGTTCAGAGACAGCATCTTTCATGGTGACTTTACTGGCACAGGTTGAGTACCCCTGGGCACTTAAGGCATGGAAGCTTTTAAAAATAAACTTCGAGTAGTCTGGTGATGTCATTACAACCTGTTGCACTTCTTACTTAATTTTGTAAGTCCCAGTTGCTTTTCATTAAGAATAATTAGGCTACTGGATGAAATCTAAATTTGGTTTTTTTAATGGCTGTGCATTCACATCATGAAAGTACCTCACAGGAGACCTCAGCTTTGCACACATCACCTTCTTATAAAGAATTGCAATTTCTCTGTGTTTTCATTTATCTCCATATAACTGCCTTCAGCTTGGTGCTCAAACTGGAGTGAGTAAAGCTGTGGCACCTGGGATTTGTCTCATTAATTCCCTAAGAGCCAGAGGTAATGCATTTGAGCATGTGGGGTCTTGTCTCACTGAAAAGCATTCTTTTTTCATGTCTTCTATGTAGCCTGAAGTGTGGAGTTTGTCCCACTGACCCAGAGAGCCCAGAGGATGCTCTGCAGCTGAGATTAGTTGTTGGCAGACAGTTTGAGCCTGGAGGGCGGCCCTGGCAGATCTGTGTTGCAATGTGCTGCTCTCCTCTCTGGGAAAGGGGAGGAGAGGCAGATGCCATCTCTTTTTCATCCTCGAGTCACTGAATGCTGGTCACTCAGGAGAGGAAAGTCCTTTTTGCACAGCTTTCCAAGTCTGGTCCAGGGTGTGGAAATCTCCATGCTACCACGGTTCTTCTAAGTGTCTCAGCCATTAACTATAAACGGTTTTGTCTTTAAAAGACCCTGCCCACCTAAGCAGGCATGCAGAGAAGCATTTCTGAGGCAGGAGCAGACACAGTGCTGCTTCCTGGCAACTGTCCCATCACTCTTAGTAGTCATGTTGGCTCCTGTACTTTAAATGCAAGATCAGCTTCACAAGCCTTGCTAAAGACTTCTTAATGGGCAGTGACAATGATATAAGGGGCCTCTTTGCCAGCCCTTTTATAATCCATTATATGTAATTGCAGACCAGTCATCTTCACATCTGTTTCTTGCTCAGCTTGAGCATCCTTTCTGAGGACTAATGTTGAATAATGAGAAAGTTGCTACGGTATAAAAATTTCAGTGTGCAAGATTAACCTTCATAATGAGGCACCTCCTTGTTTCCCTATTCCAAGCAAAACTAGTCAGTGCTTTTGCTCTCCACTGTTATGCTGTCAGTGCTGTTCCTGTGTTCCTATTACTGCAGCATTTGCATTGCCAGGCAGTCCTGGTGTTAGACTTTGCTGGGAAGCATGGGAACTTTCCATTTCCAGTAAACAGCCTCCTGGGATTAAGGCTGAGCTGTGCCATTACTGGGTCTGTTACTTATGGCTGGAAGTGATTAGAAAATGAAAGTAAGGTTTTCCCTGAGTGGGAAAAAAATAAACCTTAATTTACTCGAAAGCATTGAAGCAAAGGCTCATGCTGAACCCTTGATACCTTGATTCAAAATGCTTGAGGCCACGCTTCAGAGGCAGACAGCCACAGCAAAGCGAGTGCCTGTCAGGCTGCCTGGACTTGCCATCTCCAGAGGCTGAGTGGGTGAAATAGTGTGGTGGTAATTCAGTAATTAAACAATAATTCAGCAGCTGGACTTTTTTTGTCCTACCCTGCACTAGAGCACTTGCTGCATCCCTAGAGGAGGGTAAATGACTTTGCTAAAGATGGGATCTACTGCTCATCTGTTCATTGGGTAACTGCCCTGATAGTGGGTCTATCTACTAAATTGCTAAAAGAAATATTGAATGGAAACTCTCCTGGAGCTGATTGCACTGAGTTTAACTGTGGCATTATATTGCTTATAAAATATGCAGAAAAACTGTAATGGGCATACGCTTATCTAGTGTTAATTTAAACTCCATGCAGCTGCCTAAAATCAACATAAAGCTCTTGGATGTAGGCCTCTGCTTAACTCCTTAAATGCACCAATAACAAAATTAGGGGGATTTATGGAGCCAAAAATACTTGGTAATCAGTTCTCGTTGTTTTTAAGACTTCTCACGTCTTTTAGGATCCCAGACTGCAGGTAACCAAAGCTGAGCTTGATGTTCCAAGGTCAAAAATGGCACGGAGGCTCTGTGAGTGCCAAGGTGAAGGATAAACGATCCTTTTCCCTCTACCGAGCTGGCAGCAATGAAATTTGCTGACACCTCTCCTGGCAGCTCTGTGCTTCCCAGGTGTGAACAGTGGCTCGATGGATAGCAGATGAAACAAGAAATGTATTTATCCATTTGAAAGAACACGCAGCTTTTGCAGCGGGAGGTCAGGGAATCCTCTGCATTGCTGCTAATGTGAAACCAGCCTGGCTGAAAGTCCTGTTACTGAAGGCCAGCCCCAGATCCCAGGGCAGAACCACACTGCAGGGTTGCAGACTCAGTGTCCCCTCAGTAATGCCTTTAATTCTTATTGAAGTAGCACAATTGGTTTAATTCTTGTCCTAGGCTTTGATTAACTGTTCCAGAAGTTTATCCCTCAGGGTCTGTGCTCTGGCTCTGCCTGTGCTTGCTTTGTGTTCTTGTGTTCCCCTCATACAAGGGTGCTGTTTCCTTCTCATGTAGCTGCTGGAAAGACACTGGCTTCCCTGTGGCCATAGCCCTGGGCTATTAGCTAGCCATGGGCTGCAAGGGTGTTGCCCACCAAGAAGCGAACTGGATTAACCCAGTACTTCTTCAGGCAAAGGCAGAGCCTATGGAGGCAACTTCAGGGTGTTAGAGTTAAGGATGTGGCACAAGTCTCTAACTTCCTAATCTTTTCAGAGGCATCCCCTGTGTCTCACAGAGATAGGATGGGTTACAGTCAACTGGCCATGACCGCCTGTGGCCATCAGATGGCAGATCAGCCAACATAAAGTAACAACCTGTCACTGTCATGTCCCAAAACAGTGGCTGAGACAGTGATAGCCTTACCGTTTGGCCGTAATGGGAGGAGCAAGGGAAGTAAGACCAGAGAAATGTTCACTTCAGGGCTCAGACATCCTGGTAGGCAGTGTGACGAAGGCTGCCTGTGTGCCTGTACTCTGTGGTGAAATAGATGTGTCTCTAGGCATGGACTAGGCTTGACAGCATCTGTGGAAGCTACAGAGATCCCTGCTTTTCTCTCCTGAAGGCTGGGCACTGCCAGTGCCCCATCAAAGCTTCCAAGGAGAACTGTGATCCATTTTTCTCTTGATATCAAGGAAAAGCAAACCAGTATGACTCTGGATTGGCCTGAGCTGAATCTTGAGTTTTACATGACCTACACAACTCCTTTGATCTGGTCGGTGCTGGTCTTTGGGGAGAAACATGTAAAGAGTTTCTCACAAACACTGAGCCATTCACAGGAGAGTGATAGAGGCAGTCCAGTCTCCTTGTCTCTGCTAGGCTCTTCCACCTCTTTTGTCCTCTTCCCAAGTATCCTCCTGCTTACATTAACGTGCAATCTTCCTGATCTCTGCCTCTCAATCTGGCACGTATATATTCTCAATTTGGCATGTATATATTCAACTACATGTGACTAACTTCAGTTTGTATTCTCATTATATAAATGCCCACATGTAACTGTGATGTTTTGGGAAGGGAATTACTGGAGTAATATGACTTGAAGGAAGTTTGTAAATCAGACATGTCCCTGGAAGCATGTTGTTCATGCATTCATTTGTGGACCCTTTCCTCTGCAGGGGATAGCGTTCAGCCCATCTGCCCTCCCCACAGGGATGAAAGCTTCTAGGCTGGGACACTGTGTGTGGCCAGGGGCTGGGGCAAGGTGTCTGAGGATGAGTCAGACGGCAGGGTCTCCTGGTCTCAGCTACAGGAACAGAGTAATGGATACAGGAAAGGAGACTTTCACAAATAGAAATGCAAGAGAAGGTGACTCCTGCCAAATAGAATACTCAAGCACTCCCTTGCTCATCAGGTCTCCTCTGCTTGTCAGAGGACCAGCCCCTGTAGGGATGTGCAGATCAGCATTTTGCTGCAGCACGGGACCTTGGGGCACGTCAGGGAAGGTTGCGCTTTGCTGCTGTGAATATTCATGTGTGCATATTGGAGCCTGTCATGAGCAGAGCCATCCTTACAGGGTGAGGGCACTGCTCCTGTCCTGCAGGAGGTGGAGGTGTCCCTCATTCCCAGCCAGATCTGAGTGGCAGGGACCTGCCCCCGGTGCAGGGCTCTGTGCATGGTGTGCAAGGTGACAGCTCTCCTGCCCTGGCTCCTCTGGGCAGCAGGTTTGTCCTGCCCACCCGCAAACCTCCTCTCCTGGGGAGAGAGGGAAGCAACAGCACTGAGAATGCTGTCAGCACTCTGCTGAGCAAGGGCTTTACAAGGAGCTTCAGGATAAAGAAGGCAGGAGCAGCCTTTTACAGGTGGGAGTATGGATGTGAGCAGGAGACTGACGTGTCATTGGCTCTTTCCCAGACCTACCCTGGGCATTTCTAACAGCAGCACCCCCGTGTCTGCAGGTGCCACCACCTTTGCTGAAACCAGGGAGGACCTTCAGTGGTTGGACTCTGGGCAGTGGGCAACGGAACCTGGCATGAGCAATGCTACCAGGAGGCTGGAAAGAAGGCGGTTCCCACCTCCGCTTTGATGTCCCCTTGCACACACTCAAGCCTTTTGATACCTTCACTCAGACAGTCCCGCTGGGCAATGGGCTGCAGTGGAGGAGTTTGCTCAGTGCCAAACTCTTCTCTGCTGGTCCTAACAACATGAATGGGGCCAGACTTGCCCTGCCCTAGGGCAGGCTGCTGGTCAGGAAGTCCCTTGTCTCCTTGTCACTTGTACTTGCATGAATGTTTTTTTCTCAACCAAGCAGTAGCTTGGGAACCTCCCTGCTGTCTGTCATACCTTGAATGAATATTTTCAAATCAGTGCTGTGGCTGATGTTATCTAAATGGCTTTCATTTTTACATTCTTCATGGAAAAAAAGAAGGGTTTGTGTATGGGAAAAGGCAGGCTGCCAAACTACAAGTCAGATCAGGGAACTGTAACAACAGAGCTTAGATTTATAGGGTTTAGGTTAAATGGTAACAGCTGAATGAGGAGGGATTGTACTGGGTTCCTATGACAGGGAGAAGCAAGTAAGTTGTGTTGGCTTCTGCGGAAAAGCTGGCATGTCATGGAACAGCATCAAAGGTTGAGGCTGCTGGAGCAGGAATAAATGTCACTTTTCCTGCCCGAAGGAATTTGTACAGGGTAACTCTGGAGGCCCCTTTCTGTGTCGGAGCACTGGTGGCACCTGAACACTGGTGTGGTGTCATGGGGGTCAGTTGTGCCAGAGGATGGGATACTCTTGTGAGAAGCACCATGGCCCAGAGTTCACCACGCGTCTTCTCACAGGTGGCTGCATTCGTGACTTCCTTGCCCAGCACAGGGCAGGTATGAGTACTGGGAGGTTTTTTCCTCTGTTTAGCACTGTAGGGATCCAAATTGCCCTGCTATTGCTGCCTTCCTCCTCTCTACCCACAGCAGTTCTGTTCAATTTCCAGACACTGAATCAGCAGGATAGTATACTATCTTTTAATCTGGGATGGCAAAACCAAAGGTTTAAACATACAAGTCCCCCTTCAGAAATCGTGTTATAATAGCAAGTCTGACCCTTGCATCCCCTGAAGGAGAAGCAAAAGGCCCCTCGAGCTGCCCTTTTTCTGGCTGAATGCAGCCCTTCCAGTTTGGTGAGGTGCCCCTTGAGTGCTGCATATCAGCCCTGCTCTATTAAAAGTCTGCTTTGAAAGCTTGCCAGCTAGAAATCTGAACTGCTGTTGTGCTTCTGAAGCAGCGTGCAGGACTGATCAGGGGTTATCTCCTCATCAAATACAACTTTGAACATGAAAGGGAAGAGGGGCATGATATTAACTGCTGCAGCTCTCACGGCTTATTCGAAGAGCCTTTTATAGCTGGTCATAGGTTTAGTGACTCCCCACTGGCCACTTGTATTTTTCTGTACAGATAATTACAGGGCTAATACAAGTTATTAAAGAGATGGTGTTATTTCTGTCATAGCCATCAAAGCTGAGGTGTTGGTATTAACTAATACCCAACCTATTATGGGTTTCCTAGGGATCCTTAATGATTATGCTTTCAAAGGGGCACTATCTGCAGCCAGGAAGGTGCCTCTTAATTGGGAGCAGTAACTGCAAGGAGCGGAAGCCACGTGGCTACAAAGTGGGTGTTACCCTTTGCAAAGGAGAGGTATCAGGAGCAGGCACCAAATGCCCATAGGAGAGGAAGGGAAAGCTGATGTAAAAGTGGTACTTCATTAAAAATGAGCTTGGAGTAGCTATGTCATCTCTTAGGAGGCTGAATGAATACGAGCCCATTGTGGGGACAGCTGGTGGGAAAACTCCTGAAAGTTTTGGGATTTTTAAGTAGGACTTTGGGAAGGAAATTGCATATTCTCCTCTGAGATGTCTCTCAGCTGCATGTTAAGCCCTTTGTGTTTGAAACAGCTGCAGTATCTTAGCCTGTGCCTTGGCCACTTGTGCCTGTACTGCAATGCCCCACATAACATTTTTCTCTCCCTGGCTGCTGTGCCAAGCCCTCTGCCTGCACCAGCAGAGTGAAGTTCCCAAGGCATCCTGCTCTTTGGAGAAGGTGGTCTCTTTCTGTACCCCCTGGCTTTGGAGGATAATGTCCCTCACAGCAGATGACCGTAGCTTGGCTGTAGTAGCCAAACGCTGAATTTTCCTCCTGGCACCCCTAAGGTGTTTCCCAGGGCTCGAAAGCCCCAGTCATCACCAGACCGGGCACCACTCTCAGCAGTGCCTGGGTGACAGTGGCTGTGTGTTCTCTGCAGTGCAGATCCCCATTTCTGCTTGCTGGGCAAGATAATGCTGTGTGGGAAGGCAGTAAGACACAAAGTCTATTTGTAATACAGATTCTGTACAAGCCGTGCTGCAGCTGGAGATCTGTTGTACCCTTTATCCTTTGGTCTGGACATATCAGTGTTGGCTCACACAAAGAAGTTTTCAGCTCCTACAGGAGGCAGGGGAATGAGATGGACAGGGCTGGAGGTATGTCAGTCACACAGCACAAAGCTATCGCTGCTGTAATGAAGCATAAAGGCCCCACTAGTGCTGAGCAAATTCATGGCAGCCCTCTGCTGTTGGCAGCTCCCTCCCCAGCCAGCTGATGCTGAGGGAGAAGATGATAAAATTTACCAGGTGGAGCCAGTGACATCAGTTATCAGCTTTGGATGTGTGACATTCCCAGCCCATGGTGGGACTGACAAGGGCAAAGCTCAGCCATGCAGAAACCTGCCTTTACCATTGCTTGCTTCTGGCCTCTGCACCTGGAACAGAACAGTGCTAGAGGACAAAATCACCTTGAGACTCTTCACTAAATTAGATGTAGAGTACCAGCTTGGATGTGACCCTAAATACGTGTCCCTCTGTTTAAATGGAAGAGAGCTAATCAGTAAGTCTGGGTGCCTTGGAGGTGTGAGGGTTTCTGGGTATAATTTAATGTAATTCATTGTCATTAAAAACAGCAAATCTATATGGCTCTTGAAAGCATTTTGTGTTTTCCAGTATGAATCTAAAGAGCTAGAGAAAACACCCAAACGGAGCAGGACAGGTGGAACTGAGGGTCGTGTTCATATTTGTGCTGGCATGTAGTGCAGTGTGATGGCTGCCTCAAAAATGTCTTTCAGCTGTGCATAATTATGTGCCCTATCTGCCTTGTCTCCAATATGTGTTTTACTCCTACAGACATTGGGTAGCAGAAGAAATGGAGTGCTTAGCCTTGCTTTGCTGGCTATCTCCAGACCAGCTTCTCATGTGTTACCATAGCCAGTGATGTGCTGGAGACACAGCTCAAAGGCTGGCTCTGGGCTCAAAACTGGTCATATGGCACAACAAGCACGCAGGTTACTGGGTAACTGCAGACGAGATTAAGAAATGTGGCCTGTTGTCCCTCTGAAGTGGTAATAAATGTTTCCTGTGCGTACTGACTGCTTCTGCACTTTAACTTAGTAATGGTGATGTGTTGTTAGTAATGTTGATCCTTAGTCATGCAATTCATCCTTTGGTTGATATTCATATTTGGTTGTTTGTGTTGTTGAACTTTCGGATGAAGTCCCATCTCCTCAATTTCTTTGTACTGCCTCTAAATATTTTACGGTAATGAAAGTCAAATAGTCTCTCCTCTTGATCTGAGACAAGACCTTCCCTGTGGGATCTAGCCTGGTGAACCACTGGGAGATCTGTCTGAATAAATGTGTGTTCAGCCCACCCTTACACTAACTCCTTGTCCCCCTCAGGTAAATCTTGCAGGGATATCTTCCCAGCCCCTCTGCTGGCAGAGTCAGACCAGACCACAGTTGTTTTCTGATGGAAGCAATGCTGGCTGTGGCTATAGCTCACCTTCATGGCCGTCCGTAAGGACTCTGAAGCAAGTGACCCTGTTGATGCTGTAGAAACTCTCTTCCTCTCCTTCCTGACACCCTTGAAATAACAACTCTCCTTAGTGTGCCTGGCTTCCTTAAAATTCAGGTTGTTGATTTGTGTTTATTGAAAGTACCACGTGTTAAATTGTCTCCCTTGCTATTTGAGTGCAGCAGGCTTGGGCTGTGGCAGTGTCGCAGTGTTAGTGGAAGAGGGGAAGATTGATACTGCTAATTAGCCTGCCTTGTATCCCAGGGACATGAAGTGCCACTGGCTCATTGAAGGTCCAGCAGAGTATGTCATAAAGATAATAAAAGGAGAAGCTGCACTTAAACCTCTGCACTAAGAACTGTTCAGGGGAGCAATTCAATAAAATCCTGCCAGAAACATCTGTGACGCATGAGACTGTAAATTGTAAAGTTTCCAGGTCACTGATTCTTTGCAGGGCATATTTTGTCAATTAGACATCACCTTTGTACTCCTGTATGGAGGACCTGTGACTGCTGTAAGTGCTTGAAACCTGTAGCCACCAGGCTCATCTCAGAATAGCTTTTTCTTGAAGTCCAGCACAGGTTTGAGGGTAAAGGGAAGGTAGAGAGCGTGTTGCAAACAATAGAATCAGCCTTTTTCTCAAGGCAGTGCCAACCCCCCCCCACAAACTACTCCTTATTCCATACCAAAGTGTCTGCTTCTCACTGGGCATGGGCTGTCAGATACTACTTCCCACTCCTAGTACCAGCATCTCTTAATTCTTATTACCTGTTGCACCAGGCAAAACAGCCTGTGTACAGCAAGCAACCCACCAAGCTCAGGATGAGTCTTGTTGCCATTTACATTGTTCAAAGCAGGAACATCTTTTCTCCCCTGCTGGAAGAAAACAGGGGTGGAAAACAGTGTGTCTTGGTTTCATCTAGGATTCGCCTAGAGTTAATTTTCTTCCTAGTACAGTTCTGTGGTTGGGGGTTGGGATTTAGTATGAGAATAGCATTGATAACACACTGATGCTTTAGTTGTTGCTAAGTAGTGCTTACCCTGAGTCAAGGACTTTTCCGTGTATCATGCTCTGCCTGTGAGGAGAGGCACCAGAAGCTGGGAGGGAATGTGGCCTGGGCAGCTGACCTGAACTGGCCAAAGGGATATTCCATACCATGGAATATGGAACCCAGTATATAAACTGGAGGGAGCTGGCTGGGAGCTGCTGATCACTGCTGGGGGATGGGATGGGCATTGGTCAGTGGTGGTGAGCAATTGCATTGTGCATCACTTGTCTGTCTTGGGGTTTATTCCTCTCTCTCTCTCTCTCTCTCTCTTCTGTCCCCACTTTCATTACAATAATTATTATAATTTTTTATTTCAACTATTCTCATCCCAGACCCACAGTTTTTCCTTTATTTTCCCCCAAAGCCCTCCCTCATCCCAACAGAGGTGGTGCTGTGTGAGTGGCTGTGTGGTGCTTAATTGCCTACTTTGATTAGACCATGATACAGTGTTAAACCTAGGGATGCTTGAGGATAGGGAGACCTTTTCTTTGGTTTGCTGCTGCTCTGTTACTGTGAGAACCTGCAGTCTGGATTAAAAACAAAATCAACTAATGAAAAATCACACACTTCCCATGCTTGAAGGAAAAGCTCTTGGAAGGGCAGTCCATATGGGGCACATCCATATGTACTACTTTCAGAAGGACAAGGCATTGAGTGCTGCAGTAAAGACGACAACCAAAATGCCTTAAGATAAAACTTAGGCCACCTTTATCCCCTGTCAGCCCTGCACAGGAAGGAGCAGTCAGACCAAGATTGCCAACAGACTGTTTTGATGAAAAATGTGACACGCTCACCAAGGGAAGTCTTGCCCAAATTCTTCCAAAATCTAGCTTTTCCCCAGGCCACAGTTAAGAAGTGTTTCAGTCTTGAGAATTCCCTCTTTCTTGTCCACTTCGCAGCTGCAGTTTGGAGACTTTGCTGTGGAACTTAGCCTGGGCTGCATTTATGATGCAGTTACTATTCATTGTGAGGAGGAAGAAAACCAGCTGTGTGAGCACTAATTGTTTCAGACTTAAATTAGAAATCCTGTGGAAACAGGCATGTTTTATCACCAAAATATGCTGTCTGGTAACATGGTACTCTGTAGCCTGGAAGGATTTCTACAGCAGCCTCGAGGCTTTGTCCTTTTTTCTTGCCCGTCGTGATGGCCAGGTGTGCCATTGGCACAGGAGATCCCACATCCTGATCCAAGCTCTTGCTTTCCCATAAACAGCCTGCTGCTGTTGCAGGGCTGGATAGGGGACCATGGCTCATGTTCTGCTGCAGAGCCAGTGGTGTGCACGAGCGTGTGCTGCTGGATCTGTCCTCGGCTCTGCATCACTCTCTCCCAGGAGACTGTGAGAGAACCTTGCTCTAAGTGTCACTGAAAAAGACAAATGTTCAAAGAAAGGCAGAGTGAAAGTTGTTGGTGGGTGTTTAATCCTACTGAAATGGATTCTTAATAAATTGAACTAATTCTGTTGGAATTTCATTAATGAAAAAATTCTGGTCTGAGACATCTCTTTCCCACACTTCCAGAAGGAAATATTTTTTAATTTCTCACTTTAAATCTGCTTCAGTTTTATCAATATAAAAATTGTCAGTGAAAGAAATGTTCCGCACTTTCTGTTTTTTTTGTTTTTGTTTTTTTTTGTTGTTGTTGTTGTTTGTTTGTTTTTTAAAATTTCTGTATTTCCAGATGTTCTTCTTGCTTGGATGAAAAGAAAGCACATGGTAATAACCTGTCTTTTTTCAAAAAACAGCTTCCAGGCACCACACTCACTTTTGTAGAGCTTGATACTTATTCTTGAAGTGAAAAGCAATCTTGTGCTCAGAAGTGAAGGTATTTGAATTGAATTCTGGTTACCTCTTTACAGACATGTATGTCAATCAAAAACCAGAGTAGAGTGATCAGGGCTGGTGCTCTTTCCTTTTTACCAAATAAGCTAGGTAAGAGGCTTGATCTGCCTTGGGCTTGCCATGGACAAGTGATCTTTGGCAAAGGGTTCTATTTTTTCCCTTTTTCTGTTTTTCATTTGGTCGTTGTGAATCTGTTTTGTGGTGGTAATTTTGTTGCATGTGTTTACCAAATGCTGTACGAGTATTAGCACTATAGTTCTAATAGTTCCAAAAAGAAATTAAATTTCCATCAGAAAGGACTATTTAAGGTGGGGGAACAAGGCTGACAATTTTGGATCTGGAATCTTTTATGGGAGAGCTTTCAGCATCTTGGAGCATTTCCCTTGATGCTTTCCAGCACAGCTTTGCCATCAGAAATTCAGATTTCTACAGGAAAGCTCCTCTGGAATACAGTGCAAGCTTCCTATCCAGCTGCAATTATGGGACTTTAAGATGTTATGCAAACTGAATGCTCTCAATAGGAAGAAAAGTCAAGCAGCTGCTCTCTAGGTCCTTAACCTGGACACGTAGACTATTCTAGAAAGACCTTGCTTGCAATGGTGACAAATTCAATTCTCAGGTGTGGTTGGTTGGTTTGGAGTTCTGTTTTGTGCAATGAATGGGGCATTCACACTGTGTGTTGAAGATTACTTGTAATTCCTCTATAAGAAAATTAGGATTGCTCTTACGTACATGTAGCATAACTATAGTAGATTAATTCTGGCTGCTCTTGTTTCTAATCAGAAAGTTGCCAAGTCTCTATGGTTTGGGATTTTTTAGAAACCTAAATTAGTTAAAGCCACAGGTGCTTACAGGATGACATTTCTCATCTTAAAAATACAGTTTCTTGTTCATTCCTGCAGGTAATCCCTGTGGATTCTCAGCTCCCATACCACTGCTGAATTCAGGAAATACCATGCTGGTTCATTTTCAAAGTGATGGGGAGAATGGCTTCAGAGGGTTTAGAGCCTGGCTCGCTTTTGTTCATTTTTTAGTAGAGAGCTGCTTGCTGTGTCTAACAATTTCCACATCTGCAGCTATTCTTCGATACCTGAGCTTATTTTTCAGGCTAATCTTTGCCGCATTCTGTCAAGGTAACTTTAAAACAGAATAGTTACTTGTAGCAGAGCTCCCTTTTCTGAATAAGGGAGGTGAATCCAGTGCTTTTTTTCTTATTCTCACTGAGAAATGAGATGACTAACATCTGCTACCCGAAACAAGCAGTCTTGTTAATTCTGTCAGTCTGATATTTCCCTTGAAAGCCTCACTGCAGAGGAGAGCCTTAATCCTGGGGACCAGTCTGCTATTGTTGCTTTCTACTTTCATGAGTGTGTACCAGCTGCTGCTTGAGGACCTGAGTAACTTTTCCCTTCCAGAGTGGGGACTTTGTTTGAGGGGACAAGCCAGAGCTATTGACCCAAGTCAGAGCTAACTTTTATTTCCTTCCTCTTACAGAGGAGGCAGGAAGAGAAAGTTCAGGATTAACTGCACCGATGTTGCATCTGCAGGATGTCCCCCTAGGTAAAGAAATTAAATTCGGCTCAGTTGATTTGGTCTGAGGCTCTTTCCTCTAACTTACAAGAGGATTATGCATTGAGGCAGATGCTTTCCGACCTCAAGTCCCCTTTCGTGCACTTGTGTGGATGAAAAGTGATACATAGGTGCTCCATCACTCATTATGTACTTGTGGTACATGCTCTCCATTCCGGTTGCTTGCACTTCCTACTGGGAGCAGGGACACAGGGTAGAGTGTGGGAGCAACCCTTTTTCAGTACCTGAGCCTCACTTGCTCTCTGAAAGAGCTCCTCCTTAGGATTCAAGTTTTCATGTACTGGTTTTTCCTACCCCCACTACTTCCAGACAGAGCAGACAAATTTTCTCTCTCCTACGTCTTTGGCCTTGCTGCCAAAGCAAGCCAAAACCATGGTGTGAGGTTATCTAGGAAAACAAGAAATTTGCCTGTGAAAGTATGGAGACTTTTCTGGCTCCCTTGCAGACACCTGTGTTTTTTCCCCAGTTACTCCCCAGTGACTGTTCAAGCACGCTAGTGGGGCTGAGGAGGCTGTCCTCACTGCTGCCTTGAAGCTGCTTGGAGATTGCCACTGTGACAGGGCTGTCTTCAGCCTGCTCACTGTGTGGAGCTGTGACTGTGACCAGCATGTTCCCAGGCTCCCTCTGCTCCTCTCCCCATGCTGTGCACTCCCTTGCTCCTCCAGGTTGGGGACATAGCTATAAATTATATTCACATCTTTTTGTATTCTGCAAAACCTTTCTTCTGCCCTTCCTCCATGAGCACTGATTTTCGAGATGGGAACAATTTGGTCTTCCTTGTAGGAGATCCATTAAAGTTAATTGGACTGTCTGCTGTCAGAGCCAGAACTGATGCAACACAGTTGTCACAGTGAGAAGCTCTTACTCAGCAGTCCTGGGAATAAGTGACTAATTAGAGAAGAGCCAGAAGGGATGTGTGACTGCTGAATTAGGAAGCTCTATGGCTGACTGTAAGTAACTCTAATATGTTTGCTTTCATCATACAGGTCCAATAAATCCTTGCACTGGACTGTGACAGCAGGAGACCATTGTAGAGCTCTAAAAGAGTCAACAGAACAGGTAAAACCCAAGCAATACCATTAAACATGCTGACTTTGGTGTATTTGACCCTGTATTTTTCTCAAAACAGATCTATGTGTACAGATAAAAGTGTTGGCAGCAAGGCAAAATTACTGATAAGTAGTACAGGTTGAAGAACGAGAAATAAAATCCAGTAACTCTGGTTTCATTCCGCTACCTTGCAGTGTAAGGAAGTACGTTTTATACCTGGTTCTTACTACTGGCAGTAAAAAGTCTTAAAATCTAATAGAGACGACTGTGTATCCTCAACATCTTACTCCCTTAGTGCCAAGCAATATATCTGTCTATAAAAACCTTGCTGACTCTTTCTTCCTAATGGGGAAGAGGAAGAAATACATGTGGGAAAGAAGCTCAAGTGACTCACACTAGGCTTCTGCAAAACCTTACTGGCTTGTATTTGCACAGTGAAGCCTTCACTTTAGTCTCAGGAGGTCCATGTGGTCTGTCCCAGCAGTCTTCTCAACTGAGTGGAGAGGTAGGGAATTTGTTTTTCAAAGTCCTTGCACCTTTTTTTAATTTCTTTTCATGACTTCTTTGGAGGTTGGTCATAATTTGTGGGATTGTTTTCCCCTCCTCCTTTACAAGTATCCATTCAGGATGCACTGAAAGGGCAGCTTGTTCCATCTCTGCCCTAGTCACAGATGAGACATGTGAAGACCACTGTGGTGCATCCCCAGTTTGGCAGGCCGAGCTATGACTTCAACATTTCCCTTGATGCTGCTGAAATTACATTTCTGTCAGAAGTATTTTCTTCTTTTGCCCAGACCTAACCTCAAATTTATTTCTCAACCAGATGGGAGCCGAGCTAGGCAGTTGCAGCAGACATGAGCACCTGTACTTGAGAATGAAGTCTGTGAGATAAATTACTACTTCAGTTACCCTGGAGAGATCACTGCCAGGATGCTTTGTGCTGGCTTTGTTTCTGTGGGAGACCAGGACTCCTGTCAGGGAAAGAAATATTAGAGGTGAGTGCTCTTGAAAGTATCTGCATATGGCTGTCTGTGGATCACTTAGGGAAAGGGACTGGAAAGGACTTGCACTTCCCAAGGCCCATCTACGATCCCAGTGAAACACTTCCCATTGTAACTTGCTTGGAACTCTTTTTCGTGGCATTCTTTTGTCAAAGTAAACTATGACTTGTTTTTGTAAAATTCTTGTATTCAGAGCACTTTTGAAGAGCTGACTAATCTCCCCAGAATCACAAGGCAAGCGGGTAAGAATAGCTGAGTAAATAAAAGGCAAAGTAATTCTGACCGAGGCATTGTCAAGCTAAAATGCGAGTTCTGCTCAATACCACAAACTTATGGTGGACTAATAAATTAAGTGCAACACTAAAGAGTACACTTCAATCGTATTTTGTCTGCAGCCTGTTTTCAGTCCTCATTCACTGATAACCCAGCCTTTGAATCAGTCTCTTTCTTGCAGGCTGCTGCTGAGTGGCACCAGTGGCTCTGTTCCCAGTTCCTGCAGGAGGGCTTTTCTGGGCGAATACAATTCCAACAGTTCTCTTCTTACCTGCAGCAGTGCAGAGGCCAAACGAGATCACTGAGTCCTCTCTCTTGGTTTCTAGGATGGTTCTGGTGGCCTTTTGGTTTGCAACATGGGAAATGGACCATTTACACTTTATAGCACTGTCAGATGAGGTGTTGGCGGTGCCAGTCCAAAGAAAGCAGGGTCTATTCAAGGGTGAGGATTTTCCTGGCCTGGATGGGACTGCTGAAAAAAGGTGAGTTGTCTTTGTCTGAGATGAGTCCTGAGTATGATGCCTGTGTATAAAATATCCCAAGTGCATTGGAGTTTTGTCTGGTAGGCTTTTTAAGGCAACTTAAGATGAAGGAAAAGAAATCCAGGTGATTTCCTCCAGCAAGTCTCCACTTCCTCCTTTTCCTCATACTTTCCTCCTAAAAAAAGCTTACTGGAAATTGGAATGGGAGTTTCAGAAGCATAAGACTTGCATTTTACACTTCTGACCCTCAAATTGAATATATTCTTTAGACAGATACTTTTCTCAGTAAAAAAACAGCTGCTTGTGAAAATGCCTACCAGCCCCATGCTTTGATGGGCAGGAAAGTTTGGGAAAATGCTCTAAACTGAACTTGTGCATTTATGTATCTAGATATAATTAGCACCACATTCAGAAGTCTGCAGGATAAATTTTGCCAGAGAAAGAGTAGCATATGCTAGTGAATAAGCACTGATTGCATGAAAGTGATGGCATCTTACAAAAAGAAGAGGCCCCTGTTCTTAAACTGGAGGGCTCTCATACAGAGAACTGGGGGGAAAAAACCTGTTTGAAGTACTCCACATGAACCCAGCACTGTCATACTGCTTCCCTGCACCAGCTCTCTCTCTTCCCCAGAAGTTTCTTTCCTGCTGAGGCTACTCAGGTCAAGGTGAATTTGGCTTTTTAGTTTCATTGGCAAATGGAGAAATCCACCACTTCATCTTGTGTAATCTGATGGGATTTGAGAGATTTCAGAAATGTTCTAGATGTAGCTTCAAGTCTCTTTTTTTTACATGTTAAATAAATTAATTTGTCATTCTAGAGAAATGCTTCCCTTCGGCTCGAAGTAGTTGCACTAGGAAACTGCTGATGCAAAACCTTTATATTCCAGAGCTTTATCCCTCCTCCTTCCCTGCATGTGCACACATACAGCCAAGTGAGTTAATGAATAGGTGTGATTGTCCCACGTCATTTCTTAAGAGGAAAAACCTAATCCTGAAGAGAGTGTTTGTGTTTCTGCCCGTCCTTACATTTTATGCTATTGCTGCCAGCAGAAAATGGAAGACTTCTGCTGATAGAAATAAATTACATCTTCTTTCCCTGCATGCTGAATAAAATATACTGCAGTTAGGAGCAGGAAATTAAAGTATATATTAAAGAAAAGCGCATTCTGTGGATCCACTCGCGGGTCAGATGAGCACTTGGACTCCCCTTCTTTGTGCTGCAGTTGCCTGTCTTTGTCCCGTGTGGCATCTTCCTTAGTCCCACACTGACCTAACAGAAATGTTAGTACAGATGCTGACTAAGGGAGAACGTTCTCCTAAGCTAAAACCTGTCACCAAAACAAGTCATTATTTGTGTGGTAGCCGGGCCATCCCCACAGATAAGATGGGACCTGGCTGGATATCCCCTTGGATCTGACACAACTGGCTGCTGACCACTGACTCTGAAGGCAGTAATGGCTCTCATGGTGAGGCACTTGATGCAGGGAAATGCTCAGCTCTGTAGTGTAAATCTTTCTCAGAGGTGGAGACTGTGGCAGTGCACACAGCTCTCACATAGGCCTTCATTCAAAAGGTTCAAAGCCCTGAGGGTTCTTTGAGTGAGCTACTGACTCAGAGTTTCAGTATGCAGGTACTGGCTCCTTTATCTGACCTTTATATGATTGTCTTCCTACTGTGGGAAGTAGAGGAGCAGGGATCCATTACCACTGATGCTGCAGATTTCCTGTGCACTTGGGTATGTTGGTTAATCTGCTCTCTCTCTCTCCCCCTCACCATCCCTGAAATAAGGGATTGCTTTTTTGTCTTCCATGTTTTGGACTGAATCTCTTAGGGCAGAGAGAATTACTAAATCTCTTACGCATGTACTTTACTTAAACAGAGCTGTGGTTTTGGATGAGACACTGTCAGCTTGCTGCTGCTTCTAAAACACAGCAAACAGCCCTGTCCTGCTAATGTGCCTCCTCCTGCCTATTAAGCATCTAAATGTTTCTCCACATCCAATACTGTGTAGGAGGAAGGATGATGAAAAGGCTGAAGTACCCCTGAGATGCCGAGTGACACGAGCTTTGGCAACAAATTGGAGACTGGACTTGCTCACGAATTTAAAAAGCAATCTGTTCAGGAGGGACGTGCTACGGGTGCTGCTCACAGCCTTGTGCAGTAGCCAGCTGGTTAGCAGGCAGTGTGTGCTTTCCTCCTCTTCCCACTGGCATCCATGCTGATGCTCCCCAACATCACACCACTGAGATTAAAAATAGGCCCCCCGAAGTGGTAAGCAATGGGAGGTGGGGATGATTTCTCTCCACAGGGAAGTGCAGCACAGCCAACAACTGTGGGGACATCATTAGCACAGCAGCTCTAGGACTGGCTAGCAGAGGCTGGAACCATGCAAAAGGCTCTTGCTCACCTTGAAGCAGGCTTGTCTCAGCTGAGCTGCTCTCTTGGGTGAGCTCGAAGCCATGGCAAGCTCAGTAACCTGAGTGCAAAAACAACTCTTAAAATGAACCTAGAGATGAGCCCTTGTCGCTCAGCCTGCTGGGCTTTATCATCTTCCAGACTGCAGCACCCACACTATACCGGTGTTTCCTGCTGTCTCCTGATGCCAGCACAGGGACCACATCCTCCAGCAGTGCTGGGTGTGTGCAGGAGCCCTTGTGCAAAGCTGTGTGATTGACTCACTGCTTTTAACCTAGACTGTGGTAGAAGAGCTTTGGATTTTTTGAAGCCAACTCTCCATGAGGGAGGGCACCCTCCCTGTAACTCAGCTGGCCTGAGCTCTCTCCAGCTGAGGCTTTAGGCACATACCCCTTCCCTGTGTGTTCCCTCTCACTAGCCAGCTGCACAGAGCTGTTTGCACCACAGCACCTTCCTCAGGAGGCAAATGTTCTTCATCTCCCTTCTGGACTGGAAGGATTTCTACCCAGCAGGAGGGCTCAGCCCTTCCCTCCCTGCACTCTTGGTATCCCGCGCAGGTACACTGAGATGTGGCATGGTGTAAGCATCCCATATAAGCAGAGAGCTCATAAAACCTTGGTGTGGGAGGGAGCACACTTACACAGAATTTAAGCTGCTCTGCAGAGGGTATGGCTTAAAAAATTGCTGCCTTGGGAGGTAAACAACCCTATTATGCTTGGTACTAAAGGGACACACAGTTCTCATTAGTGATCTTGTTTTCTCTCCTCTTGCTCTGTTATAACCACTTAGATGCCTCCAAATATTTCCCTGTTGATTTGGTCTCTTATTTAACAAGTGCTGAATCTGAGTGCACTGTGTGTACATGAAGCTATAGGCTAGGCCTGCTCTCCTGTGTTTCTGGAGAGTCAGGGACTTCATAGACAAAGGTATAATATTTCATAACTCTTCTCAAGAGCTGGTCACAAGGTCAATTTAAAAAAAAAATTACTTTTCTTCCTCAGTAGTGAGTGAGTACTTGAGGTGGATAGTCTTTTAGACTGTGTATGTGACCAGCCTGGTATCTGTTTATCTCTTTTCCAGGCATTGATTTAAAGCACAGCTCAGAGCAAATTTTCAAGCAAATCTGCTTTCCTCTAAGGCCCAGCAGCTCACTCCTTTGTGCTTCTAGCCTGTGTCTCTGCCTGGTTCTCTGAGGTTAAGGCAACAGGGCTGCCTTGTGATCGTGTACACTTTGAGAGCTCCTGCAGGCTTGTACCAGCTTGAATGCTGAACCCTAAGAAATGATTCACCTGATTGGAATGGTTTTAAATATTTTTATATACAGAGAGACAGATGACCTATGTAGGTTAAGCTTTTTATCATTTCGGCCTTTCCAGTGAATAACTGTGCTCTTGCTAGTGATATCAGGATCTTCAGGCTTCCATCAAGTCCAGTAATACTGGGAGCAGGGAAGGAATAGGTTTAAAAAATAAGAAAAGAAAACTAAATATTGGAAATACATTTCTCACTAGCTTTATTGGCCTGCTAGACTCTCTTCAATCATGAGTCGGACTGCCAGGTTTTGTGGAAAGCTCTTACTGTCTTGTCTTAATGCTTTTATCACTGAAGTGCACATTTATCTGCAGAATGGGCATCAGAAGTGGAGCTAGAAGAGCCCCAGGGATTTATATCTGCTCCTTCCTCATGATGTTACATGGGAAGCACAGAGTGCTCTTGGATACTCTGACCGTCTCTGAAGGGCATGGCAAAGATCATTGTAAAGTATCTGTCAATAACATCATTGCTGAACTGCCAAGAGGAGTTTCTTGGGATTTATGAAGAGAGTCAGAGAGGAAGAAAAGTTCCAGGTAACAACAAACAATCCAGCTGAGGACACTCAGTCCTAGAAATTTCCTGCTTCCACTTGGGCCAGTTTCAGAAAGCCCCGGTTGCACGGCTCTGATGTGTTGGCAGCCTTAAGTTAAGCTGCAGAGCCTGGGCTGTAAACTTGGCTGAAGACCTTAATCCCTGTGTCAGTGTGCTGCATTGATCCAGCAGGAGAACAGCCCTCTGAGGGCCTCAGAGAACAGTAAAAGAGACTACAGAGAAATAAGCTGTGATGTTTAGGCACCCCCTTAGGGACACTTTTCCGTATAAGTGACTTGTGACTTCCTCTGCTGTCAGCTTCATTTTCCAAGGTGAGCCCCCACCCTCCATATCCTCTGAGACAATGATGGTACATGATTTGCCTCTTGGAGGTGGAATGGATGACACTGAGGCACTGAGGTGTCTGGGAGCTACTCTTCATGCCAGAAAATGTGTTAACTTCCATGCAGAAGGCTTTTTTTCCCTCACCTTGACCCTGCTGAGGTGCAATCCCATCACTGAGACAGCAGTCTAGATAAACACAATCTACAGATTGAAAGAAAGCTAAATTAAAAAGAAAGTGAGAGCTTAGATGCTGTTTACTGGAAAGTGAAAGTTTCTGGGGGGCTCTCTGCATGTGTACAGGATGCTGTGCAGTTAAGTAAAATCTCCTTGGAAATGCAGTGAGGCAGGGAGCAGGAGCACATCAAGGTAATTCCATTTCAAAATACATGGAAGAAATGCTTTTTGTTTCCTGTTTTAGTCTGTACACAGTGCAGGGGAAAAGGAGGAAGGGGGAAAAGTGCTGTATTAAGCAGCAACTTGGAAACAAAAGGAATTAACTGGAACTTGTTGGCACAAAAGGTAAATGAGGAAGGGGGAAGTAATAGGAAAGGAGTTGGGAAAAACTCAAGAAACTTGATCTTGCAGAGATTTTATTGGGTGTGCTGAAGGTGCTCCTTCTCTCAGCACCTCCTGGCAGCATTTCACTGTGGGTTTTTTCCTTTCCTTCCTTCATCCCCCTTTATTCTATCTCTGTGCGGGTTTAGTATATTGCGTTTGCAGATGTTATACAGAAGAACTTCATCTCTGTAGGTATCCACACTGATTTGCTGGTAGACAAAGTGTGGTGGAGAAATCCACCACCAGCCTTTGGGAGTACTGCAGGTGATTTTCTAATGTACATTGTTTCTCCAAATATTTTCAAAATTAAGTGATGCCTCTGGAGAAAGTTTTTGGATAGTGTAGACCCTCATCCTGTTAACATCACAGCAGTGGTGATGGCTGCTGCTCTAGAAAAGAGGCCCTATTTAACTTCTGAGTGGGTGTAGTTGAGGGCTATGTGCATGTTCATTGTAGCTCTCAGATATGGGGAAGAAGCTGGTTTTTTCCCTGACACTTGAACAAAACCACTCTTTTGTTACCAAACACAGTAGTAATGCTTCTTGCTGAAGACTACTGGGGTAATGGAGCATGCTAGGAATATTTTTTTCATTGAGAAAACACCCACCAAATCTACAGTTTAGCATGTCAGTTAACTCCGAGTCAGGAGTGAAAGGACAGAAGAGGGGAAAGAGAGTTGTGGAGTGCTCCAAGAGCTCCTTAGCCTCTTCTCTGTCTTCCTCCAAGAGCTTATTTGTAAAAGCACACAAAAATTCTAAAAGTATCTCTATTTCACCTGAGAACACCAGGTTAGCTATCATAATTATTTACATGCAGTACAGAGGAAAATACTATCAGAAATGGGGCCATCAGTCAAAGTTTTGCCTGAATAGGAGTCTCA
Organism: Cnemophilus loriae; assembly: GCA_013397755.1. Lineage (NCBI taxonomy): Eukaryota > Metazoa > Chordata > Aves > Passeriformes > Corvidae > Cnemophilus > Cnemophilus loriae. Next base: position 643,125 of record VZTF01002639.1, read on the forward strand.
CAGACAGCTCCCTGGAGCATCCTCCAGCACACAGACTCACTGCTATGTAATAGCATTTGTTATGGCTGGCAGTTTTTCAAGACTGGGTATATTAAACTAGATTCCAATGTCTATTTATGTGCCAACATATTGAAACAGCCTGTTTTCTCCCTTTTTTTCCTCCCCTCCTTGTCTAGAGCTGGTGAATGACAGATGTTTGTGGGTGCCTGTCTCCAAACTAAATTACTTTTACCCAGGAACTAAAACATAGGATTAGGCTTTAGTGTCAGAATGAGCTAGAACTTTAGGATGATGTTATGGCAGGGGAGAAAGAGGCTAGGAAATTCAAAGAGTCAGAAAGTAACCAGAAAACAATTCAGTGTGCATAACAAGGGAAGTACCTATCGGTGGAGATGCAGTAAGGGCAAAATGCTGAAGCTTGAAACAAGGCTAAAGTGAATTTGAGTTTTGTAAGTTTATAATGAACAAGGCCTGGCCTGGTAGCATAGGAATGTGGCAGTTTTTCCTGATTGGTTTGCTGTCTATTTGAACACATTTATTTTTCTTCCAGATGAACTTTTAAAATGAGTATTTTAAGGTTTTGTTCTTCAGACTGTCTTCAGCTGTGATCCATGTGTTTCCAAGAGGGTCATAGATAGGAATTGTTCTAGTACCTGGTGAAGGTCCTTTAAAAACTTAATACTAAAGCTGAATTTAATGCTCTACATTCTTATTCTTCCCAGGACAAAACCTATCAATGCCCCAAAAATTCCTGAGGAGATGAGCTTGACATGGGTGTCATCCTTCCAGATTGGGAAGGAATCATGCAGTCACTGGGATACCCCTGAGAGACACAAATGCCACCAGGTGAGCACCCAAGTTCTTCTGGCTTTTGTAACTCCCCTGTGAAAATCTGCAAATATCTGTGGTGTGGCTTTCAGTGAATCTGTGGGTGCTTCAGTGCACGTTAGAAAACTGGGCAAGTTCCTCAAAGAGAGTTAGGAAAGCTTGTGCCTGCCAGTATCCTGCTTCCAGCAAACAGTAGGCAAACCTGGCACCTCTGAGCAAAGCTCTCACCATAGAGCATGTCAGAGGCCTGAACATGGCAGAACTGAGGGGCTAACAATAGCAATGCTAAACTATGTCACTAAAAATCTTCTGGCACTTTCATCCATTTCCCTTTCTTCCTCCCTTATCGTGCCTAGTTAGGGTGAGAGATAAATTTTCATTCATGTGGCAATACCACAGACTTCTAAACCGTATGAAAGGTTAACTTCAGAAGTAATGAATAATATGACCAAAATAGATTTGGACCAGTATCCTGTCTTTGATTTTTTTTTTCCTTTTCTCTTTTTAAAGGGCATTGCGATCCCTTTTGCCTTTGCTCTCATTTTGATAGCTATCCCTAGGAAATAAGAGCCAATTGTTAAATATGCAGCATTTTGACTTTGTTCTTTGCTTTGTGCTGCAGCTGCCACAGCCGACTTGTAGCCCCATTAAAATCCATTTTTGTCTTGAAGTCCTGAACTTTCTGGACTGAAAGAAATCTGTCTAATTGTCATGGCCAGCTGATGGCGTGCGAAGGATTTGGACTAACAAAGAGTTACTCACTGAGAGAGAGCTCACATTAATGCTGGGGTGAGAGAAATGGAGGAGCTTAACCAAGTTTTTTTTGCTGACAGACAAGGGATTTTTACATGGCACACTTCCATGCTCCTGGAGGGATTTCTGATAACACTTGGAGTTACGTCAGCTTGCCTAATACCTTTCCCTTCCTAGAAATATTTTTGCAATCAAACTTGTTGGATACGAGGTCCTAATCATGGCATGGCTGTGCCTTGGAACTACGTGAGTCTATGTAGGATACTCTTTCCCAGACTTTAACTTGCAGGAGGACAAACTGTGGTGTGTGTCCAAAGCTGTGTGCCAGAGACAAGGCAGCAGGTCAAAGAGATGGGGCCAAGGGGGGAGAGCTTTTCCTACAGCTCTGCTAAGTGTGAGGAGGTACCTACCTGACTAAAGAACTGTTGGCTTGATCATGTAGGATACTGTGGGGAAAGTGAAGCTGTACAAGTATCCTCTATATGCAGAAGAAAAAGCATAGACTGGAAATTTAAATTGTTGAAGCACTTAGGAATACAAGGTTCTTCAGTGCCAGCTGTCAGTTATGTGAGACGCTCCGAGTGACTTATTCCCCAGAGGATATGGATGTCCTGCAGTCTTGTGAGCGTTGCATGGTGTCTTGCGCAAAGGAGCCTGAGGGAGAGGCTGCCTGTCAGGGCAGGAATTTCTTGTGACCAGAGTAGTCCAAGCAGTGGGCATTTGCCACTAGTGACTTGTAGTGGTTACAGTGGGTGTCTGTATCTATTTGTCTGTTTGAGGAAGGCCACCATTCTGGTTACGAGTAAAGCCAGTTCTCTTCTGGCCTTGCCTGCAGCCTAATGCATGAGCTCAAAGCTGAATGACACAAGAACTTTGTGTTAAGAGGTTTTTAAAGAGGGAAATATTTTCTGACACTGGATTTTGAAAGACTATGCCTTACAGCCCTGAAGAGAAAAAGGTTCACATCCCATTCTGGTCTTTTTTACAGGCAACTTCTGTGGGTGACGCTCCTGTCTGTCTCATAAAATCTTGAGGTTCAGCAGTGACAGTGGCCTTCCTTCAAAGGGCTGTGGCAGCCATGAAAGGCTTTCTCTCAACTCGCTCTACTCATAAAACACTATCTGGTAAGTCCGTTATGATTTTGGGGTGAGGTTGGAGAAGTAGAGCTTAAAGTATGGCTGTTCTATTAAAAAAATAAATCTATCTGTTCTTAAGAGAAATGGCCATTAATAAGAAGAGATCTGTTTGAGATCTTGGGTGTTGATGATTCAATGCACAAGTAGGGATCTAATTACTGTACTCATTTCTCAGTGTAAACCTGTAAAAATGAGATACTGTCTTAGCTGTTGCTCTCTATCTGCCCCTTTGCATTCTGCTTTACAAAACTGGAACCCCCTGTCCTCATGCTCAGTCTGTTACTGCTTCTGTAATGTCTCTTCTGCTTCTTCCCCTAGTTAGGCAATAATACTGCCGGGTGCTGCTGTTACCACTGCTCACCTCCCCAGCCTCCACCTCTGCCACACGCCCAGAGACCCACGCAGTTAATTGGGCTCTGAGCTTAAAGACAAAAGGAAATCTCCCTCACACTTGTTTCCCAGGCAGGGGCACAGCTGGTGACACGGGTGGACAGTTTTCTCTGTGAAGCAAGCTGCCTTGGCACCATTAAGCAAATTAGTACTTTGATCCCTCAGATCAGAGAAACTTGGAGCTTGGAAAGATGTGTCCAGCCTGTCTCTTCTGTTTTGTGGAAGCAAACTGTTTTGCCTTTCTAGCAATTTGAGCCATGTCTAATCTCCCCCCATCCATCCCCCTTTCTTCTGTCTTACCTGTGCTCCTCACTGCTGTGTGAATGAGCACATCTGCTTAGGCGACTGTCTTGGGCTTCAGAAGTAAAGCACAGCAATTAAATTTCTCATGTTAAAATGCATCAGATTTGCAGCACTATCAGCAGAGATCTGTTTGCTTTTTCACGTGCACATGCAAATTTCCAAGGTGAATTTCAAACCCTAGCTCTGAAAATGAGGAGGTACCTTCTCCATTCACATATGCCACTGTGCTTCTTTTGGCTAGGTGTAGTGGGTTGATCCTGGCCTGGGTGCCAGGTGCCCACTCAGTCGTTCTATCACTCCCTTTCCCATTGGAGAAGAGTTAATTTTCTTCACAGTAGCTACTAAGGGGCTGTGTTTTGGATTTATGCTGAAAAAGGTGCTGGTAATAGAGATGGTTTTGTTACTGCTGAGCAGGGCTTGCCCAGAGTCAAGGCCTTTTCTGCTTCTCACACCTCCTTGCCCATGGGGAGGCTGGGGGTGCACAAGGAGCTGTGAGGGGACGCAGCCAGGACAGCTGATCCTAACTGACCCAAGGGATATCCCATACCTTATGGCGTCATGCTTAGCATATAAAGCTGTGGGAAGAAGGAGGAAGTGGAGGGAATGTTTGGAGTGGTGATGTTTGTGTTCCCAAGTAGCTGTTACCCATGATGGAGCCCTGCTGTCCTGGGATGACTGAGCACCTGCCTGCCCATGAGAAATGGTGAATGAATTCCTTGTTTCACTTTGCTTGCGTGCATGGCATTTGTTTTACCCATTGAACTGCCTTTATCTTAACCCACAAGTTTTCACACTTTTACTCTTCCAATCCTGTCCTTGATCCTGCTGCTGGGGAAGTGAGTGAGTGGCTGCGTGGGGCTTGGTTGCCAGCTGGGGTTACACCACGACCGCCACAAAGCAGTGCTGCTGTTATAAAAATGTTTATTTGCTGAATGTGCTTTGCCTTGAGCTACTGTCTGAGATCATTCCAAGATACTCTTCCAAGCTCTGATGTATCTACATCTGAAGCAAGTTAATTCAGTGCTCACCCCAGGCATTCCACATAGGTGGTAGTCCTCATATCTCTGCAGTTTGCACTGCCACCAAATCAAGTACAGAAACATCCCTGAGGAATGATTATTTAAACTCGTTTTTGGTTTGGCTTGCGTCTGTTTAAAACAGGTGCTTATTGGGAGGGGCGATTGGTCTCAGTGTGGAACTGACCTCTGATTAATAATAACCACTGTCTGGAACCTGACACTCTAAATGGGAAGCAGAAAAATAAACAGCTTAAGCAATCTGTGCTAACTTTTGCTTGAGAGCTTGGCTGCTCTTATTAGATGATTGTGCCTTTTCCTTAGGCATGCAGAAGGAGTAGAGGGAGCCCATTATAAAAAATTTAGTTCCCATGACGTGACCCAGAGCGCCACCAAAAGAGGGGTAGCAGAGGCACGTGTTGTATCTTAATATTCTCAGTAGATTTCTCTGAACCAGCTCTACCAATGACAAGATTTTAGTGGACTTACTTTGTTAAACTTTATTTCCCCCCCAGATCCATCCTCTGCTTTACTAGTTTCTGAGGAAAGTAAATATTCTTCACTTCCAGTTTTGTTCCTTTCCTTTCTTGTGGTTCTTGTGATCAGTGGAAGCTGGAGGGTGTGGGATACAGGTTCTTTATGTGCTGTTTAATTTGCTGTTGTTACTTGAGATGGTTGGAAACACTTTGGCAAGATAATTTTGGAAAATGAAGACTTATTGTAATGGAAACACTTTATAAATACCATTTTGACTCAAAAGAGTCAGGAAATTATTCTTACCTGCAGAACATGGCTCCTTGAAAAATCTGTGAAGAGTTGTTTACCCAGGACTTGTTGCCAGCCTGTACATGTTGACATCCTGCTAGCCTCCAGACAAGGGACATTTCTAAGCCACCTTGTTAATCCTGGCAAACAGATGGGCTTACTGTTTCCCACAGGTCTACACATATCCAGAGCTGCCCTCCAGCAGTTTAAATCTTCCTGTGGAGTGTCCTGTGCTGCAGGAAGTGGTGGCAGCAGAGATGGAGTATGTACTTTGATGTATACCCGGTAAATAATATTAGGCTGAGGTATCACGTGCTCCTGTTGAACCTTCATCTCTGTTTTATGGGATACCCCGACGATGGTGGCATAGGTCTAGAATGTTTCATCAGGATCTGTAGATTTGATGTAGGCTCCCTCTGTGTTGGGGTCTGGTGCCTGAGAAGGTGAGCTGACTGACTCACCTCTGGACACCCTGCGTTAGTCATAACAGCATCAAAACTTTAGAGTACAAGTTAGGGTTCTCTGTCAGAACAGCATGAAGAGCACTGGGACCTCACTGGTATTCCCAAAAGTGCCCCTGTGATATCAGGTTGTAAGTGTTGAAGCATGAGCATTGTTTGGCAGCAGATGTTACAAGTGAAATTTTGACTTTTCCGGGTGTCTGAATTATGGGTGGGTTTAGACGGAAAAAAAAGGTATTTGTTTTCCTTCTTCCTTGCCCAGCGTCAGACAGAACAGTTCTGGGGGAAAAAAATACTTGTTGTCAGATGTGAAGGACGTCAACCACCTGCTTGTGAAAGCTGTGTGCACACACTGGTTTGGGTGGGTTTCCTCCTGGCAGTGGCCTGGCACCCCTGGAGCTGCAGAAACCCATTGCACCAGGTACCATTTGGAGTACCACCACATTCAGCTGTGCCACGGTTAATGGTTATAACACTCAGACAAGGGGCCCAGTGCTTGTGTGTGATGCTAAGAGTGAAATGAACAGCAAGCCTTTGGGCAGGCTTGCTTCCTATTATCTGGTTAAAACACAGTGTGAGAGTCAGGAATCTGACTTTAAGGTGTAAGTATAGGCTAGACATGATCTAGAGAATAGCAAAGATCACCTCTTCTACCTGTCTTCCCAACCTGTCAGTGCTGTACTATGACATTTAAGTTAATGAGCAGGCATGTCCCAAGAGAGCTGTTCTTTTTTTTTTTTTTTNAAAGACTGGTATGCACAGCACTAACACAATATGTGCCTCTGTGCTGGTAGTAAATTAATGTCTGAGATGGCAGGAGCTGAAATTTAAAAGAAAGCTTTTGAGTTGCCTGTAGCCGTTGTCTAAACCCCAGGATATTCCTGTTAAAAGAATATTTTGCTGTGGCATATAATTTAGATTATATATAGAGATATAAAAAGTGCAAAGGTTGGGCAGAGCTGAGAGAAGTTACCCCTTTCAGTTTGCTGTGCACAACTTGGGGCAAGACTTGGGGGAAAGAAAGGGGAAGAACTGAAGACAAACATTAAGCAGTGGGGAAATGTGATCTAAACAGAGCCACTGCATGAGCACAGAGTATGAATAAGGAGGCTATAAAGCACATGGAATTCACCATATCCTCTTGGAAAATTCCACAGTTCTTCAAAGAACTGTCTAACTATATGCACTGGTGATGGGAGGCTTCTGCACCGAAGGAGTGATGTCCTGGGTCAAACTTGCCTGAGGAAAGTGTCTTCCCTCAAGTCCCTGGATCCATGTCTCTTTGGAGAGTCTCATCTCTCATATTCTTAGAAACAGCCTTCAAAATATGTTCAGTTTGACTGTGCTGTGGCCCCACACAGTAGTATTAGGAGAAAGCCTGTCCTGATTCATTAAAACAGTGCTCTCAGGCATCCAGCAAGTACAGCGAGGGAATGTATACATTATTAAAGCTCTGTCTCATCTGTTCTGCAGTATTGATGTGGGATATTTGGTGGGATGGAGAGATGAGGCAGTGAGCTAAGGAGCAAGAAAAGCAGTCGGCTGGCAGAAGTAAGAGCAGGAAAGCTGTACCTGGGGTTGATGGGAATTTGCTTTCCAAGGTAGGCAGGTCCGTGACAACAACTTGCTTGCAGATGGTGGGGAGGAAGCAAACACTGCTGTGAGATGCTTAACAGGATGGGGAGAGACAGGAGTCGGCAGTAAGTATGGGTTACTCTGACACAGAAGAGCACCTGTGACTGATTGAGGGCAGTGACAGCTCAGACTGGGAGAAGTGCCAAGAGAGATTTCCCCTGCTCCCTAAATGTTGCCTACAGTGTGTGAAACATTTTCCACCTGGGAGCCAGGCTGTCTCTTCTGTTGAGAAGCTGGGAAACTTTGGTAAAGGCAAAGCCAAGGTGGAGGCTAAGCAAAGGGTAATGGACTCAAGGGAAATAGATCACTCTCATGGTATCTCAATTCTCAGGGCCTCTGGCCCATGTCATCCCTGCTGCTGCTCAGCAGCATGGTAAGATACCTCGTGGTGCCAGTGTCTCCTTGGGACACCGCAATTTCTGGGGAGGAGAAACCTCTCCCCCCCCATCTACAAGTTGAAGAGAGCTGTACCACCCCGTCCTTCAGTACAGCTCCTGACCCTCTGCCAGGAGATGTGAGATGCACACGTTTGAGAGCAGCTGGCACTGAGCTGGTGTCTGTCCTGTATGACCAGCCCCTGTGCCAAACTGTGGCCTTCTCCTTTTCCTTTTTCAGGAAGACTCTTGGTGGTCACACATCTGTGTGTTTGACAGGCATGACAAACTGGCCAGTATTGCAGTGTGGGGCTTTTGCATATTTTTCCTCAGTAAAGAGGTTGTCGTGTACTGGGTAAATGTTTGTGAACTGGGTAACTTCCCTCCAAACCCTCCCTCTTTGGAAGTCCAGACTTGAGCACCCTGTTTCAGAAATTACCTTTTTACTACAATAAACCTTGTGGTGCTCTAGTGCTGGTATCTATTCAGTTCCTGAAAGGTGCCCAGGAAATATTATCCTTCAGTATCTGGATGCATGGCTAGTGTCAAGTCCTGTACACAAGTGGGTGCCCATCTGTCAAAATAGAATTGGTAGCCCTGTTCCTCTGGGATAATGTGATTTACTAGAGGGAAGTAGCTGCTGCAGCTGCATGGGGAGCTAAGATGGACTGCTCTGGCTGCAGTGTTATCTTGCTGGAAAGGAAGTGATCTGGAACTTGGTGTGCTGGCTTATCCATTGTAAATATGCCTTCAGGTTTCAGAGAGATTTATCTATGCCAAGCTCTTAGTCTTGTCTCTCACGTTAGGGAGGCTATACTGACACGATTCCAGTTGCCAAAAAGTTGTTTTTTCTCTGTTTTAAGTGGAAGGGTTTACATTTACCTTCTTAGGAAAGGCAAGGATGGTGTTTGACTTAAAGTTTCCTGTGAACTGGTAGCTAAAAACTAGACTTGGAAGTGAAATATATTTGTGAAGAAGGATTTTAATGCTCAGCCGTAGCAGCATGTATCAATGAATTACAGCCAGGAAACCTCTGCCTGCATCCATCTCCTCTGGTTTCAGCACTACTGTGCACTACATACAAATCCATTCTTTAAACAGAAGATAGCAAGCTCTTTTCCATCTCTGTGCTGCTTATCATAGTCCACTTAAATATTGAGATATAAACATAGGAGTGTACGTGATAAGGCAATGTGATGTCACATAACCAAGTGAACCTGGCACCCATCTGCTCCTAAATGGCTGAAGAACTGCAGTGGGCCCTTACACCAGGTCATTCTGGTGCCATAGTCAAATGATCACGTGAGTAAATTTTGATTTATTAGATGTACTGAATACTGGTGTCTTTGTTGCTTAAGAGAAACCCTTCTTTCTCCTATCCCCATCTCATGCTGCTTTTGGAAAGAAAACCTCAAATTCTAGCACAATTCAGGAAACATCAGTGAATCCTCACAAAAATAATAGTTTCCCTGAACTAGCAGAGCTGTAAATTGCAGTATTTTGTCAGGCTGCTGTTGCTGATGACTGACTTGTCGTGTTAAAACCAACTTTTAAAAACTGCTCTGCCATCATCACAACAAATGTGTTGGGGTTTTGGCTTAAAGATGTGATTTCCCCAATGTGTCTTCAGCTGTGCAAATAGAGCAGCTTAGTGCTTGTAATTTAGTGCTGTATCACAGACCAGGGAGGCTTCCTGTTGTGAAAATGTGTGTGGCATTAGGGGAATAACATCCTGACTGAAACCTTCCAAGAAGTGGGGGCAGGATGGGTTCCCATGCCTGCTCCTGGTGGCAAGGAGCTAGGCAGAAGAAAACCTGTTCTCAGGGCTCCTGATGTGCCAGTCACCACTTCTTACATCTGGAAAGAGGATGTGCTGCCCAGTGAAGTGACAGCCTCATCCTAGACATGGTCCTGCCCGTGCCTTGCGAGATGGACAGAGCTGCAGGGTGAAACCAGGCTCTTGGGCATGCTTGTGGTGGTAACAAGTCCCCTGGCCTTCCACAGGGGACTTTATACCTTAAATTTCACTGGAAGGAAGAGGGTTAGGAAAGCTTCTGGCAAAGCTGAAGGACAGCAATTAATACTCCTCTGAACATTTTTTTCTTTTCTGATCTAGAAATGGGCAGCCAGCTGCAAGGGGTGTAACTACTGACCTGCTAAGGAAAGAGTCATCATGTAAAATAATTTGGACTTCCAGTGCAGAGCTAGAATTGAAATGCATGTAGGGTATCTGCTGTTTATTTTGTTCCTGAAGATCTGTTGCATGGTCTCCTTTTGGACCATCTGTTTGATATAGAGGCATTTGGTAAGAGAAGAATCACACACAATCCAGGGTGAGGTGCAGCACTTTGTGCAGAGGAGTTTTCCCTCTCCACCTTTTCACAAGTCTGGCTCTTATATTCTAAATATACCCCTGAGGGAAAGGGAACAGCAGAACCAAGAATTATTTACATCTTTTGAAGGAAGAGGCACTGCAATACTGAGGAAGGAGGCATGGATGTTGGAGGAAAGGAGAGTTGCATCATTTAAGTGTGACAAGTAATTCCCATGAGTGTGGACTCTAATGAGGTCTTTTCTCTAGTTCTAGACTTGTTTGAAGCAAGGGTAAATCATAAATTAATCTACACAGCATTGCTGCCTTTTTTTTTTTTCTTTTAGAATAGCTCTTCACTGCAGGGTAGCAGCTTTACCACACTGCAAATGTTATTCCTGATTCATCCCTTCAGAAATACCTCATGCACAAGTCCCACAGCACTGATGTTTTTCTGCTTAAAGAGGGCACAGTGTTTACTGCACCAGCTGTGACTCTTGTATGCCATGCGACTATAGTGTCAACATAGGAATTCGAGATCAGGAGAAGGTTCTCCTGACCACCAAATCTTCCACCAGCCCAAGCGGCAGTTCAAGCTCACCTGCCTGGCTTTCTGGGTCCATGGGCTCTGGAGGCTGTATACTAAAATTGTGAGAGAGAAGAAGGGCTTCTGCCTGGCAATAGTTAGATTTGCTTGAATGCTGCATCTGACTTTTTTACGGCACAAGAAATGGGACTATGAAATCCCAAAGAGATTTCTCATCACAATTTCTCAGTAGCCATCCTGATGCTGCCGGAAATGTCCTTCTCTTTGCAGTTACTGCATGAAGTTTGTTGTCCTATCAAAGATGGATGTTCTGCTTAATTGCAATGGAGATGTTCTCCTGATTCATTTTTCTCTCTTTGTGGATTTTTTTCTCTTTGCTTAAAAGTATCTTAGCAAGAAACTACAAGCTACTGGTTTTAAAAATTTTAGCTAGTGCTGGATTAAGATGAGTGGCGTGAAATTTTGATTTTTTTCCCCAGAATAGCTTGTGCTTAATGTTGGGGTTCAGATTTCTTCCTTTTCATGCTCTAAGTAGCCTGTCACATTTGTATGTGGACTGAGAGGCCTCCAAGAAGAATCTGTAACATTTGGCATAACCAAAACCTTACAAACTCAAAAGCAGATCAGTATATCCTTGAAGCAAAATAGCCTGTGCTGGCTGGAAGCTGTGTTTTAGCGTCTACATTTCCCTGCAAGAGCCAGTTCATTGTATGTATGTTTTTTTTGGATGCAGAATGAATGCACTCACGCACCAACAAGGATCAGTTGCTATTTCCTTCTCAAGACCCATACAGGGTTTGATCTATGTTGGCTGCACTCTCTGCTCTCCCTTAATTTAGTGGCACTGTTTATGTAATTGCTGCTTTTCTGATTAAACTGTGAGAGTACAAGCTGAAGGTTTGACACAGGCAGCCAAACTTTTTAATTGCCTTTAGCTCATTTCTAGCTGTGGCACATCTCTTTGAATGCAGCTGACTCACGAGAAAGTCTGGGAGAGAAACGATACCCTTTTTATTTATGCTTTTTCTCTGGCAAAATTGCTCTGTGAATTTTTATCACCTAATGGTTTCTCTAACACCTTTTAAAACTGTTCAGCTTCTCACCAAGAGACTATTTTATATGAGACTTGGGCCAGTAAAGCATTTCTGTGATCTGGGAAGTGTTATGCTTCCTTCACAGAGCAATCCATTTTGAAATTAGCTGGGCCTGCCTACTCAAGAGGAACTCACAGTTGCTTGGCTGCTAGTCCTGAATGGGCCTGTTTAATGCCATATTTCTGTAAAAAAAACCCAGCAAAAATCTATTGCTGACTAGCAGGTCCTGAAATTCATGCATGTCAAGGGTAGCATAAATAATTTCAGTGTGCAGTTTTGGAGACAATAGTGGTTTCTGGCTGAGTAAATACTAACTCACATCCAGTCTATTGAAAAAGGTGATTATATAAGGTAGAAATCAGCTGGGGCTTCAGCAGAGCTGGGAGGAACAGGCTTCTCTTCCATTCAAAATGCCTTTTAAAATTCAAAGCACTTAGTGATATGGATGTTAATTGACTTATCTTGTCCTAAGCTGTGTCCAGCCTTGCTGTGCTTCTCCCAGGTGGTTCCAAAGCACAGATAGATTGAAGCTCCGGCTCTTTTCACTTCCTTGTCTAAGGCATCTCACAGAAATGCTATCACCCTGTATTACCCCCATTTATGTACAAGAGTGATGGGTTGTTGCTGCTGCCTCTGACCAGCTAGGTGGAATCGTGCCAGATTTAAGCACTTTGAGTTTGAGTCTGGAAACCAGTGTGTTATGGGTAGGTGTCTGCTCACTACAGCAAATTATAATGGCAGGCTCCTGGCCTGAATTCCTTTGTAAATGTCCCACTCCCAGCAATTGCTCAGGAAATATAGCTCCTATGAAAAGCCTGAGGAGCTCCTTACCCTCTCACTTCCTTCTCTAGCTCAGGTGGAATTCAATACATTCTTTTCCTTCAAGGTAAAATCATGAAAGTTAGCAAAAGTATCTGCTGTATCCTGCTTCTCCCTTGTAACTCCCCGGAAGATCTGCTCACAGGTGACCTGGCTGGAAATATCCACCTGGCCCACTACCAGTTAGAAATCTGGGGACTGCTGGAGGCCTGGTTTGTCTATGGGAGCCTTTCTAAATGGTGAGGCAGAAGGAAGAATGCACTCACCCAGCTTGCAAGAGGGAAAGCAGAAATAACTTTTTAAAAGATACAACAGACTCAATTATACCATGTATTTCTCAGACTAGAAAACCATGATTTACTTGCTTGAGGGTTTGTTTGTTCACCTCCATTTTTACTAAGCTCATTTTCTTTATTCCTGACCTGTGACAGCTGAAAGAGTTTTCCTGGGAGAGAGAAGATGAGTGTGTGCATGCATGTGGTGAGGAGCTGGGGAATAGCTGTTGTGCCAGCTTGTTGTGTGGAGGATGCTGGACAGTTTAGGTTCAACCTGGACCACCCTTGTCTTGTGGTCTCCACATTAGGCTGTGACCCCAAGCAGGTCCCTGCACATTTTTTTTTTTCCCATCAGCTCTTCCATCCCACTTGACCAAAGGCAGGTGAGCTGCAGGTTTCCCTAAAGCTGAGATTTTTATTTCCCAGAGTTACAAGCAATAGCTGAGACTCCTTAGGGGCAAATGCCACATTGCTAATATGTGTGGCAGGCTGCACACCTCACTATGTTTGCACCTCTGGGCACAGAGGGAAACCCTGGCAGTCCTTGCTGCCCTTTGCCTGCTCTTGCTGCTCAGTTTCCACCTGAAACCTCGCTTCCAGGTGCTGCTGGGTGTTGGGAGAACCTGTGAGGGGCAGGAAGGAAAATAAGTCATAGAATGGTTTGGGAGGAAACCTTAAAGCTCCATCTTGTTCCACCCCCTCTGCCATGGGCAAGGACACCTTCCGCTATCCCAGGCTGCTTGGAACCCCATCCAACCGGGCCTTGAACACTGCCAGGGCTGGGGCATTCGCAGCTTCCCTGGGCAACCTGTGCCAGTGCCTCAACAGCCTCTCAGTAACTGTGTTTTTATGGCTGGTGGCATGGTGTTCTGCAAACTTAGACATCTGCTTTCCCTCTTTAGGGCAGCTTCACTCCTAAGTAGTGCCAGGTGAAGATGTGCTTGTTTATTGCAGTGGTGTTTAGACCTCACTCTTCCAGCTGGGTTTGGGCAGTCACAGATGCTCGGCACATCGGATCACAGCCCTAATTTTTAAGATGCATGCTTTTGGGCGTGCCTTTAACTAATAAATGCTTCAGCTCCGGTTACTAATGTTTGTCTTCGGGCTTCCCGTAGCCGTTTCCTCACTTTCTTCCTCTGCTGCCACCACGTGGACACGTCTCGGTGTTCACTGAACGTTTCTATTAATCTTGGAGAAGAATACCTTCCGTCTGTGATTGTGCTGCAGTTTTCAGCTGTGCACAACATGTTTCTTCATTTGCCATGGAATTCAGCAGGGGGGAATCTGACACATTAAAATAACAAAATAAGGAGAGAGAATTTCTATCATGTTTTTAGTTCCCGTTCTTCTACCAAATGACTTGCAGAAGGTATACATTTTTCACATCTAGAAAAGGTTATGTAGAAGTAACTAAGTGAGCATAGCAAGTTACAAACCTCAGACAGACGTTTCACAGGCATCTCAATCAAAAGCCAGGCTCAAGCGTTAGCAAAATTTTTCTAAAGGGTTCCTGAGGCAGTTAGATGTAGAAGACTCCATGTCACTGAGGGCTGATTGAGTGCCTTTTATGAGCCATACATTCAGCTCTGAAAACTTCACTTGGGACTCAACACCATTTATGCACTTCTGGAAATAATATTTTTATTATTTTGAGAGCAGAACTCTATTAAAACTACTAAGATGGAGTTCTGGAATGGAAGAGGGACTATTGGAGATGTTTGCTATTGGTGCAGCTTGTGCAGTTGCATGACAGAACAGCTTTGGAGCAGCAGTGAAACATGGATCCTGTTCACCTTGGGGCTTACTCAGGCCAGAGCCAAGTGGATAACTGTATTTGAAACTGGAAACAGACAAGGATAATCTAATTTTAGAGTGAACTATAACTTATTTTCCTATATTTGTCCATCAATAACTTTCAATTTATTGTTTCATCAATAAATGAAATATTTATATTCCTCTGCCATATAAAAAAAGCAGCATACAGATGCAATTGTTAGAAGTGATGCATTATGTGGAGCAGGCCCTGCAAACTTAGCTTTTGTGAGGTTAACTTGTATCAGTATTGTACATGAGCAAGCCGCTCATGAGGTCCTCACTTTGCCAAGTGGCAGGGCAATACTCTTTCCTTCTGCCATCAAATGTTGAAAGCAATGAAAATTTGGAGTGAGAGGCTGATCGTCTCCATTGTCCCCTTTCAGTCCAGGGATAGCTGCTGGAAGTAAACACCTGAGAGTGCTTTCTCTCTCTTTATATCAGAGAAAATCCTTGTGAATGGCACATTTGATCATTTTAAAGTCTCGTTAGGGGGAAAAAGCTTTAAACAAAACACAGACTTTAATGCAACAAATGCAGCTCTAGGTGTATGGAAAACTGTGCTGAGTCCAGTTTTACAGAGTGATAGGTCAGCTGCCAGGACAGATTTCAGCTAGATTCAGTCCTTGACATTAGCTACATGGCAGGATGTTCAGTGTGGTTACAATATCTAAAAGAATAACTAAATATCATGTGGTTTTATCTGTTACAATAGCACTGACAGAAGAAGTTTGGCCCTAGGGCTATGAAGTACTGGTGCTTCAGAGACAAGATGTGAAAGAAAATTGCTGTTCAGCCTCAGAGAATCAAGAATGACTTTCCATTTTCTTTCTCTTTTCTCTCTCTACTGGCAGACAGACTAAGATCATAAAGCATTCAGAGCTTTCTTTTGGTCTTCAGAGACATCCTAATCTAGAATTCATCCAAACTTCTAGCTTTGACTTGTTTTGAAGGTAGAATTAAATGAGCCAAAACAGCTGCATCAACGACCTACCCAAGGTGGTACACAATGTGCTGTTCTGGGGCTAACTTTGGTTTCAACCCTTGTCTAGCATCTGTCGCAGGAATGTTCTGAAAAGCCCGATGTCCACCAGTGCCTTAGAAAATTCGCTGAGAGTGAGTCTGGGACACCTGGCTGCCTGAGGCCAGGCTGACCAATATCCCCCCGGCACTGCAGGACCACTAAGGTGTGAAGGCACCTCTGGATGTCTCCAGTTCAACCTCTGCTCAGGGCAGGGTCACCTGAAGCAGGTTGTAAAGGGCTGTTTCTAGTGAGGTTTTGAATATCTCCAAGGATGGAGACTCCACAACTCCAGGCATCCTGTTCCAGTGTCCGGCTACTATTGCTACTATTTACTAAAAAAGCTTATTGTTATGTTTCATTGGAATTTCCTATGTTTGTGCCCATTGCTTCTCATCCTTTCAGCTGAGCATGCCAAAGGGAAACCTCACAAATACCCGGTACTGGTGTTAAATGCTTTTGCACCCCGGAGTTTTAGCCTTTTCCTTCTAGATTGCCTACTGCTTTATATTTTCTGAGAAGCAATCTCTGAGTATAAAATGAGATGATATAGCAGCAAACACTTCTTAAAGTCTGCTTCTGCTGAAAGAAAGCCTGTCCAGCTGCGTTAAGAGAAATATGAGCCTCTTAAAGCTGCTCACCCCTCAGACAGAAGGAAGCTATATTCTGTTCCACCTTAGACAATTTAGAGCAGCCATTTCAAAAACAGCCTTTAGCATCTTGAAAGCAAACATGCTTTCAACAAGGCTTCTAAAAAAATAAAGGACCCCCATAAAAAGCATGAGTAATAAAAGATACTCTCTTAAAACAGCTGGTGAAATAATGGGAGGTATCCTGGACTAGAGTTAAATTTTGCTATCTTTTTGACTACTGACACCTCAATGCGTGGGGTTTCTCTCTCTCCTGGACTGTGGGGGAATTATTTGGAACAGTCCTGCTTTAGATTTAGTACACTTTTTAGACTGACATTGAGAAAAGCCATATTTAACCATCTCTTTCACCCTCAGGAGGGCGTTTTGTCTTTCTTCTCAGCTTCTTGGAAGTTTTTTGTCTGTGGCAGACAAAATGTTTCACTGCTTTTCTTCTGGGAGACTCGGGAGTATCCTGTGTATTGTGCTAAGATGAAATCCTCTGTCTTGCAGGTTCACCCCATACTGAAAGCAGTTTTGGGGATGTAACCTACAGTACCTTTGGCAATATTTGATATGGTGATTCTAATATAGCACTTAGTAGTCTCTACCTCTCCTTCTCACCAAACTGCAGTTTTTCACAGGACAATAGCCCTGCCTCCATAGACCACTGGAAATCCTGTGTATGAAGCAGGAATATACCATCCAGGCTACACAACTGTTTGGGACTGGTATAATTTTCACCATTGCAATACTTGTTGCTCTGAGGTATTTTTTAAATTTCTGCAGAGGTTTGTGGGGGGATAGTTCTATAATCCCCTTGCCAAGATAAAAATTAAATAGCTTGATTCTGATCTGAAATTTTTGCAGTGAAGTGCTGCCAGTAGGATACTTAGTCAGAGGAATATAATGTGGATATTCATAACCAGTGATAACAAATTTGTTGGTCTTTTTTCCTGGTCGAGTATGAAATGTAACTGCAATGTAACAACAATGCAGAGGGCCCCTGAAACACTGATTATTCTGCAGTGCCTGTTGAGGCTTCAGAAAGTTGAATCCCTTGGAAACCTGCAGAAAAAGGAATACAAAGGATTTTAAGATGTAGCGGTGTCTGTGAGATGACATGTGATGAAAAATGCCAAAGTTCTATATAAAGCTTTCAGGTTCATTTCTCTCCAAGCACATCATCCATCAGATGATGAGCTCAGAAGTTATGGACTGCCACGTTAAACGTTGGAGAAGTAATTCCTGGAGAACTAAACAAAATCCATGACTGTTTCTTACCTATACAAGAGACTATGAAATACTGTGTTTTCCAGTCATGGGGCTGGTGTGTTTCCCTTGCACTGGCTTCCCAAGAGATCCAAGGGCACAATGAATTCTACTGGAAAAGCAGATTTAGCATTTTGCTGGAATACCCAGGTGCAAAGGTCTGGAATACCAGATTTTGCTGGGAGGAGTGATGAAAACCTCCCTGTTTCTGGAAAGCATTGCACCAGAGTGTTACAGCCGTGTAAAATACTCACTCTCCCATGTGTGGGACTTAGGAAGTCATTCCAATCAGCTCAGCAATAACCACTGCCTTCTTCTCTTTCTGTTTCTAGAGGTATGGCACTCTGAGTCAAGCAAACCTGATTTGTACTTCTTCAGGGTAAAAACTCTTTGCTTTCCCAGTCCCTATCCTGCTGTCCATCCACTTGAGAACTGTGAGAAGAGAGGCTGTCATTGAAGACAGGTAAAAAAGCTGTTCAGTACCTCAGCCTTCTCCTGGTCTATTGTTACCTGTTTTCCAGCATTGTTTGTTTGGAGAAGAGAGCTTGATATCAGTGAATAATTGTCCATAACCTTACTCAATGCATTGTTCATTCGAATTCATTTGTTTCAGATAGCCCCTTTTCCTAAAAAGACAGAACATCTCTTTTTCTTTAAAAACCCCCCAAACCACGCAAATTCCCATGAGTAGCTTCCCAAGCCTGCTGCGAGCAGGAGGTAGTTGCACCCTCAAGGTTGCTGTATGCATTTCTGTGAGAGCTGCAGTTAACTCTGGGTTGCGACCACTGCTAACACATCCATGGAGCAAGAAGTATCATAGGTGGTAAAATACCTCTGCATACTAGATTTTCTAGTGCTGTTAAATTACTTTAGAGCATCAGCTTTGACTTTGTTGTTAGTAGAAAAGGAGTGAATGAGGTGTTTGAGCATTTTTCTTGAAGACTTGTTCACGGTTCTTTTAATCCTAACTGCACCGTAATTTGTGCAAAGAGGGGCCTGCCTAAGTAGTGGCAAGCCAGTCTTCCATCTTTGCATTTATCTGAAGAGTTTGGCTTAGGAATAGTAAGACAGAGCTGCTATCACTGCTGTGATGTTCTGAGAACCAGACAACCCAGCCCACTAAAATCGCGAACATCACACTATTTTTTCCCAGAACAAAGCTGACAACAGCTAGTGTTCTGGATGCCCTTGGAGCCCCAGATGCCACATCTGAGCTGACCCCGAGACACTGGGGGAATGAGTTCCTTTTCCCATGGAAAAGGGCTACCATTTGCATCCAGTCCCATATGGCCTAACGTGGACCTGAACCAAACCCCCGATCCCACTCGCTGGGGCTCCTCTGTGGGATGAGGAGTGGTGCAGGAACTGTCACTCCCAGCTTCGAGCCTCTGTGCTCACCCTGATCAATGCCACAGGTAGGGTTTCACTGGAAGGTCATCAAGTCCTTGGGAATTGCTTGAAGGCCGGATTGAACTTGTTTCTGCACTTCCCGTCTATTTCCCACACGAGCTGAAATGTCAGGTCTGGGCTGTTCAGCTGGGGAAAAGGAGAGTTTAAATAGTTTTTTCGGTCTGATATGTCACAGGCTGGTTTAAACTTTAACTGAAATCTCCGGCAACTCTTGGCTGAAATTGGGTTAAGGGAAGATTCCTACGCACAGAAACATTTTTACAGCACTTTATTAGGAATCCTGGCGAGCCATAGGATTTGAGCTGCCTTAGACTTGGAAATAAGTCCCTGTTTTAGAAGCTTTCAGCAAATTACTGAAGTTCTCCTGAGATCCAGACTGTCAGTAGCAGCTTCCCATCCACCCTGGGAAACTGGGCACAGTTTTTTCCCTGGAGACATGCTCCAGCATCACTTGGTAGTGAATGTTGGGGATTAATCCATAGAAAGGGTTAAATCCATGATCATTGCTAGGCTCTTGGCAGCACAGAACTCCCAGCTAAGGGGAGAGGAGCCACCAAAATTGCCCCTTACAGCATAGCAGCTGCTTTGTGCCAGTACCTATAATCTGGGATTTCTCCTGATTGTCTGACTCTGGAGTCACTGAAGTGCTGCAGAATGGAGAACAGACAAGACAGTGGATCAACCACTTGTGTCATCTGGTGGTTTTTGGGCAGGGCACAGCAACTGGCTGTTTAGGGAGAGGAGNTTGCTAGGCTCTTGGCAGCACAGAACTCCCAGCTAAGGGGAGAGGAGCCACCAAAATTGCCCCTTACAGCATAGCAGCTGCTTTGTGCCAGTACCTATAATCTGGGATTTCTCCTGATTGTCTGACTCTGGAGTCACTGAAGTGCTGCAGAATGGAGAACAGACAAGACAGTGGATCAACCACTTGTGTCATCTGGTGGTTTTTGGGCAGGGCACAGCAACTGGCTGTTTAGGGAGAGGAGGCACTGCTCCCCTTCCCAGTGAGGTATGGGAAAGGTAGCCCAGATGATGTGGCTTGGGAAGGAACTGCAGGCTGAGAAGTGGCTCAAATCTGCCTTAAACTCCTGAAATGATCTGTGTTGGAAAGGACCTTACAGATCATCCTGTTCCAACCCCCTGCCATGGTCAGAGACACCCTCCATGTGTCCATGGAATAGGCTCCATGCCAGGCTGGTGGAATGGGTGGAGTTTTCTCCCTGAGCCCAGTCCCAGGCAAGTTTGGGGTTTCTATGGGAAGAAGCCTGTGAGCTGCATTTCTGGAGCTGGGAGGCTCCACACCTGGAAGTGTTTCCAGTACTGCTCTTTGGTTTTTTTCCAGAACCGGGCATTACGTTTCTCCCCAGAGTGAGGTGGTTTTCCCTGGATTGCTGGGATTGCGCACTGGGTGTTTAAGGGCTCTGGTGTCTTTCTCCTGAGTGGAAGAGTGAGGAAACAGGGATGCTGCCTATTGTCACAGAGATGTGGGAACAGCCTAGTTCCAGTGAGGAATGTGATGCCCAGCTCATGGTGTGTGCCCTAGGATGGTCTTTCCAGTTGTTTTGTCCTTTGAGCCTGTTGGAGTGCTGGCCTGGATTTGGGAGAAGCCAAGTAGCCTGGAGCTGTGAAGTTTTTCTTGGCAGAAATCCATGATGGAGATGTTTTTCCTGGCTGTCCCAAAGGGAAGGAACAGCTTTGGAGTTGTTGCAGCCACATGCTGTGGATGCATCCCCTGAAAACCAGTTCAGGATTGTTCATCTGACTCTGTCCCTGGCCTGTGGCTTCCAGGGAGTCTCCTGGTGCTCTGGATATGCCCAGGAGAGGATATTACACCACCTGCTTTTTAAGGCAGGAATTCCAAACCCAGTAAGTCGGTCACATTCTATGTGAGTTGTCCCAATGATGGGATGGGAGAGGAAACACCCCACACTGCTGTTTGAGATATTCCCAGCTGGAACTGGGGCCAACTGGGCATTTTGGAGTGCTGAGGCCATAAGGTCAGTGTTGAACAGCATCCCCAGGGAATGCTGAGATATCCCATTCCTGTGGCACTTGGCAACACATCCCTGATGTGGAGCAAAAAGAGGAGAGGGAAAATTCTGGGTTAATGGGAGGAATGGAATTGGGATAGGTGCTGATCATATCATGGAATCATGGGGTGGTTTGGCTGGGAAGGGACCACAAAGACCCTCTGGACTCTGTTGTTCCATCCCATGGCAAAGAACACGTCCAAAACTTCCTCCTCACCCTTGTGGAATGGCAGTGGCTGTTGGGAGCTCTGGCAGGAGCACCTGGAGACCAGGTAGGAATAACAATGGGATTGTTTTGGCTGCTGCTGGATGTGGTTTTCTTTTTTCAAGATGTTCCTCTGATTGATGTTTTCACAGTAGTTTTCTAGGCCTCATTTGAGGGGAATTCCAAGAACTTGGAAGTAGTTGGAATAGAGTGAGGCGAAAAGGTGAACCTGATCCATTTCTAGTAATTCTGGACTTCTGCCGCAACATCATTCTGGTTAAAGGATGAAGATGCAGAAGAACAAGTGTTGTAAACCCTCCTGGCTCTCTGATAGAGCAAACCTTTCTATAATGCCAGTAGATCTCTCAGAGAAGCTATGGGATCATAAGGTTTTCCAGGAAAGCAAAGACAAGGACAGAGATGAGGGAATAGGCTTCCAATTAAGAATGATTTGATGGATGTAGGAGTGATTCTTGTATGTTTGATGATCCCCTTTTTAATCCTGGAATAATTTTAAATTATTCTTTTAACAAATCATTTAAATTTGGGAATTCAAATTTGAGTGGAAATTATGCAAAAGAAATGCAGGGAGAGATTATGGAATGGTCCTGCAATCTCGGAATGGTTTGGGTGAGAAGGGACCTTAAGCATCACCTGATTCCATTCCCTGCCATTCTGTCCACTAGCCCAGGGTACTCCAAGCCCTTCCCATCCTGGCCTTGGACTTTTCCAGGCATGTGGCAGCCACGATTTCCCTGGGTTTATGGGCACAAGAGGAAATTTCTAGCAGGAACGGAGACGTTTCCTTTGCTCTGCATGGCCCCAGCAGGGCTTTGGGAGGCAGCGAGTGTGGGAACAGGAGCTTTGCCCACTGCCTCGGGGGAGCCTCTGATGTCCCAAGCCCCAGCAGAGCAAATGTTTATGGTTNCCCAAGCCCCAGCAGAGCAAATGTTTATGGTTTAACATCCCATTAAAAAGAGATGCTAAGCCAGGAATGGGAATAGACCACGGAGCAGAGATGGTGCAGAGGGGTGACTGTCCAGAGGGTCCCACCAGTCCATCCCTGCTGCCCAGGTTTGGGATGACCGGGCTGGTGACTGTCCCTGTGTTTGCTCCAC
>VZTF01002641.1:0-225445 GCA_013397755.1 Cnemophilus loriae
CTCCTTGAAAAATCTTAGCAAACTTAGGCTAATAGCAGAAAAGTAGTGACCATGAATAGGAATTTTCAATAATGTTTACCATAAGCTATTCTCAAAACTAAATTCACAATGTATTTGCCACACCTTTATAATCTTTCCAGTATGTCCTGCAGTTGCTGCCATTTCATTTATAAATCAGTTCATTGATGCTTAACTATTGTATGACAAATCATCAGTAGCTATCTTGTAATGATGGAGTCCAAATGAGTTAAACTCTGCTGTATCTGAAACCTTTAAAAGGGGCACTCTCAACTTTGAATCTAGTCATTGGAAAAAAAGTGAATTCAGAGCTCTCTGGCTGTTACCCTTAACTTCCACTGATTTTTGTAATTAATGCTTTTTTCCTGTTGCTAAGCCATGTACCCAAATTGAACCAAAAACTTGCTTTTGCCAGAGCTAAATCAATATTTGTTGTTCAGACAAAATAATTCAGCTTATAGTTGATAATGTCCCTTTCAAATATCATAGGCTGGAAGTTGTAATTTGTGTTTGTCTGTATACCAAACCACTGTCTCTTGACAAAATTCAAGTATTTTCGTACAACATTGGCAGATTTTGTGACACAAATTTTTTTTGCTCTTTACCTTCAAACAAACTTGCAGAAATGTTGTTTACTTACCTTTAACACTAACAAACTCTTGTGTGCCGTACAGATTAGGACATACAGTGAAGGCAGTCGTTACATGGCAAGAAGATCATTAATGGAAATATGCAATAAATCAAACAGGCAGCAAGAAGATCATGGTGCAATAACTCTGACAGGTGGTTGCACTCAACAGGGTGAACTTCGTCCAGTAGTATTAGCTTTAAGGATTTTTACACAAGAAGCAGTTAATATGATTAGTGATTCTGAATATGTTGTTTATATCATAATGTAAATACACAGAGTTTTTATAAAGGGATTTAGCCGTAAGATTCCTTTGGTTGCTTGTAGGTTGTTCATGTTGTAAGATATGTTAGGGAAACCCTTCCAGTCAAGGTCTTGGCTCTGGCCAAGCCCTGGCCCTGGCTGGTAGGGGAATTATGCCATCAAATCCAGGTGTTTCTGTGCTAAAAGTGAAATCAAGTCACTTGACTTGCTGATTTGGTCTTATAGAAGCTGGAACCCCTTTCAAGGTAAACTTGGAAGCCTTGCCTGGGAAAGGCTCTCCAGGTCCTTGCTGTGAAATGGGGGTCCTCAGCAGGTGCAGACCCTGGGTGATGGTAAAGTATTTAGGCAGTTTATGATGTATTATTGTTTTATTAGATGTATTGTTTTACTGTTCATGGTAAGATCAAAAAACAAAAAAGGGGGAATATGGCTCTCAAGAACATTTAGATTATTTGCATGTGCGAAGCCAATTTCCAAAAGTTTTGTGTAGGAATCCACAACTGGGTGTGCAATGGCAAGGCCCAGCTGATTTACTAACCTGGGGCAAACAGATCCAAAGTGGTTACCTGCTTGTCTGGACAAAAACATCAATCGTCTCCAAGGAGATGAAGCCCAGTGAGAGGATTTCCAAATGCAGCAGAAGCAGCTCTCTTGCTGGGGATATTGGACACCATTTTTTTGTTTTCCTATGCTGTAGGTCTCTTTGTCAGTGTCATAGTTGTCTTTGGTGTGTTTTTTGATTAAAAAAGCAGGGGGAGATGTGGGAGACAAGAAATGCTGCTCACTCTAGCTCAACAGAAAGCACTCTGGGAAAGGTTCAGCTAACAGCCAGGTACAAACCAGGTCCTGTGTCCAGAGACTGGGCTGGATGGCTGGGGAGGCGCACGGACACCACATGATCAGAGAGCTGCCTGGGTAAAGGGACGCATGGACAGTGGCAGGCAGCCAATGGGTTCTTGTTCGGGTTAAGTTTAGAACATAAAAGGGTTCAGTTTGTTACAATAAATGATCTTCTTCGGGACAAGCAAGAAGGTCTGTCTGTCTTTGTTCCCCATTGCTACGGTGGTTGGCTACCAGGGTAAAATGATGGAGTTTCTGCTCTCAGATACCAAAGATTTTAGATTACTTAGGCTAAGGGGGAAGTGAGGGAACAGTGCATGACGGGACCTAACTGGGGGAGGGAAAGCAAAATGTTTAACTCAACAGTGTGGATCTCATATCTTAATTATTTTTTAATTTTTTGCTCAGATTTTGGCTGTTTACCAGTTTTGTGTTATCATGTTCCCACCATATAATTGCATGTGCAGTATTATAAGGAAATGTTTCCAAGCTTGCTCTCCAGAGCAAATGTATAGACTGTGTGAAAATAGAGTTCATGCCTGAATTCAAGACTACAAGAATTCCTCCCTAAACATTGGACATTGCATAACTCTTAGAAAAGTGAATAAAAAGAATTGCAGAAATTACTCATATTAGATGTTTTAAGAACATTAATGAATGTAGGGAGTTTTTCAGCTTTTCTGTTAAAAAAAGTAATAAAGAAATACAAAGATATACCCCAAACCAGCAACAACAACAAACCCCCAAACCTGCAAGTTTTCATGTGGACATGTTTGGTTGGAGGAAATGTTCAAACCAAAAAGTTTTCAGTGTCCGAAAGAAGAGAGAAATGTCTAGTAAAAACCAATAAGACCACTCTAGAATATCTGGTAAATCAATATATTCTTCCAAGTGGTCTTGTGAAATATGTTCCTCCAAATCTTCATTTTTAATGTGGAAAAAATTTACCGTTGACCTTTACATGTCAGGTGAGTCCCTTGGCCAACACACTATGGGGCAAGAGCTGTTTCTTGTGGAGTTTTTTGGGTTACTATAAATTATTTAAATGTGAAAGGGACAGACCGTGGCTCCTTCTATAACCAGTTAGTTGTGGACCTTCTTAGATATGTAGATATTCAAATGAGGATTCCTTCTTTGCTCTAATGAGTCATTTGCTATTCAGGAAAGCATTCCTGGGAATATCTTTGAATAATTTCATTTTTTATACCAAAGTAGGATGAAAATATTTTTGAAATATCGGTGTTCTTGTTAGTGTGAAGCTTTTGCCCGATCAGCCCTACTTTCCAAGGAACTCTGGTTTTTTACAGCTCAAGTCAGTACTAGATGAGAATTTTAAAAAAACCCACCCACAGAAAACTGTACTAAGCCACAATAAAATTGCTATACATTATCCAGCACTTAAGACCAAGAAGTAAATAGACCTTAGACAGCTCCCACAGCCTTTGAGAATGGGGCTTCTGAGGCACATGGGGCTGGGACAAGAGATAGTTTCCCTCTTGTTACAATTTGATGGGGTTTTGCCCATACACAGCGTGGTAAATGAAGAATATTCTCAGCCCCTGACTTCTCACACTCCACAAGACTCTGTCTTTCCTAACTTCAGGTCGACTTCAAATTCTAGTTGCTAAAGAGAAGCTCAAGTCACTGCCTGGCATTTGGAGGATGGTGATACAGCTAAATCATGGCTCAGTTTTGTAGTCTTTGTGGTAAAACTTGTGCCTTTGTGTGATGTCAAGCAATGGTTGCTGTCTCATCAATACTCATTCTACACAAAATTCCGGCTGATTTTCCTGAGAAAGGGACTACAGTCAAACCTATGAATAATTTTACATTCTTACATGCCCGGGTTATCATACTATCAGACCACCCTGCAGTTTTAAGGCAGTTAAACCCCAATGGATAAGTAAATATTTTTATTATCATTTTGCAGAAGAGAAAATGAAGGAACAGTTTGAAGGCTTCTATCCTCAAAATGTGTTGGGTGACCAGTTAGGAATAACTGAAGCTAGTACCTTTAAAATTTTGGCTTAAAATTATTTTCTGTAGTCCTATACCAACACTTGTGCATCAAGGTTTTGTGAATTTCCTGGGATCACACCTTAAATTTCTCCTCTGATGGACAATGTTTTATTTTGTATCAAGAGAAAAACTGAATGAGCATGAACATGGTCCAGATTCAAACTATTTATTCAAACATATTTATCCAAAATAAAACCTAATTTGGGACTTTCAGCATGCTGATTAATACCCACACTGTGTTGGTTGTGGTAGAAGCTGAGTAACAGTCCATTCTTCTTGTCCAGCACCTTTCTCCCTTGTTAACATTTACTTCTTAATGGATATCATGATAGGTACTGCTTGCTTGCTTTTGGTGAGCATATCATAATATATTTTCTGGAATTAATTTATTTATCCTCAGAATGTGAATGTTGAATTGAAGTGAGATAGACATGAAGTCTATGGAAATCATCAAAGATATTAAAATTATGATTTAATTAGAAAACAAATACAGTTTTACACAAATAAAGTCTCTTGGATGCCAGTTACTAAATACAGTAATCCTCTGAGATCTGTCCTACTTCACTGTATGTTGTCTTTGTATGAAGGAAGCATGGGAAATAGTCTTTTTAAAATACAGTATTTCTGACTAAAGCTAAAAGTAATCTTTCCCTCCAACTTTTTGACTACAATTAATTGTTCTTTTACTTATGCTTTGATAAGGCTGAAGCAGGAATAGGACAGACATTAGCATTACTTAAGCTTGGATTAGAAGGAAGGCAAACCCTCAAATTTCATGGTTGTTTACAAAGATGATTTTTGCTTGTTTGTTTGCCTCCTGATTATGGCTTTAAGAAGCATGCATTCCAATAGATACTGAGACGAATGTAAATGTTAATTGTTATTGATATTTTAAGGCAATTTTATGTCCTTAAAGTTCAGCTATTTGTGTTTTCTTCTTTATAGAAATTACGTCTGAATGGCCATGAAAAATTATTCTAGTTTGTATTCACCTTTGTCTGTTTTAGTGCCTCTTTCTGAAGTAAGTAAGAATAAGCCTGTTTTTTTCTGGTGTTTGTAAAATATACAACTTGCTGTCTCTTTCAGTCAACTGAAAATCACATTCCTTTAAACTATTTAATTATTTGAAATGCCTTACAGTGCAGTCTGGTAAAATGCTGATTGTCCTCAGGGTCAGCAACATTCTCTAGAGTGACCAAGTCCTCAACAGTCACACTCTATGTACAGGGTCAAGATCAAAAAATTGTTTTGTTTCACAGTTTAATATGTGTCAGCCTACCATCCTAATAAAATGGGGAAGTGGGGAGATACCCATCCACCTCTCAGCTCCTCCTAGACGGTTCAGTCTGCATGACAAAACTGGGAACCCCAGACTAACCTGGAGCATTTCCTTTCCAAGAGAGCAACAGGCAGAGTCATTGTGGAGATATTTGGAAAAGGTGAGTGAAATGTGAAGCTGCAGGTCTCTCAATTAGGCAAGAAATGTCTGGACATTCTTAATTTAAAGGAAATTATGAATCCTTTAATCTGATTGAAACACTCTAGTGTTGCCTTTGAACAGAGATGCAAATATCGTCACACTCCTTTCACAAGCAGAACCTGGGGTCTTGTGGATCTGCTGATGTTACAAGGTAAAGGATGAGGCACATTAGCTCCTTTGTGAGCAAGAACAAGCTTTGGAACTGTAGCATGAAAAAAATGTAGTTTAGGTATGGTAAAGACATTTCCATTTGAAAGCCAGTCATAGTTCAGGAAAAAACTCATGCTGAACCTGAAATTTTGCCTGCTTTATGTTGCTCCGTAAAGTTTATGTGAGCATGAAGGCTGAGCCTGTCTGAAATGATTTGTTAAATGGAAGTTGAGAGCACTGAAGAAGATTAGAAAGAGCAGAATTCATGCGAATAATCAAACCTGGTTCTATTGAGTTTGGCTGTTTCTTCTAGGAACAATATAGTGCTAATCTCAGGATTCCTTAAAATGCATGCAGGAGCAGAAATACTATGCTAGCTTCTACTTGCTGTTGCTTACACCTGGATGCTAATATTAAGTGTGTTATTAAAAAGTTAAACAAGGCTTAAGCCAAGCCCTGAGCTGGCAAGATATACAGAAGACTGATGTATGAATCAGTCATAGTTATTTTGTAAGGAAGAAAACATGCTTCAAAGGCCAAAGGGCACTTTCTCCTTTTTTTTCACTTCTTTCTTAAAGACAGGGCTCTGGAGTGAGGTTTACTGGGTGTTTAATACAGCTGCTCTGTTGTGCTGCATGCTACAGTGTGTTAAATGCAAGTTTGCCATCCTTTTGTTCTGTCTTCTTGGAAAGCTAATAGAAGAATTCAGAGTAACCAGCTGCATGTCTTGTCCAGGTCCTGGTCTAATAATTCTGAAATCCTGTGAGAGTTTATTAATTCTCCACTATGATTTGGGTTTCCTTCCTGAACAGGTTGGTTGTGCAGCACCCCCAGTCTCCTGGTGCAGACATGGTTTGTAATATTTCTGCACTGCGAGTGCTGTAATAGCAACACTGCTGGGAATAGCCCATTCTGATTATGCTGTGGCCTTAGCAAGGATAAATGGACTCAGATGGAGATAAAAAACATATGAGAAAATAGGAAAAGTATTAATCCTTTACCAAATGACATTTGTGTGTTTTCAGTGTTCTAGGTTAAGGAAGACAGTAAACAGAGAGTAGCTGAACAGGACTCAGTGAGAGGCTGTAAAGCAGGTATATTCTCTGAAATGAGATATGAAGTCCCTAAGGATAAAATGCCAGCTTCCTCCTCATGGATGGAACAGCCATTAAATTTTTGCAGTATCCAAAAATGAAGGATACTCTTGATCTGCAAGTAATAAAGTCCATACTTGGATTAGACTATCCCACCCTGAGCCCAGTTCAAATGGATTTGTAGAAAAGTACATGTAAGAGAAGGGTTGAATGATCCATCTCCCTTTTCTAGACGCAGCCAGCATGGCCACTGTGGAAGGGCACTGAAGTTACAGTGGATCAATTACTATCTGTCTTATGGCATTTTAGTTTGGAGAGTAATCTGTACCACAACCAATAAAGCTAAAAATGTGGCTGCATAAATGTTTCTCATTTACTTAGAATTGTGTGCCATTCCTCAGAATCCTTTGGAAGCAGGTGGCTGCTGTACCCCTAGGACAGGGTTGGCAGACTTGGAACCGACAAGGAAAAGGCAGCAGCTCCCAGTTTCTTATAAAGGCCATCTTGGCTGCTGTCAGTATTGCTTCAGCTGGTACTTTCTTGAGCCTGCTTCTATAAATATGCAACAATTCAATTGTGTAATTGCCATTACCAATGTGAATTCAATTTGTCTATATTTTTATTCCATAGCATTAGGTCTTAGAACCTTGAACTGGTATAGATTCTTTTAATGAATACCGATCTCTCCAGATCTTGAGAGGCAGAAATGAAGTCATCAGAAGCAGATGGGGTATGGAATAAACTGAAAAATAGAAGTCATTTTTAGTAAGCTTGTTTTGCTTTTAATCCAGTCTTGTTTATACTGAATAATTTCCTCTAATCACCTGATCCACAAAAATTAAATTAGAGTTCTTATTCCAAGATCTTTTGATTCAGACTATTTTTATTTGTTAAAAGTATTAGTGTGTTTTAACTGAAAAAAGACTGCCATTTGGGTCGGAATAGGATCTGATAGAAAAATCTACCCCTGAAATGCAAGAATCACTGAAAAAACTGGAAAGGGTTGATCTTGCTCAATCCTTCTCTCAGCAAGAGAATCTGGTTAGGAAGGTATGATCCAGAATGATTTTGTGGTGGTCACTTTGAGCTAGATGGACACGGCTGCCTTATTTTGGTGAGTGGTGATTGGAATTCCAATATCAAAGTATTTAAAGCACAGGCTATAAAGTTTCCAATTCACTTGATGCAAAGAATTCTGCAAAGTACCTTGGGCCACAGGGCTGCCTTAAGTACTGTCATTAATAAAAGTTAGTAGCTTTTATAAGGCATCTCTTACGTTTCCTTTAATTCATACAGAGTTGTTGTTGCCTGTCCTGTTGACAGCTTTGCATGTGTGCTTCCTTGGCAGGGCCAGCACAGGAAATACTATTCTTGCGCTTAACTGTGCACACAGGAATAGCTCCATGGCACTTCTTCAAATGTGTGCACAAAGAGAGGATCTGCAAGAAAAAAGGCAGTATGCATCTGCACAGTGTTGTATTCCATGGATTCTGCTGCAGGCAAATTCCCTGTGAAAGACATTCACTGGTACAAACCCACATGAGGAAGGGGAACAGAAGGGAAGTGTAAGGCTCAGACCTGTTATTATGTGTGAGTTGTTCAGAGTAATCAATGAGGGATATTCTGGACTTCAGGACTTGCAGCATGTCGGCTCTGCAGATGTCTTGAGGGCTGTGTGAGGAAAGGAGTCTTCCCCACTGTATTTCTTATCACCACCTCACCAGGCTGCATAGATGCTTCAGCATTAGCCCGTGAGTAAGCTCTTCTGCAGACAAAAGTACCTGAAATAATAGAGAATTCTACCCTAGAGTTCTGTACAAGGCTTACTCCTCTTCTGATGGATTTGTGTGGCAGCCTGACCTAGTTTTGCGAGTGCAAATCCAGACTTGTATTCAGTACAGTTAATCCCCATTTCTTCTTTTCAGATGGACTTCGCAAAGTTTATAACTATCCTCAGATCTGTGCAGGATCATGTCCTTAGTCACTGCTCCGCGTTGACACTGGCATTGTTTCAAATATAATGAATACCTGAATAAACAACCCTGAAAAATATATGTGTATGTATATATATGTTCAAGATTAGATTTATTAGTTTGGCCTTTGGCCAGCTGCCTAGAGTACAACTGCTGTCTTAAAAAAAGATCAATCTCTGATAGTCAGTAGCTTTAGGCAAAATTTTTCCTTTTAGATCTTAGACCAGTCATGGTTCTTTGGGTCATCATATTGACTTGATTGAATAACTACGGATTTTAATAGGACTGAGGGTAAGAGGAAGGCTTTTTAGAATCGAGATATTAAATAGACTCAGTTAAGTGGCACATTTTGTGCACTAGAAAAAAAAAAGCTCTTAAGACTGAGGGTAGAAGGGTGATTCACCCCAAACTGAAGCCTCAGGATTGAGAACGAGTTAAAAGTAATGCCTTCCATTAGCTAGGAATTGATTGTTTTTCTTTCCCACAGCCTCTTCCATAACAGTGAGCCAGATCTCCTGGTTTTGGCTTTGGTTCTTCAGTGTCCTGAGGCTTTTCATGGTTTGCAGCTGAGCGCTGCAGCAGTGCTCAACAGAAATATGACCCCACGCGAAACTGCCTTGGTTTGAGTGCACTGTGTGATGCATTGAGAGCACATTAGAATGCTTTCTTTCCCTAATCCTTAGATGGGGAAGGAAATAATGTGATGCTGTCTTCTCTCCCCTTTTCAGAACCTGAGAAAGCTGGTTCCATGCATCACTATCCCACAGTGCTGCTTCCAGCATCCCTCAGATGTAGCACGTTATGTTTTTCAGAGCTGATGTTGATCATCATGTGCAGCTCAGCCTCACTGCAGCTATAATTAAGCCCTTCTGTTATAAACCAAATACTCTGAAAATTGTTTTCTTCATTTACTACACCTGCCAAGGGAGAGCTCCTGCAATCTTTAATAATGCAGGTAATCCTATTACTGCCAACACAAATATTCCATTACAGAAAGGCTGCAGACCCACAACTAGAACTTGCTGAAGCATTTTCCAGGAAGCTTTTGTCCCCGCCCCTCCACATAAAGATTTGAATATTTTGTAGAAAAACATTGTCCTTTTGGGCCAAGTTTAGACAGTCTCTGGAGCAGGAGAGTGATTAGTGCTCAGAATGGCTGGTAGCACAGATTGAGGCATTCTCACAGGGATATGGAGATGCAGCTTCAGGTGTTTACTTCAGAAAAAGAAACCCTATCTAGGCCAAATATTGTAAGCACTGGCATATTTCCAATTCTGAGAAAGTCTGATCACCTTTCCACTCCCCAAGCCCCCAGCATTTTGCTTTTGTTCTACCACAGAGCAAAGCATCAAGGTCTTTTTATAGAAGGAATTCTGGTTTCCAGTAAGAGCAAACTATACCTTTGTTCTGATCTCAGTACAGTCTTTCCCAGGTGACAAGATGTCGGTAGGTGCTTAAAGTGCTGCAGTGATGGGGACTTCTTTTTGCAAAACCTGAAAAAATGACATCAGATTTGTTATACACTTACAAAGTCTAAATCCTGGTCATGGTGGGAAAGTAAATGGAGACTCTGATTTTCATTCCTACACTTTAATTCTATGTTCATTTGTATCCATTAGGACTGCTTCTACTGGAGCTGATTTGAATTCTAAACAGTGTTAGATATTTATTTTCGTAAAGCTGTGCCATTCATCTTTAATATAATCATCTAATTTACTCTATTAATGCCAGCTGCTCCATTTGGCATAGGTCACTGGAGTGTTTGGAACACTACTCTAATTTTTCCTTGAACTAATTCTAAAAATCCATAGAAGTCAGAGCACTCCACCTCCACAGCCAGGGAATGTTTATTTTTTTCCATGTTCCTAAACATCTTAGTTTGGCAAAAGAAAATATCCTCTGGGAGGCAGACTTCCATTTCGCTGGGAATTATTTATTTATTTGGTTATTTTTTTCCAGAATTGTCCTTGGCATTCTCAGGTGACCCCAGGGAGTGGCCACTTGTATTTTTCAGAGCAAACAGCTGCTGCTTTGAAGAGGATGCTTTTCAACTCTTTGGTGCTTGTCACTTCTCCTCTCTCTTGTATCTGAAATTTTCTAGGATGGGTAAGAGTGTGAAATGTTTAGTGTTTCCATTCTCTGGCAAACTTGGCTTAACACCCCTTCACCCCGCCACTGGTCTCACAGAAAGCAAGTGCAAGATTTGGAATTTCATAGAGGTTTGTACAAGTTAGAGCTAGTCCACTCTGAAACAGCAGAAAAAACAAAAATTAACAAGATGATGCCCTCAGCGAAGAGAACAGCTGAAATACAATGTGGAACTACCGTGATTTTTCTTGAGCTATGGTTTTATATGTTTTTCAAGCCACAGATTACAGCAGAGGTCCTGTCCCTCCAACCCAAACTTCAATTACGTCTTCTTAATCCACAGGAGAGTGCATTGTTTTATCTGCCTTCCAAAACATTCAACTAGAAAACTAAGATAAAAGGTGATATTTTAAAATGTAAATTTTAATAGGCAGCTGTACTTCAAATAATGAAAGAGCTTTTCCCTAGCTGAGGAATTTCCAGGAGGTAGATTAGGCGCAGGTCTCTGGCACCCTGTTCTGACTGGTTCCCATTCTGCTGTAAAGCAGAGATGCTGATCACAGAAAAACCTATTTTCCTTCTGTATAGCTGTAATGAGCTTATTAAGAACACACAATACTGTAAGACAGTTTTGACTAGGCACATTACCAAAGGTGATAACATAATTAAGCCATGGCTTGTCAGAGGTTGAGACAGTAGCTAAAGGGAAAATAGTTTCATTTCTCCATCTGGGTCATAGAGTGGATTTGAAATCCTGCCGCTGCTTCTGCTGAATCAAAATGACTCTTCTCCTGGAGAATCCAATGCTCTGTAGGCGTGCCTCTAATGGGTAAGTGGTAAGCAGTGCTCCAGCAGGATCGTCTGAGGTGTCTCACGAGAGCTCTCCCAAGTAACACAGTTCTGGCTCACAGCATATTTTACTGAACGTTTTCTAAATGATCAAACTTCCACAAAAGGTTGAACAGGGAGTTCATGGTCTGTAAAGATCCCGTTTGATCAGCAGTGGTTCATGAGTTCAGGTCCAATCCCCGCAGAAATTAACTTGATATCAGTTTGTAGTTCTAGGAAAACTTAGCAGATCTTCTTGTACTCTAAATTGTTGCTACTTTGTTGCTATGTTGCTACTTTGAATGTATTATTTCATTTCTTAATAGATTAAAAATCTCTGCTATTCAGTTGTGGACATTAACAGCTGTTTTATCTCTAGTGCTCTTCTGTGAGCAGATCTCTAGCCAGAGGTTCATGCTAATTAGAAAAGGGTATTGTGTGTATGTGTATTAGTTTCAACTTTGTATTTAACCTCCCTAGATTTCCTAATGTTTTCATAAAAAGGCTTTCTTTTAGCCTAACCTCTTGAAACTACTTATCCTAATATTTATCCTTGTGTTGTATTGCAGACAATCCCATTCCGTTAGCAAGTAATTAATGTGAGGCTGTGTCACCAAACCCTGAGGCCCGACACAGTTGCAACTGAGTGTTAATTTAAAGCATGTTTTACTCCTCGAATTATCTCTTTTGAAGAGAGTCTCTCTGCCACGGTTGTGTACTGCTTTGTTTTCAAAGTAATCATTTACAGTCCAGATTTCCTTTGGGAGGGAAAAACAAACAAACAAAAATGAAAAGCCAAAATAAAGAGTTGAAGCCAAACCCTTTCAAATTAATGAGTTAAAGATTTCAGACTTTTGTATTGTTACCCGATGTTGAAGCATTAACCTGCCTCCCATAGTTTCCTTTCCTCCTTTGTTAGTTAAAGCCTCTTTTTTCTTTTTTATGATCAGTTTTTACAAATTTGATTTTTTTCATCTTCATCAGAAATAATATGTTAAAGTTACTAATCCAGCAAGGGCTGAATAAATTTTTGGGCTTTTTTCACCTCCCAGCCCTGTATCAAAAAAAAGGCACTGAGCATGAGATCATGGCCTTTTAAGGCAAGCGTAATCTTTTTTCCAGTTCTAACAAATTTCAGACACATTTGAACAGAAAAGATCACGTTTCTGTGCTGTAGGTAGATGGCTCCAACATTATTCATATGATTCTTTGTATATGTCTGTAGCAGCCCTTTAACAAGAGCAGTGAGCCAGCTCTGAAATACAATAGCACTC
The DNA here is from genome assembly GCA_013397755.1 of Cnemophilus loriae. Classification (NCBI taxonomy): domain Eukaryota; kingdom Metazoa; phylum Chordata; class Aves; order Passeriformes; family Corvidae; genus Cnemophilus; species Cnemophilus loriae. The sequence goes on from VZTF01002641.1 coordinate 12,657, forward strand.
AGGGCCACCCTTTTATGTTTGTTTACTCGTTTTTATGAGCCTTCCTCAGTTATTTGATTCACAGGGCTGAAGCATGCCAGAAGACAGCTCCAGAAATTCATTGGCCTTTTTTTCAGAGAAGCCTGCTCTGCTGACCTCTCTGTACCAGGATACCAGAGCTTTCTTATGGAACTCGAAATCTGTATTTTTTTTACCACGTGGCTGGTTAACAACATATCTGATCTGCTGTCTAGAGCAGTCTATCTCTTGATTTTAATACATATCCACTGGCATGGAGTCTCCACTGCTGAAGGTCTGTTCCAGAGCAAGATAAATCTGTAAACAACAGCTAGATGGAAGAAATTTAATCTATCACTTAAAGATTTTGCCGGTGAAGGTCACATGGGGCCCACTGGGTATCAAACCTAATTCTGCTGCTCATAGAAAAAAGATTTAACAGGAGATAAATTAACCACTGGATCATTTTCTCTGTTACTTCATTTCATCATGGTAGTCATTTTGAAGAGCTAAATATAAATAAAAGTTGTAAACCGTACTAACAGCTGTAATCCTATTGCAGCAATTATCTGTATAATGTTTTCTCACTTTCATTATGGAAAATAGGTCCAACCTTATCTAGCTGAAATTTGAGCCCACTTGTATAGAGCTTTAGGTAGAAGTTGATGTATAAATCACTCTCCTCTGTGACCATGTGCCCAGTAAACTGAGAGTTAACTCAGTCTTTTGAGTATTTAAAAACTAAACCAAAAGGTCTAGATCTTTGGGTCTAGACCCTTCCTTTTCTTTATGTGTGTATAGTTGCATGAATAAAGGGATTGAATCATCCAGGTGCTACTGTACTAGAAGTAATTAATACTTAGAGCGTAACTATGGTTTTTCCTCCCATAAATTGGTTTAATTTTAATATCCTGGTTGCCTGGAGCGGGTCACTTCGGCAACCTTGCAGAATTTGCCATGGTTTTGATTTATTGTACAGCATCCTTCTACACTTTCAATCCTTACAGCTTTCACACATATGGAATTAGTTACAGATTTAATGCCCCATTGATATCAGTGCAAATATTTAATTTCTGTCATTTTTAAAAGAAAGGAGATCAGAGTTTCAGGTATTTTCCCACTGATTCTCTATAATTTAGATATATTTTCTACTGCAAAGGTAAATCTTTTGAGTTTGAAATATGACTGATATTTGAAATGTAACTGATGATAAACGTGTATGGTAAACACAGTGAATGTCTCTACAAGTCAGGGATAAAAGTTTTACACTTGTTTGCAAGGCCCTAAAATGTGCAAAATGTCTTGTGCATCAAATGATGGATTACTGCTAACTTTTTTTTCTTATTTTTTTAAAATATGGCAATAAGCAGGCTATATTTTCCTAGCACATCCAGTCCTGCTGTACTAATGACCTAATAGTTTATCTGCTAATTATAGTGGCATCTTCTAGGCTATCTCTAAAGGAGATACACTTTTTATGATTTCATATATACATGCATATTTACAAATATATGAAATACTTTTAAAGGAAAGAGATGACAGACTTGGAAAGCCAGTCCCTGTGGAATTTTACACATCATGATTTCTGAGGGACTGAATGAGAGGAGATGGCTTTCCTTATTAGGAAGGAGCCATGTAGAAAATTACAGTTTTTATTTATCATGTTGAACAAGTCAAAGAAGTAGATTTTGCTCCACACCTGTATGTCTTTTTGGGGATTTTTGTAAAGAACTTAGTTGATAGTTCCTGTCAATTTTTTCCTTGAAAAATCTTTTTTATTAAGGAGACCAGATTGTGTGTTTGATCCACAGCTGTATCAAAGAAAATTCATGAGAAAAGTATTTCAAATAATTTTTTGAAGATTTTGGGTTACTCTTTTTTTTTTTTAATATAATAGTATTTGTAATAGCATGTGACTTCATAAACAAAACTAATTTTGTTTTCTAGGATTTGGTTTTGTTTTTTTAATTGCTCTCTTCTGGAATGAAAATCAGTTTTTGACCAAACATTTACTGTCCAGAGAAAATGTCCTGGCTCCCCCACATTTAGGTTGGAGTAGTACAGACAGGGCAGCGTTTTCTAATAAACTGTGTAGATATTCAAAGTAGCTTCTATAGAGCCAGCTGCTGAAATGTAGCCAGTCAATTGAGGGCTTGCACTGTGTTCTTGAGGGAACACTCACAGATTTTGGTTGATATATTATTGACATGTTTGTAATAAGTAGTTATGGATTCTGATGGCATGTAAATAAAGGAGATAATTATTAATGTAAACACTTTGTGTTAGTAGAATAATAACTGCTGTGGAAATTACGGCTGACAGCTACTTCTTTATCAGTGAGGTTCAGAGAAATTTTATTTAGGCAGACACCAAGGTAGATGTGGACAGAAGAGTCCGACTAAGCCTCCATCCTTGTCAAATATAGTCTAGCACTGAAGTTGTGTACTACATGCTAAAGTTATTCTGCCTATATTCATTTAAATATTTCAGAAAACACCATCACTTCTGCATTGATTTCTCTCTAAAATTTGCTTTAATCAAGAAGATTGTCTACCAGTTTCACTATTAAAACATTAAAATGGGGCTGTCCACAGTATTATTTATCATGCTTTCACCCTTGGCTTGTGTCTCTGAATTTCAAGGAGGAAAGCAGTTCTCACAGTCCTAACAGTTCTGATTTAGTTCCTGGGTCAGATTTGTAAAAGATAACTAAATATATGGTGGGATATCAAAATAAATAGTTCCTCTTAGTGTACAAGGCCATTTATTCCCATAGATGTGCAGTGGTCCTAGATTACATGGAGATTTGGGTGAAATACCCTCAGAGCTGCTAGTAGTTATTGTTCAAACTCAGTATGGAGTATAGATGGTTCAATCAAAGAAATTGAAAAATACTAATTTGATGCGTATCTTTGGAGTGTGAAAAGGGAGAAAATTCATGGGACTTTTAGAGTGTTCAGCTTAATGGCAACTTCTTGAAAGACACTGAAAATAATAACCAAAAAAATGTTATGTCAGAATCAGATTGGATTTAAGATTGCCAAATCCTTTCTGCAAGGTATCACGCCTTGTATATAAGAAAGAAAAAGGTGTAATTTATCTTGTAATCAGTGAATTCTGGTCTCTTGTGATGCTCTCTGAAAAAAGCCAGAGAACCAGAGTCTTAACAGGTATAGAATCAAAGTAAAATTGGCTAAATAACTATTTTCTTTATGGTAATTATTGGTGCTTAATTCTCACAGTACTAATGGGGTTTTCATCATGTTCTGCCTTATTTTCTGGATCCATTTCTTTTTATTTTTTTATTTTTTCAAAAAAAAAAATTGAGTAAGAGTATTTACTTATGAAATTGGTAGATTAGTTGATACTTTGAGAAAAAGCCCTCCATTACACCAAGGTGTACTTTGAAGATCCTGGTAAATTTCTAAGTGATCTGAGTAAAAATGAGACAACTATAGGAAGGCCGTGACAGAAATGTAGCATGTCCTGCTCTGTGAAGTATGGTAAGGACTGAAATGGCCTATAAAAATGTCTGTACTTCTATGTCCCTGGGTACTTATGTTCGGTCTGACTGACAAACTGAGAGATGAGATCTTTGGAGTCATCTGGAAATGGCTGAAATGTCCTGTTTGCTCCAAAGTCCTGATGTAGGCAGAAGCAGTGAGCAATGAGCAGGCCGTATTTTCCTAGAGTAGTTCTGTGCATCTTGATGGCGAAGGGAACATGCTTTTAAATAAAGGCAGAAAAAACCTCTGCTTATGTGCTGAAAAACCCTGTATGTTTTGTACAATGCAGTTTTGCACTGAGCTCTAGATTTTTTTGGTTTTGGTTAGGAATGTAGGATATTCTGCCTTGTTAGTTCCCAGATAGCCCACAGGCAGTAAAATTAGAAGTGTCCAACAAGCAAGAAAACGTACTGTAACTAAAAGCTGTTCCCTCTCCCTTTCCTCTGTGGATCTCAGTAAGAAAAATGTTCAGAATAAACTCTTAAGCAAAAGTGATTTTTTATGAGTTTTTCCATCTCTAAAGGTACAAAAATCTTAATTTGCCATTGACAGTCATAGCAGAAGCAGCCAGTCTTAACTGAAGAAAATCTCTCCTGATATTTTCTTCTAGAAGTCAGTCAAAACCAAATGCTGAATCTGCACACTTCTGAAACTTCGTAGGTTTAGAGCTGGATCGAGCTGTGAACTTTGCATCTGGTCCATATCAATATAAGAAACCGAGCAAAAAGAAAGAAAAATCTAAGCAGTTTTAGAAGTAGTGTGTATATTAAACCTCATTTCACTCATACTCTTTGAAGGTTATGCATTCCTCCCTATTCCAAAAGCCTAAGATTGTGCAGCTTGCTCTCTGAGAAGTTGCTGTGAGCACTCTTAAGCTGCAGGCTTTTGGGGCAGGTAGTTTGGCCATAACAAGGACAGGCAAATGTCTGTGGATCGTATCCTTTGAGGGGCTATCCTGATGGAATGCTTTTGAGGATCTCTGTATGATTTGATGGGTTTGCATTCTCTTGGCATCTGCTGGTGCCTGTGGCTGTGTTGGTGTCTGTGGGTCCTGCAGCCCATGTCCCTGGCAGTAAAGTGGCAGCAGAGCCTAGTCAGTGTTTGCTAAGCCCTCGCATGATTAAGGTGAGCTGGATTTCCATAGGCTGAACGTGATCCTACTTTACTCTGCCTGTGCTTAGTGCACACCAAGCATAGCAGAACCCAGCTAGGGGGAAATGTAGGTTGTGAGAAGGATGGGAGAGGGGAGACAGGCTATAGTAAACCCCTTACTACCATTTCTACAAGTCCTTGCTTGCAGATACAGTAAAATTGAAGAGCTCATCAATATGTGAGTAACGAGAAGCAAAACCAACATAAACATTCCTGCACAACTAATCACTAAACTCGTATGTCTTCATTAGCAAGGTAGCATTTTGTGTTATTGATATTAAAGATCTACTTTCTATGTTGGGTCTCACTGCAATTGTTCTTGATGAATAAAACCCCCATGGGCTGCAATTGTTGTCTTTTAAAAACTAGAATCTTGATTGGGCAGCTTTATTTTCCTTGCATTGATTCTCACCGCATCTCCTATTAAGTCAAAAGTATTGAGAATGCATTATTTCACGAGTCTCAGCTATGACTCACACTGGACACTGTGTGGATAAGACAGCAGCAGAATGCTGAAGCTGTATTGGGGTATTTGTATCACTTAGGGCTATTTTAAGAATGGATTTTGATTTGTGTCATTCCTACTTTAAATATGACTTGTTCAATAACATGTTCAGTAGTAATTAGATAATTTAATGTCTACTGACAGGTCTTTTGTGACTGAGACACAATTTTAGCTCTGCATACCAAGGAGCTTGCCAAGGAAAAGTAACCCTTTTACTTAGTAAGGAAGGATAATGGGTAACTTCTGGAATTAAGTGAAAAATTGAATCCAGCTTCCTGTGTGCACTTTAGGTTCCACACTGGGATTACAGAACTAGCTCTGAACTGCTTGGCTGCTGACAATAAAGATTTTATGTGTGTCATGTTGAATTTTCAAAAAAAGTTCTCGAATCAAAAAGGTCAGTTTTACATTGAGTCCGGCTGTTTGTTCAGGAATTTAAGTGCTTTGCACTGGTTTGTCTTCTCTGTAGTACTCAAGTTTAAGTAGTTTTTTTGGAGAAAAAATGGTAATATTCCAGTTTAAGGAAAGGAGAGAAAGAAAATAAGGTCATATGCAAACAGAATTTTGAAGTGTTAGCCTAGTTTCCATCATTAAGAATTTATCCACTGAAGAGTTCTTACTGGCCAAGCGCTTGCTTACCAGTGACTTCACTGTAAGAGGAATTTTATAAACACGGGAATAATTTCATTTCCATGTATTACTATGTATTAATATCTATTCATATATCTATGTATATTTGAGAAATGCAGACTCAGTATCTTTAGCAATGAAGGTCCTTCTGCCCTTGGAATGAGACAACAAATAAAAATAAATATGCTTTTTCTTGTATTCAACATTTTAAATATTTATAGGCTGTCTTCTGTGGCACATAACCTATTGCATTATAGGTCATCTCTTTCTGTGGAGTGTTTCATTCTGAGAACTGCCTGACTGTGCCATGTAATCACTGGGAGCAGACATGCGAGACCCCTGCAAAAAGGAAACGCCATCATTTCTAATCTGTGCATATAAATGGATCATGCAAATCTTAAGACCTGTGTGAATACCCCCTTTGAAAAGTTTTAAAAGTCTGTATTAAAAGCTTCTTCATTTCAACAGGGCATTCTCCCACAGAGATTTTCTGCAATGGTTCATTAATCAAGAAAATCTTCATTAATCAAGATATAGTCTGAATTTATAGTCTAAATTAAATATTCAGCCCTGACAGAATGTATTTTCTAACGTATTTAGGTAGAACTGTTTGAAACTCTCAGTCAAGAAATTAGCTGATCTTCATTCAGCCTTCTAACAGGATGCCTTAAACTTTGATTTTTAGGTTCCTTTTGGTGTGAGACAGATTTACAGTCTTTCTATTTGTAAATGATTTTTTTTTTTAATAGAAAACTCCCGTGTGTACTGATTGGGTAATATTTTCTTTGAAATTCTGCTGTCTGAATTCCGCAAGAAAATAACAAGGAAGCCCTGTGATGTGATATTGTAACCAGACTCTCACTTAACTACTCATTTATCTTTTAACTTGGTCGTGGGAACAGTAATTTACTAACCTAATTCGATGCATTTGTTGCCTTTAGAGATCAATGCTGCTCCAAGCAAAGGCAATAACAAAACTTTATTGATTTTCCTGGGACCAGATCAGCCCCTTTACACATGAGTGTGACCTTATAGCATCATAATTTTTCTGTACAATTGCTGAAATATTAGCCCATGTTTTTGTCCTTGCACAGATCCTGCTACACTGTGTAAAAGGGAATTCGGAAGGCAGCTGACTTCTCCAAAGAGCTGTGGCAGGTCACACATATAGCCAGGATTTCCAGTCCACTGAACCACAGAACATAGGAGGGCTCCACTCTGAACATGTGGCATGAAGAGGTAGATTATCAATATGTGATTAATATACTTGATAATTATTCCTTTTCACTACTTAAATGGCTGTTTTTTCTTTCCCAGGCAAAGAGAAGGTGTCCTGGGATGACTGTATGGTCCGATATCTCAAGGTTTTGGAAGAAATCAAATGTTATAAACCAAGTATTTTTGGAAGGCAGTATAATATAACATAAGAAGCATCACCCTTTTTGCCAAGAAGTAGGAATTAATGTACTGTTTGTGTTGTTGGATGCACTGTACACCCAGAATCTTGTTGGACTCAATGTGACAAAGAAATGAGGGTTTGTTTAAGGTGTCAGTGCCATGACCTTCTGATACTCAGCTCTAGATAAGTGGTAGGATTTGACAATAGAAAGGACTGTTCTGAACCCCATCAGTTATGTCTGTAAAAGCATTTGGGAGCTCTTAATCTTTAAGCTTTAGACAGAAGGTCATAGGCAGAGATGCACAGGAGTCAGTAAGGAAACTGCTGGAGGATGCTAGCAGAAATTCAAAAGGAAGAAGGTATATGGTAGATAGCTTAAGTTAACAAGAGATACCTAAACTGTTATCCCAACATTCAGCATCAAAGAGGAGAAGGACTACCAGTAAAACATATTTTAAGATGGTCTCTCCCCACTGAGATTGCTGTGAGAGGAAAGCCTGAATGTAGTAACTAGAAACTTTAAACAAATAATATGCAAAATACACAGAAATGCAAGTCTGGGAACTGAGTCAGTGGGAATGTAGACGGAATGAGGTTTGTCTACAGCCTGGCAGCTGTTCTCTGAACTGCCTCAGCTCTTTTTAGGTGACTGGGAAATGATTCTTAAGCCATTCTGAGGCCTCAGATCAGGGTCTTACAGAATGAACAGCAAAACACGATCTCTGCATCTACAAGGGACCCTAGGTTTGGTAAGCTATAATCACTGTAGACCCCAAAGGTCTCCTATGTTGTTTCAGTTTAATTAGGCTATTAAAAGAAAACAAACCTGTTCTTGAAATTTATGAATATGCAGTGTTCTGTGTTTTTTGTGTGAAGCAAGTTCATATCTTCACTCTGTCTCCATATTTTTTTCTGGGTGTGCAGGTAAACTGTTTGAAATTATCTTTGTTTTATAGAAATTAGTTGAGCCCAGTAAAATACTTCTCCTGAATTCTAAATACCATTCTAAATACAAAGGCCTTGCTGATGTACAGCTGAATATTTAGAGAACTAATTTACTAAGAGTGGAACCAGTAATTTTTTTACTGGAGAATCCTACAGCTTTATCACATTGTTCTATGTTAAAGTAATGATGCATCAAGCTCCCCATTAGTTAGTGAGGAAGAAACCCTCAGGGCAATTGAAATGAAACAACATAGCGTAGAGGGTACCTGGCAAAAAAATTACGAGGCTAGACAAGAAGAACGTGGCTATGCTGGAGGTCTGTAACCCCAGTCTCCAGGACCCTGGAGCCCTGGCCATACCACAGCAGTTCTTGTGGACACTTCTTCCTTGGGAAAAAAAGATTTGTAAATTGATATTTGAAAATCTCTGCACAAGATAGATTTGTAAATGTATTTCAGCATGGGATATTGAAAAAAATCATGAAACTCTCAATTAATCTTCAGTGTGCAAACTCTCTGCTTCACAATAATTAAATAAAAAAGTTGTTCAATAAGCAGGTTGCTAGGGAATAAATAAATAAATAAATTTCAAAATGTCAGGAGGTACTCGGGAAAGATTTCTGTACATTGAAACTGGCAGATTTACAAAACTAGTTATGTACCTGGATATCAAAGTTTGTTCAACAAACATTTTTGTAAAGACCTTTAATAAGTCTTTGTTTGTTTCTATTTGCTCCCTTAAATGGGTGTAAGTTTTCACAAGCCAGATTTTGCCTATAAGGATTAAACATTTTGTTGTTGTCGTTACAAACAAATAGATTGCTTTATGTGTGAATCAGAGAACAAGTTACAATGGAATTATATAATTTCTGTTTCTCAGGTTTTATGCCTAAATCATAATTAGCAAATGTGTCTGCTAATTATGCATTATAATAAATGGAATATTACTGGAATTTGCTTGTGAAATTTCAAATATGTCGGATTTTTAAAGAAACAATTTGTGCTGCTAATTGATTATGTGATTTATTTTACTTGTGTCTGTGGGCAAGAGAGAGAAATAGTACATTTTATGAAGAAACATAACACAAGAATAGAGATATTTTCTACTGAAATCATAGAGCAACTCATAGAAAATAAATAAAAAGAATGAAAGAAAAAGTAAGTTTGAGTACCCTGATGCTATACATCATATACAGGTCAAAATTGGGCTCAGGTCTTTTCTGTGGGGTTCCTAAATATGATACTCTGCATGAGGTGGCATTGCTGGTAATTTATCTTTTCATTAACAAACAGATACCTAGCAGGGTGTGTTTTTTGTGTCCCACATACCCTGCTGGGTATCTCTATGTTATCCTTCATTGCAATTAAAGTTATATTTGTACAGCTGGTATTTCTAGAAAACTATATTTGTTATTTATACATATATATATATATGTATACACATAGTATAGAACAACTCTATATGTAGAACTAGTAGGCATGTGCAAAAAACCTGCAGGTTCAATTATTTTTGATTGCCTTATTGCTTTAACTTCTGAAGACAGAGAAGCTGACTGACTATTGCAAATTACTCAGGAGTGGTAGACTGAAGTGGCAATTACTCTTACATCCTTGACTGGAATTCTCTCTCCTGCTCCTTTACACCAACTACTGTGTTTCTTTCAGTGTTGATTCACTGCATGAATATTCTCATCAAGAGATCTTCTACTGCAGTTTTGGAAGCGCAACATTTCTGTGCTGATACATCTGTTATTTTAATGTTCTCTATTTAATTAAATTATTATTATCAATATTGCTTTCTTACGCTTCTGTCTGAGGCAACATCAGTGCCTCTATTAACATACACATTAATATGCCTGCCTGAAATATGCTGTCAGATGTTACCTAAAATTATTTACTTCTTAAATCCTACAGCTTGAAGTTCAGGCAATTGTTTTGTCTTAGCAGCAAGTTACAAACTTTCGTCAATAGCAGTAGAACCCACCTGGGATGATATTCTGCTTCATGGGGTCTGGGGTTCAAATTAAGTATACCACTAAAGTTAGAAGGAGCAACAATATGTAGGTGACAGTATGTTTCAATTCTGCTGTTCTCTCAATGAGAATGCCAGTAGTGAATCATACGGAGAAAAGCAGGGATCAGAAAGTCCTAAATTCAGGTATTTGTATGATTGCTTTTATTTCATCAGGATCTGTGGTTTAAATACCAGAACAGTAGCAGATGTCTTAGTATCTTTAAATTTTACAGCTTGGTTTATAATTTCACTCTGTTGAAGTTTTAATGCTTTGAAGTGCATCATACAAGTGCACGTGGCATAACTACTGCTAGAATCACTTCACGGGGATTTGAGGAATTCTATTCTTAGCAATTTCCTACAGACAGCTTTTCAAATTGACTTTATTGACTCCAAACTGTTTCAATTTCTACTTGTATAATTTTACAAGAAATATGACAAATGTAACAGTTTTCCCCATGTTTTATGTCCCTAATGAGGAGCAAAAGGTCAAGGGCTTTGGGATGGAGGGGGAAGCCAATTACTCTTGCTACTGTGCTTTGGAATACTGCTTCCAACTTGCACTCATTTTCTACTATCAGGATTACAGGACAGTTAATTTCCTTAGAAAGTTTATGAGGCTCAAAGGATTGAGGTTTGTATTTTTTTCACTGTTTTCTATTCTTGCTTGAAAAAGACTGAGAAATATTCCCTCTGTATAGATGCATGACATACATAATAAAAAAAAAAAGCTTTTTAGAATATCTAGAACTTGAAGGTTAGATTATTTTTTAAGGTCATTAGGTGGTCCAAGCTGCAGATAGATGTCTGACTGATTTTCAAAAGCATTTATGTGCCTACCTCAACGGTAGAGCTGATATGCCTAGCCTATGAGGTATTTGTTAAAATCTGAATTGACTATCTGCTTCTTAGGCACTTTAATTAAAAATCTGGTTCTAAATGTCATTAAGAGCTATGAAGGAAGGCAGTCACTGGAAAATAAAGAAAAGGTCAGAAGGAAAACCAGGTCAGTGTCATTAGCAAACTCGATAAATTCTTCTCATGTCTGATTTTGCACAGCTGACTTGAAGGCTGGATGCTGAGGGAATCACAGACTGGCTTGGGTTGGAAGGGAACATTAAAGACCCTCTAGTCCATTCCCCCACTGTGGATAGAGACATCTTTCACTAGACCAGGTTGCTTAAAGGACTGTGATGTAAGAAAAAGCTGGGTAAGAGCTTGCTTTCCCCATAAAATAACGAATTGAATTTTCCCAGTGCAAGGAGAAAGGTCAGAGGGCAGGGACCTGCTTTTGGAAATATCAGGCCTGGCTCCTGTTCAAGTAAAGCTTGTCAGCTCTCACTGTGGCATCAGGCAGGGCTGTGCAGTGTGTGAATGTCACTTGAGCTATTTCGGTTTGTGGCCAGGGGATGTGAGGCCAGGTAATTAGTGTTTGTGCTCAAACAGTCACATTGTTAAACATCCTAATTGCAGGAAGTCCTCAGACACAACCTGTGGTGCTCCACAGTGCCAAGGGGGATGCAGGGACAGGACTGACCAGCACACACCTGCTCCATGGCTCCCACTGCAAAGCACAGGCCAGGCCTCCGCGGGGCTCTCGTCCCACAGGGAGGATTTGGGATCCACTGCTCCTCACCTGATGTGCCATCCAGGTGGAAGTCTTGCTTCAGTGACCAGTGAACTGCATCTATGGGCTTCTGTAGCGTGCTTTAAACGTGCCCTGGTGGCCTCAGAGCCTGAGACTAACTCAGAGAGTTTTAAAGATCATTTAGAGTAAAATGTAGTGAAGGATTTTAGCCAGTAGCGAGCAGGCCTTTTACAAAATCTAACCTTCAGCTGGGGTCTGCTCCATAGGTCATGGTGGAGGAGAAGAGAGAGATTTGAGACACTTCAAACTTTCATCCCCAAATGGCTAAATACTGCAGAGATCTGTCTGAGGTCTGCAGCCCTGTAACCTGTACAGCCTGATATGCCAGGTGGCCTTTAAACACACGCAGTTCCATCAGACTGGAACAGAGCTGCTTAATGCACTGCTAATTCTTCTCTTCCATTGCTGAGTTCTCTACTTCTATCATACGTCATCCAAAGTCCATAGCTTATCGGAAAACTGATACACCTAAATGTCAAAACCATCTGAGGATTTACACAGTTCCTCTGCCCTTTGGTTGTTTCTTTCTTATGTTTTTTTCCTCTCACTTGGATGTCTCTATGCCTAACTAAAGTATTACTCATAGTCCTAGGAATAGAAATTGGTGTTCCAGACTTTAATATACCTTTACATGCTTCCAATTTGAATATGTGATTGATATGAACGTGTTCTAAATCTTATGTGTTCAGTACTAACCTAACCTTTTTCTAACTTTAACAGAACCAAAAAATAACTTAAGGCATTTGAAAACAAGCATTTAGAGAAATCACTAGGTGAATGTGGCTATTTAAGTACCACACCAACCAATTCAGACAAATAAGAGTGGTTTCTTTCTGAAATAGCCTAGTACTTTGGGTAGAAATTTTGTCTGCAGGGGAGACCATTACATGAGATACATGCTGTTGTAGAATTAAGCAAACATTAAGCCATGATTCACTGGCAGAACAGAAAACTGTATCATAGAAGATCTAGAATTTATACATAAAGAAAGAGCGAAGCTTTGTCTGATTAAAGACTGGTATCCCTCTGTGATGTGGCTAAGCTCAGTCACCAGTGAACTTAATTCCTATGATCCAAAACCTTTCCTGATTTACTCTGGTGTAAATGGGCAGAAATTCCAGAGGAAGTCTGGTTGTATTTCAGTGTAATGGAGAGCACACACCTCTGTAATGGCAACATAAGGCAGGGTTTTGGCTGCCACTTGACTCCAAATACTGTTTTACTTGACCTTCAAATAGCACAGTCCCTGTCTAACAGTATTTGCGTTGCTGCTCGTGAGGTGCATTATTTTACTTCTTATTTGACGACAGAGACCAGGAGATAAACGAACCAGTAAATGGTGACTGATTACTTGAGTGGAGTTTAACTAGCAGAGTCTAAGTGGAGTGGATGTGAATGTGATGGAAATGCAGTGGAGTGATGGGAATGTTTTGGTCGTGTGTTTTTTTGGTTTTATTGCCAGCATGACAGATCAAAGTTTTCCTGTGAATGGGGGTGGGGAGAGAGATGGATGGATTTTGGTTCTTTGTTTGGTCTTGATTTAATTGAATGGCTTAGGAGGATGCATTGTTTATTAGGCACAGACCACCATCAAACAAACAAACAAAGACAAAATTCCTGGCAGTTGTTTCTGAACATTTTGGGTTTCTGGTTTTGATTTTTTGGGGGTTTTCTTTAATATCTCTAAGAATATACGAGCATAATTCTGGTTTTGGTTTCTGTAGCCAAAGATTTGGAGTAGAGTTGCAGTGGGTTTTTTTATATAGGATAAATTCTAGCTTTTCTTTGCAAAACATGCTTAATGAGACTCTGAGTAGCAATGCTGTGAGAAGAGATTGATGCTATTCCCCTTTTAGCCACAGCTCCAGTCTTCAGACACCTCCACAGCAGCAATTGTGTACTTCAGACCCATGCAAGAAAGCCTTATTTTGCCCTCACTTCCCGTCTCTGTCCACCGGCAGAGCAGCCTCCTCTATTAACACTGCATTTGGTTTGTCTTCACCTGAGGATATCGAGCAATTTGTGGCTTTCTGGTATGGAAATATAAATATATATGTATGCATGCATATGTATGTGAACCTGCACACCCATAAATATTGCATTTTTGAAAGATCTCACAAGTACAGTATTAAATGATGACCATCATGTGTTATGTTGGGCCTTTTCTTGCTCTGTGGTTTGCAAAGCCTGTGGTGCAAAGTTGTTCCCAGTTCGGAGCTGGGGCTGGGGATGGTCTGTTTGCCCCCTGATTAGAATGGCCAACTATTTTTGTTTTCTTTCCCAGCTGAAGCAGCCTGTTAGAACACGCTGAAGTGCCTGGCAAATTAACTTATAAAATATGAAGGAGTTCACTGTATTACTGTCTTTCACAGCCTGCACTTGGCATTATGCTTTGGATGTCTCATTCTAGTGACAGAGACAGTAAAAAGAGAGACAATGGAGTACAAGTCTCTAAATCTGTTGTGTGACATAATGAAAATGGGAAATGTTGCTGTATAAACCTGAGTTATTCTCAGTAGTCTCTGGATTGAGATTCCTTGATAGGATGACCCAGTGTTCTCCTTTGTCCTAATTTGAACTGGCCACAGATGTGAAGTTTATGGGAATTCCCTGGGTAAGTGATGGATTCCCAGGATCCCTGGCACATGTTTTCAAGAGATTGGGTTTAATGATGAATGTCTTTGTTCTTTACCAAAATCCAGCCTTGCTTCATGAAAAGAAAAAGAGAAAAGGCTATCTCTGGAAATGCTGTTCGTCTCTGTTGTCATATTGAGAAACAATGCATCTTGCCAGAGTGATATGTCCAGGCAAGGAATCAAATATTTATTATTTTTTAACCCCTGTCCTTGCAGATAAGAATCTAACCGATTTTTCAATCAAGTGAGAGTAGAGAATCAAGAAATGAGCGGGGTGTCATTAGATCGGCTTGATCTAATGTCCACTGGAGACTGTCTTTATTTGGATGTTTGGTTTTAGGTTTTCTGACACTCAGTTCTCCCAGCTCTTTGCTGGTGCAGAAACAGCAGTACTGTTCAAATATTTTCTCATTTAAGTGTGTAAGCAGCACATGTACTACCTCCTATAATTCTAAAGCTACTGCTTGCATTTGTGTCTGTTAGAAAATGAGTATGTGAAGCTTAGGAATCAGATAAGTCCCCAAATGGCTTCTCTTTATGTTTCCCCTTTTAATTGGCTTTTCCCCATTTCTTAAATTAAGTGTTTCATATTTGGACAGTAGATCAAGCTGGCCTTGCTGCTGTAATTTTCATCTTAAAAGAACAGATATGATATGAGATATGAACAGATATGATAAAAAATATGAGACCTCATATTGCTAATAGCAAACTGAATATGCATGGGGAGCTGCCTAGTGTGTTTCATCAGCATTTTCACTTGCCTTTCCTTGAAGTATTATGCCAAATTTTTCTTGTCTTTTGTTGTTTAGCCTTGTAAATATCTTAACAGCTCCAATGCTGTAAATTACAAGTTTAGTGGGTTAGTTGGAGGGGAAGTAGAACCAGTTGAGTAGAAAAGATGGGCATGGAAATGAAGAAAACCAATTTAAGTGGACACAGTGGGTGGCAAAACCTCAACAGGTGCAGGATGTGTTACCCCAGGGAACAGCTTTATGTTACAAGCTGTGCCATATAATGCATGTCTTTCTGCTTTGACAATCCCTGCCTTCAGCCTGATGCTTAATAAAGCACCTAAACCTATATTCTACTCCCTGATGTGTCTTGCTGCCTAATTATACAGTATCTGTTTGATATTTGATCATATTTTTCTGCAGGAACAGTTTTTAAAATAATTACTCAACGTGAGCATGGAATTATTTTAGGGTAGTTTACACTGGCAATTTCCTGAGTGACATCTCTGCAGAGGTAGAGGCACAGTGAATTGTCAATTCATTAAAAAAGTTCAGTGAATGGATGCAAGAATGCTTTCCAAGAACAAATTTGAGCTTTCCTCTTTAAATAAGAATAAAAGAAATTTCAGGGAGAAAAAAAGAATTATGGAGTCAGGATCCTCTTCTGACCCATTATTGTCAGACAGGAAGAGTGCTAAAAAACAAAGCCTAGAGATCTGAGAAACAAGATATCTGACATTTGTATTCCCTTTTTCTCAGTGCTGTCGTAGCTGTCACAAGGTCCAGAGAAGGCTGAGACCGTTGTGTGTTCTGTGGCAGAAAAGGATGTTCTCTGCAGGTGGAAGAACCCCAAGGCCCAGTGCTTCCATTTTTAGGGCAGGAGCGCTGAGGACTATGCTCTTTCCTCAAACCTAGAGCTCATTTTGGCTGCTGCAGCTGTATTGTATTCATTTCCTTCAATCTCTGCATGCCAGACTTGAAGCCAAATTTTAAACACTGCTGCTAGATTGTAATACCTCTGCTTTTCTTTCAGGTTTCTGGTTTTTGTTGTTGGGTTTTTTTGAAGTCAGGCGAGAGTACAAGGAGAGTGATGGTGTCAACACCAAGGTGTGTGCAAGTGAGTTGAACTGCAATGCTTATTTCTCCTGAAAAAGCCACTGGACACAGGGAAATAGTAGCAAAAAACCAATTAGAACAAAGAGTCCTATTGCCTCTAAAAGCACCCCTAACTAACATGAATGTTTCAATTTTAATTTCTGTCCTAAGCAAAATGACAAACACCAAAAGTGTTTCTCCTCCAATTTTTGAGGGCTTTTTGCTTTTGAAATAAATGAGTAGGATTTCCCGATAAATGTATTTCTTGGGATTTTGTAAATGTAAGTTTTTAAGCATGTTTTGCCTTACTGCAGCATTCAGTAATGAAAATATTGATCTTATTAACTGTGCTAATTAGAGCTGAACAAAATACCTCCAGCAACAGCTAGTGAATATGCAATGAAATAACAATTCTGAAATTGCTTTGCCAGTGTTTACAGGAGATGAATATTGTAGGGGATAAGTCTGTTGTCTGGAGCATTGTGAGAAGAGAGAGTGGTAAATATTTGCACACTCTAAATTGTAAATTCATATTTTGGTGTTAAAAATTCCCCTTGTAAAATCAAATAATAGATATATATCTTTTTTCAACTAATCTGCTTAATAGGAGAAACAGAATTAAGTAGGTTTTGCTATGCAAGTTCAAATGAGAGTAATCCCCTGTTGTTATAGCCGGTGAGCAGGGTATTTACAAACTGTCTGGACAAGGAGGGAAGCCTCAGACAGTTTGGAAATGCAAAGTGTTAATATTTGTGAAGAAATTACTTCCTCACTTCTGACAAGGAACCTTTGTACAACACCTGATATTAAATGTTAAGCATGCATGGGGCTTATGTGAAATATGTTTTAATACATATTAAAAAAGTGGGTTTAGTACACAGGAAAAGATGAGTCTATAAAATATTTTGTGAAAGGACTGAAGAAGATGCATTCTGTTAAGAGTGTAAGATTCAAAGTGAACTTTGAAGTAATAAGTCACGTTTGCTTTTGAGTACCAGTCTCCCAATACATTTGTATTGTAGCAGGTGACAGAAATGCCAATGCAGAGAGATTCTGGGCCTATTCCTTTGAGACATGGCCAGCAATGTAAGAGCTGAGGTTTCACTCTGAGCTGTTAAATATTGTTCTACCCTCTTCTTTTACACTACAACTCTTATTCTGGCGCATGCTCCTGCAACAGAGCGAACAGTTGCCTCTGTTGTAATGAGCCATTTCATTACTAAAGTGCTGCAGCCATTTTAAACAGCATACACAGTACTCATATTAATAATTCATTAGTGTATCAATGAATTATATTTAGTTCTAGTTATTTAGTTAATGTTTCAAAGAGCTTTTCAAATGTAAGTATGTCCTAGGGGGTTTCATTGGTATTTTGAATCACTGAAGTTTTTTTTGTTTTGCCTGTGTGGAAAAGAAAGGAGTTGTTGAGTTTAGACACAATCCTAACATATGGGGGCAGAATAAAAGATGTAGCAAATTTATGGTGCTGTGGTGGCCAAAAGCAGACAGAACCAAATCCAAAGTCTGGCATGTGCTCTTTAAAATGAGGCATTTTGCCATGTTTTTGTTGGAGAAGCACTGACTGTTGGGTAACAAGAATGAAACTTCTTAATTAATAACATCAACTCTTGTGAGGGTTTTTTTTCAGAGTAAGAAATTAGCTAATTTTTTTTTTTTTTAAGTGTTTTCTTCTTTGGCCCGTGTTATACTGTGGATTTATGTTCCAGTATCTCAGTTCTCAGGGTTTCCAACCCTGGTTCTGCAACTCAAAAATGGAATTCATTCATTATGGTTTCATTTTTGGGCATCGATCCCACAAAGTCTCTGGCATACGGAGATGTTGATGGGATGACTCACATGCATAAAAATAAGCTTGTGTTTAACTAATGGTAGGATCAGAGCTTTAGTCACCAGTAGAAATGTATATTTGATTTCCTCCTGGACTTGGCATAACATATAGGGAAAGAGATATTCCCAGTTGGAGACATGGAGAGAGGGTGGTGATCAGGGAAGAGGGATAATGCTAACCTCTGGATGCTCCAAATTCTGTATACTTGGATTTTTATGTTCATGCATGCTGTTTTCATTATTGTAATGCTCATAAGAGTATTTGCTGTATATGTTTGTTATGTGTGTAAAGCCCTGACTTACATCTGAATATATATTGTAGCACCATGCCATCCTTATATCAGTGTTTAGCTGATCTGTAGCTGTCATGCCTTTCTTCCCTGTTCTCATATAATGGTCAGGTGGCCTTGTGTAAAACAGAGTGAATTGCTGCAGTGTTCTTCTGCCATTCCTTAGCAGAATTTCTTGTCTGCTTAATATCCTGTATCCTCTGTGGTTGTCTTAGCTGGGTGCTGAGCCTGAATATTAACCAGCACAATTCAGAAACTTCCCAGACTCTGCATTGGCCCCCTCTGATTGTATCTTGCTAGTAAACTCAGAAGAGTTTTATTCCATCTACTTTACTTTTGTGTATTTTTTATGATCCTTCCCAAAGACTGCATTGACCTTTCTTTAAAGAACAAGCACATCATTTGTCCATGAGGGTCTGGGGCTTGAAAGAGCTAGCAGAGGTGGGTAGCAGAAAAGGCAGCTCTTTCCAAGCTTCCAACCTTCTCTTGGAGAGAGCTTCAAGGAACATCTGATAACTGCGTTGGCTGGGAATGCCTGGCTCACTGCTGATGGTGAGGTTTAGCTTCCAGAGGCTTTTGCTTCTGTCAGCTCTAACAGAGAGTTTCTGCTGGCTGTCTCTCGGTTGGGAACTGCTGCAGCCCTTGCCTCCAGCTGACAGCTGTGCAAGGGAAGTCACGCATTGCTCCACAGGCTGTGGAAGAGCCCAGCTGCAGCCTGTAGCCAGTACAGAGGTACTGCTTGTAGCAGCCCTTGGCAGGGTGGCTTCAGAGCGGTCCAGAAATCCTGCTTAAAACTGTCCAGTGGTAGTGTCAGTGTGTCAAGCGCCATGATACAGCACAAGCTGAAGGGACTTGGCACATTAGAGGACTCAGTCTGCATGGGACTCCCATGCGAAGGTGCTGCCATCCAGATCTTGAGCTACAGGGGATGTCCACTGCCTCTCGCTGACTGAGCAATGCAAGTTGCAATGAGGTGCCTGTTTGATATAAGGAAAAAGATTTCTCGCCGTGAAGGTGATTAAACACTGGAACATGCAGCCAGAGGGTGGAGATATTCAATCCCTGGCTCAAGAAAGCCCTGCATAAACCGGCCTGGGTAACAGTGCTTTGAATGGTGGGTTGGACTACAAAGGTCCTTCCTAACCTATTACTCTGTTGTACATAATGGGCAAGTGGCACAGAGCCTGTGAATTTTGGCTTTGGGATTGACTCTAATGAAAACCTAAAGAATGATGCCTATGTGAGACAAAAAGGAGCTTCAATTACTGATTTCATTAACTCAAAGTTATGCTTTATCCTTTCTTCTGCCGCCACTTAAAGAGGCTTTTGAATGTCTCAGTTTAACACAGAAAATAAATGTGACTCTCTAATCACTTTTCATGAAATGACCCTGTCATGTTTGAAGTGATATTGATTTAAAGTTGTAGAGGGAGGGAGAACATTGCAATCCATCTGATGTGGCAGCCTCAATAGACTCAAAGGGATATGATTATAATTATCATTGCCATTAAACACTAATTAGGACTGTTAATTAGTTAAACACTAGACTAAGCCTGTCTTGTTCTGCTGTTGTGTTGTTTATTTATTTATTTAGGGGAACAAGGGAATGTAAATTAATCAGGAAAATTTGATTTCGTACCTCTCACAGGAAGAGTGGCTCTTGATCCTATTGCTGCTTGTGTCTCTGTATTTTATGAACTCCTAGGAGACATCTTGTAGAATCGCTGGAGGAGAGCGGTAGTTCAGCTATGCACAGCTATCCTCCCAAGGAAGATCCTCACTCTGCTACTCCAGCTCTGCTCTATAACATAATAGTGGCTTTGTGCCTGTGCAAGCCAGTGGAGAGTTTGCCTTTGACTTCAGTGGCAGCAGAAACAGGCCCCAAATGTCATAGATGTACTTGCCTGTCTCAGAAACAGAACTAGTGACAGGTCTAGAATATGATTCAATTCTCTGATTGCTCTGCAGTGATTATTATGGGGATTTTTTCAGTGTGTCATGTCAAGAAGTACACTCAGTGACACAGTCCTCCTGGGTCTTGAAGGGTGAGTTTATAGAAATATTTAATTTCCCCTTATGCAGATTTGTGCTTCAAAACAGTAGCTGGCAAGAGAGTGTAGTGAGTGACTCATGGTGCCCTGCTCTGCCAGAATTAGGGAAAACTAAAGTGGGTAATGTTGCTCTGTAGCTGTGAGAAAGAAATAGGAGCTGGTTCTCTTGCTTTCAGAGCTACAGTTTGGAGTCCAGGATTTTCAGAATCTCAGGCAAAATTCAGAGATTCTTGAATTGGTGTGGGAACCACGCCAAGTAATACCAGAATGGCATGAGGATGAAAACATGGAAAACTTTTCCTGTGGAAACATGATGCTAGACCAAAGACAAGGTTAGCTGAGGGAGGAAGAGGTTTACTGACATACATGAAGTCCACACTTGAAAGAGTTATTCACAACAGGCAGGGGAAGGCCTGTAATACCTCTACAAAATAAAGTCCTGTAGCTTTGGCTATGAGTACCCTTAGTCAATGACCTGTCCTTTTTCTTCTGAAAAGAGGGTGTCTTTGCTGGGTAAAGGGTTTAGACTGCTGCCTCTCTGAACCAAGAATATCTCCTGTCTTTTGCAGGTATTTCATCTCAAATACAGGCCACTGCCATTCAAAAACTACTGACCAGAAGTGGAAAAGGCAATGGTAATGTCTGCGATACA
The DNA here is from genome assembly GCA_013397755.1 of Cnemophilus loriae. Taxonomy (NCBI): domain Eukaryota; kingdom Metazoa; phylum Chordata; class Aves; order Passeriformes; family Corvidae; genus Cnemophilus; species Cnemophilus loriae. The sequence goes on from VZTF01002641.1 coordinate 33,755, forward strand.
GCAGCAGCTGGGTCACCGTAGAAGAGGAAAAAATATGCACTAATAAGGCAAAAATTGTGTGTCTGTGTATAAAGTGTTGAATGTGACTTGGCATATAATTTCCAAAGTTTTTCTTTTGAAATCCATTTTGAAGTTCCTTTTCAATTTTTAATTACTTACATTTGTTATTAAACTTTTTTTTTACTCATTTTTTCTCAAAGTAAACACTTTTTATCCACTCAAAGTTTTCTCTGTCTCTTTCCAGGTCACTTGATCCTGAAAAATGCAGAGAATCCATCTTGATCCTGTTTTTAATTAATTTTTCCATTTGTTCATGTAAGTTTGTTTTTGGCTTTTTTTTTTTTTTCTTTTTAAATTTGTACATGTTTTACTGAGTTTCCAGATATGTAGGCATGACTTTTGAGTATATCAACTTTTTATTTCACTTTAAAAAATAGAAGCTGTCTTTTTTTGCTATATTGTAATCAGATCTAATAACAAGTATCTAGCATTACATAATAAAAGTTTTGTATAGAACTGAGTAATTAATTAACAAGAACAGGTACATGATGAATCATTTAACTGTGCCTGGACAACCCTATACAGTAATAAGCTCTGAGCATCTTGTTTTTCAGTGAGGTGAAAATTTAAAATTAAATTTCATGTATCTCTTTTCCAGAATGTAGGTGGGATCTTATCCAAACACTGGAGAGCTGAAATCTTGAGTACCAGCTTCCACTTCTTGTCCTGGACTCGACTGAAACTTTTCTGAGGGACAACTCCCTTTTCTGAAGAAGAAATGTCTGAGCACCAATCTCATTTTTTGTACAGCAACAACAAAACACACTTTCTTTGAGTTTTGCAAGTGGCATAAAAGCACGTGGCAGCAGTGTCACAAAATAAACAGCAAGTAGAAATTAAATATAAAATATGCATTAGCAGGTTTACCCCTTTGAGAAAACTTGACCTGCCTGTGACAGATCCTATTCAGGGCGGGCTGTACATCACTGGTGCCCTTGTTACAGGTGTGATGTAAGAGGCAAAACGCAATGGAATGTGTGAGTACCATTTGAGATGCAACTCTGAAGGGCGATGTGATGAGACGAAGGTGGAGCGTAAGCTCTATATTGAATGGTCCTGCTTTGATTGCTTTGTGTCATCGTTATTCTAAAATTCATAACCCTCCCAATTTTAAGGGTGAATAGTGTTAATGTATTTTACAGTGTGATTGGTTTAACAGCATGTCCTGCAACACAATCTGGCTTGCAACAGCAGAAACTGAAACTGGAGAGGGGCATTTCACTTGCAGCAGACAAAAGTGGTGATTTCCAAGACTTCCTGAGTTCCTGAGCCTTGATGCTGTAACATTTTGTTGATTTGACTGTGAGTTATGATTTGCAATAGCAAAATAGGTAAGTCTTGTAATGGCAAAATCATTAAGGGATCATTTTTGTTCCCACTGAAGCCTTTGACGAATGCCCTCTTGATGCTAGTAGGAACATTAGCAAGGTGTAGACCTTTTATTTGAAGCATTTAAATTATGACCAAAAGCCCATCTGGCTATTTGAAGTAAAGTACTTTCAACAATGAGCACTTAGTTCTGATTCTGCCCTGCATTGTCATCAGCTGTGGTGATGGGAGAGGATTACCTGTCCCCAGGAGCCAAGGCCAGGCTCCAGCACCTTTCCCTTGGCCTGGCAGAGTTCAGAATTCTGCAGCCAAGGCAGCCAGAGGGTGTCTGTGCAGTCAGGTGAGGGCTCTGTGCTACCTCGTATTCACAGCTGGAAGTGAGCGCTTAGGAGGAAAGTAGTGGTGGATTTTTTTTTCTGAGGAAAGAACAGGGACTTTTCCAAGAGAGGAGGCTTCTGCAAATGCTGGCTGGTGGAGTCAGAAATCTGGCTATCTGCTCGGCCTTGCTGATCTACCCATTCCTTGTTTTTAATCCTGTGATATGCAATGAGTTCAGAGGAGAGCTGTAACCTCCATAAATAAAAATAGCACTTCTACCCTCATTTTTATATCAGTACATAAAATAGCCTCACCTTTCTTTGTCTCTTCTCTTTCTCCGTATTTTTATTTCTTTCCTGTAATCCAGTTTCCTTATTCATTGTGTCATGCATCCTGCTCATAGAAAAAACTCATCAGGCTTACTAGATATGAAAATGATAATATCTTTTAGGATTTTTGTAATTTCTTCTGCTGTAATGGATGGCTACATGCAAAACAATGAGAAATATAAGAATATTGAAATCATCCCTCTGTAATGAACAAATAAATCATGAAGGTGGGAGTTTCTAAGGAATTTAAAGGACTCCGTCATAAATTAGGAGATTACTTCCTAATATAAATTGGCTGGTCCAAAAAAACCCCAAACCAAACCTCAAAAAAGCAATAAATCAAAATTGGCTTTCACTGGGGGAGACCTTGGAAGACCTTATACTCATTTTCAGCTCATTTTTTCTGTCTTAAAAATCCTGTCAGTGCTTCCTGTTCTGATTTTTGGCATATTTTGTAGCATCCTGGTCTAAGAAGTTTTGCAGCAGCAACACAGTTCAGAAATGACTGCATGGCAGGATTGCTGCAGCAGGAGACTCCACTCAGACCATGGCTAATGTACATGTTGACTTAAACTAGCTCAAAAAAAATACTCATGGCTGTAATGGAGGGGAATATGAATAATTTTTTATGTAAGGGCCTAGCAAGTACAGCACCCCAAAAATTAAAAACAAACAGTAAGAGAGAACAGAACAGAATAGCTCTGGCCCTTTTGTCCTCTTACACCTATAAACCTCTTCAAAATTCTGGATGTAGTCCCTGACTGTAAAAAGAGATAGAAAATTTTTTGTTGTCTTTTTATTTAGATAGTAAGAATAAAATCTCTGGCTGAAGGAGTTAACAGCATTGCCCAGATGTAAATGAAAAGTGAAACAAAAATATCACCAGCACCAAAATCAAATAAATTCTTTAATATATCACCAGTACATTGAATTGAACTACTAAAAATTTTGTGCTCTGGCTGGCAAGCTGAATGAAATGTGAGACCACATAGAAACTTCTGCAGAAAACAGTTCGCTCCAGGATTGTCACTTTGCTCTGAGAGAAATGTCTCCTTGTTTCTTTTTAGCTGCGGTAACTAACCTTAAGTCTCCACAGAAAACTGTATGATGATGAGCTGTGGCACCTGGGAGCCAAGTGTTTGTGCCCTCTTGATCTCTCTTATGAGAAATGAGACTTCAGTTCTTGAGGAGGAAGAAAAGAGTGAAAAAGGCCAGTCTCTCAGGGAATACTGTCAGGGCATTAGAGCAAACAATGCCTGTATCCTTTCATGGATGGCACGAACTGGTTCATCCACATCTAAAAGGATGGGGAAAAGAAAAACAGAGCTTATGGCTTATATATCGTCATTGAACAAAACATGTATTCTGGGCTGCTGTGTCAGCTGAACCCACAGCTGTGGTGGCCGGGGGGCCAGAGAGCCCAGGTACTGAGGGGGCCCGCTGGTGGGCAGGCTCCAAAGTGCAAGACCCCCCTTTACCTCAGTGAGAAAGGCCTCCCCCATTGACCCTGTGGAGATTCGGTCTGTCTGACTGGCCAGCAGACAGATGTCCCTTTGCATACCTGAAGAGGATGTAATCCAGCCCCACTCCGCCCCCTCCTTATCCCCATTGCTTGTTGTTGTATTACCTCACCTCCCTCCTGTATCCCTTTATAAGGCTATCCCAAACAGAAGCGTGCCCTTTTGCTGCTTTGCCTCGTCCTTCCCCCTTTGCCCTCTTGCTGCCCTTTCCCCTGCTCCCTTGCCCCCTTGCCTCCTTGGACTGCATCGAAACAGATAAGTAATAAACTTCGGTGCTCTGTGTGAGGGCCGCCTCTAACTCTTTTGCCTGTAGTGCCGCCTGAGCTGGCTAGCTCAGTGTGAGCGTGGCTGCGTGTTTCCCTCGCACGGGTGAGACAGCTGATCTGCAAGGTGCCAAGAAGCACCGCCAGGGGTTCCTTAGCCAAAGGTTCCTCTTGGGACAAGCAGAAGTTTCTCCACCAACACCCCACACGGCGCTGGGCCTTGTGGCTGTTTGAATGATTCAGTCATAATTATAGAGTCCTCAAGAAATTAATTTTACTTACTCCTTTTACTAAACAAACTGTTTATGGTTTGGGACTCCAAATTGTACCTTTAAGTGTGAGCGAAGAAAGAGGAGTGTGAAGGCAAGTTGGTTAGTGGATGCTGCACGCCATGGCTGAGACGAGGAAAATGAAGTGTGATTCTCATTTTAAATTGGCTCAGTGCTGGCACTTCTGTTCCAGGTGAACTGGAATGAGATTTTCACAGAACTCATTCTTCTATTCAGACTGGCAGACACCTAGTTCTGATTAGAGTCGGGCCTGGGCTGGGATACTCCGCCACCTGCATTTCCATTTTGCCCCATGCAGACTGCCTTGGCCAAGGCTCTTCCGTTCTTGCCGTTCCTGACCTTGCTGGTCTGACAGCCAGGCGGAAGGAGGGGGTCATCTTTTGTTAGATATTTTTCTCTAGAAAACAATCTACCTTTATTTAACAGGTTAACAATCTACCTTTATTTAAAAGTAAAGGCTAGGTAGCTGTATCCAATTTAAGACCACACCTCTGTGGAAAAGGCAGCTTTAGGGAAGAAAACTAGATAGCCATGTTCCTTCCTCTCTCTGAAGAGAAGAGTCTGTCTGGTGTGAAAACTGTTTGGAATAAGTATTTCCATTACTCAGAAACAATCACATTGTAAATTGAAGCAGAGAGGGTGCTAGTTATTTGCCTCAGGACTTACTAGTTGGGTTAGGAGCATAGGCACGGACTGGCTGTAAGGAGTTTAATCATGTGAGCTGAATACTGACATTTCTAAAACAAATCACCATCTTTATTGTTTAAATTCAGACTATATAAAAAAAGAGAAAATAAGAGAAGTTTTGAGATTTTCCTGAGATAACTCCAGCTATCTCATTTCTTGCAAATACTTCTTAAGTAATTTTCAAGACTTACGGTGAAAGAGATGTAGCAACTTCCTTGGAAATGTATTCCAATATCTAACTTTTTATATAGACAAGGATTTTCTTGTTTCTTGCAGCAATTCAAATCCATTTTCGCTCATCCTGTCTACCACAGATCAACAGTATCCCCTTTACAATAACTTATGTGTTGAAGAATATGGTTATATCTTCTGGGCTTCTTTTCTGCAGCTTAAACAACCTCCATTCTTTTTTGATAGAATCTGGTTTTTACGACCATTAGTTATTTTATTTTATCCCTCTGGGAGCATCTTTAGCTGCTCCATCTGAATTGCCAAAGCCTGACCCACTACTCCCAGTTATGGATAACAAATACCCCATTCTAAAGCTTTTCTTTAGATGTCAAATACAAAAGTCAAATCTTCTGTAGAAGTCACTTATTTTTAAATAGAATGATTTGTCTTTACATGATTCTTATTCTGGTGTTCAGCAGTTGGAGAACTTGTTTGTTTCATAAGTGTGAACTGTCATTAATAACTGTAATTAATTATTACTCAATGTATTTGGTGATGCCTTGTGAATGCTTTTGGAAATATACTTTTAATCTTTAGGTTTTAATATTGGTGACCTCTGTAACATGATGTGTAATGAAAAAGAAAGCTTATTAACCAAGTTTCTCACCTTTTTATTTTCACTTAACGCAATTCTATAATGATGTAGGCAATGCAGCCATTCCCCAGAAATCCTGTCTATACCATACCTTACCTTTCAGTACTTCTTTTAGGCCTTGCTGAGTCCTCTCATGTCCAAAGTAATCACTCCTGTTCTTATCAGTCTCTCATATTTGAAGCATTCTCTTTGATTATTTTAATTTTTCTTCTTGAGCCCACTAGTTTGCAATGAACTTTAAAACTGGGCTTACCACCACTCTGAAGGTGCCTCCAGATGGAACCAAAGCATAGATTAGTACTAGAATGCATCATGTGTCTGATAATGGGATGAAGTAGTTTTCATGTTCCTTCTTGTAGGTTATGACACGTACTGAAATTCTGGTGTTAGCTGCAAACAGAGTCATCATACTTCAAACAGGGGTTTTGTTGTTGTTTTAATTTATTTATATTTAATTCTCTCCTGTCTCTTTTCCAGCATTCTCCCTTGAAATGAGTAGGTGATCATGATGAGTTTCTAAATTTTAAAATAGTCCTTTTAGACTAGATAAGTGTGTTTTTCAGTTATTAAAAACCTGACATTTTTTCTTAACTTCTGGAACAACAATTGCACAGGAGATGTTACCCAGGCAGTACTATGTACACTGAAAAGCAAGGCCAGGTATATTCGGTTTTCGGTATCCTCTCTAGTCCAGACTGGGCTGTGTCAGTCTGCAGTTGGAGCTGAACAGCTCTGCCTGTATTGATGGTAAAGGGGCTGGTCACTGCTATGAACTTAAACTTCCCTTTGAAATCCTGCAGGTCAAAATAGGAATACCCAAGGGGAGATGGCTGCGACTGAGGTAGAGTTGGGCATAATCCCCCACTATACAGTGTTCTGTTATTTATTCCATCTGAAATTTTTGAATTTAAATTTATGGGGGTTTTTCTTTCCACTTGCAGGGCAGACATTCTGTTTCCCAAACACATCCACTTTTTACAAAATAGGCAGGTCATTTTACTTCTGTGGCTGAATTTGTACTCAGGTAGCTTTTGATGGATATGTTGTTTATATTTCTCCTGTGGTGTAGAGCTTCACCAGAAGTTTGACTGGCTCCTGTGTTTTGTTGTGTTCAGAGCTTTTTTTTTGTTATGTGTACAGAGCTTTCTTGAAGCTTCTGTTTTTTAAGAGAATTACAGGGAGGGAGCAGCCAACTTGTTTCTTCAAGATATACTGAAACAAAAGAAGTACCTGTTGGACTGCCCCTCTTCTTTTTCCTATTCAAATTGGACGACAGTCAAGATAAGTGCACATGTCAAATGACATGCTAAGTCCCTTACATATCACAATGGAGACTTCCCCTTATTTTAGGGTTTGTGCCACATATTGTGAGCTGGATGGTAATTTTTATTGAGTTCTCAGACACGTACTGCTGACTTCCTCTGATTTCCTCTGACAGCTCTGTGACTATAAGCTCCACTGGTCTCCTTATTCAGACACATCCATTTACCTGTCATTGGGGCACAGCTTACCAGTATTGCAAATTTTGACTTATTAAAGTTCATGTTGCCACAGAAACACTTTTATTTTCAAAATTATTTATAATTCCTTTGGGGCAGCTGACTTTTCTGTATTTTTCATCATGTCTCTTATTTCACTTTTAAATGAATTTCTTGGCTAGGTGCAGTACCCTCCTGCACACAATTATTGCACCAATACAAAATCTAAGTATCACAAAATCATTTCCAAAATCTAGGCAGTTGTTGGAAGCGTTGCAAGAAAATCAACAGAAAAGTCCTCTTTTTTTCCTTAAACTGTTTCATTTACCTGACATTTAAAATATTGCCTTTAATATTTCTTTCTACCTCATTAGAGAGTTAAATAATCCATGAGATAGTGTGTATTAAGAATCTATTCAAAATATTACAGTATTGCTTTTTAAAAAGCCTCACAAATCTACCTTGTACACTAAGCTTATACCTCATATGTTGGTCAACAGGCAAATGGAGCTATGTCTTACAGTCTAATTAAAGGTAAAAACAGGACAAGCAGAGATGTCTTTTGTAAATTAAAAGTCCTATTTTATGTGCTGTGGAGGTGTCAGTATTATTATAAGGACTAATCAGACATTTTACAATGTCTTGGTACCAGGGATGAAGTGGCATTGTGTGTAGTTTAAAGATTATTAAATTTCTTTAGCACACTGGGGTTGGATTTCTAAGGATGCCTTCAGCGCTTACCTGCTGTTACAAGGGGAAGTACTTTATTGTCTCATAAGAAGGAATTGGGCTTTTTGAAGAATTAAATGCTTGCATGTAATGGCAAGCTTCCACTTCTGAAAGCCACTGGAAAGAACGAGCAACTTGTTGTAAATGTAGCAGGCTTCATGTGCTCATGTCCACTCATAAATCCCAGCCAGAGTATATATCTATAAATCCAAACTCACCTGCTGATTGTATGTGGCATTTCATATCAGTTTCCTCTGTAAAATACATATTTCTATCACTTGTCTCCCCTCCCCTAGCAAACACTTAACAAATGTAATTAGCAGAAAGCCTGGGCCAATGGTGTGTGCCTTTTCACTATAAAATTAGGTGATCCCTTTCATGCATAGACATTTCATTTAACATCTCACGATTTGTAAACCAGACTTATGCTTATATCGGGCAGTAGGAAAGGTGGGGACCAACTTGTTTTAATACTTTCTTTTTTAATGCTTGCATTGTTGTCTCTCAGGACTTGGTTATAATCATAATCTTGCCTGTTGCTTCTATTTTTCCTCCTTTTTCTACCTGGCTTTATGTGCATTCACATCTTGAGTGTGAGATTCCCTTTTTCTTGTAAGTGTTTTACGTGCCTGGCTAGAAAAAGAAAAAAACCAAAACCAAGACAAATACTCACACAATCATTTTGTCTTTATCTTAATGATAGAAAAAGTTGTGGAAAAAAATTATGTGTGATGTGGTCCCTACTGTGCTTGTAAACAAGTGAGCATTGCCCTTTGTGAACAAAATTTGTAGGTATATTACAGATTTATCTGAAGCTTCTAGTATTTATGAGTAGATCTTTAGATGAGGCATTCCGAAGACGTTAATCAATGTCAGCTCTAAAGAGTAATTTAAGAAATTTCATTTAGTATGTGATCTTCTTGCAAAAATATATCTTCTGATTAACTCTCTAAACTTTTGTCTGCCTGATGTGAGAGCAGCGTTTAACAGACTAACAACTGTTTCAAAAGAATTCAACACCCAAACGTAATGGACACTCTTGAAACTAAATTTTCCATGCGGTGTTTAGGGATTTAACTCTGCAGTGCACATTAGCTTTAATGGGAAATTGTCCGGACAAACCTCTGCACATTACACTGCAAATGCACTCCTTAGTGTTTAAAGCTGTCCTGTTAACACCCATTATGGATCTGCACTCAGGAAAGGACAGGAAGAAATATGGTACCTGAACATGCATCACAGCAGTACAGTCCCCATGTCAGCCACACTCCTTCCCACTCCCTCAGTTTTGGGGGGGTTTATTTTATTTGTTCTTCTTTCAGATTTTTTTTTTGTTTGTTTTACATAAATTCTGCAAGAAGACTGTATGGGGATTATTCTTCCCTGTGGAAAGGCATTTTCCCAGACTGAAAAATAACTGTTTTTCCTGGGGGCCCAGTTGAAGTTGGCATGGAACCCATGGAGGGATTACAAATACAGCAATAAGGTTTTCTGCTTTTCGTTCCTCTTTCATTCCTTTTTAACTAGCATTCATGTCAATTCCAGCTATTCTTATGCTGATTCTGGATCTGATTCAGCTCCAGCAGAACTTAGAGATGAGTGAGCGTAATATAATGGAGAAAGCCTCACATAAATTTGTCAGTAGCATTTTTTAATTATCCAATGCTGATTTGGTACAACTGGACTTGTGTTGAGAACACCTAAGTTTAGATAAAATTTTTTCTACCCACTGCACAATTTTTCAGTCATTAATCTTCCACAGATAGCATATCTACCTTCAAGGTCTGGTTTCTCCGCATTTATTTATACATAATAGAAGAATTCCAATAGGAAATTTTGGAAGTTGGTCATCTCAACACAGTTGTTGTCACCCTGGCAATGAAGACAATGAATCTGGAATGTGGGCAAATGGCTGAGAGCAGGAAGCTGAAGCTGCTCTGTCACACCTATACTGGATGTCCCAGCCATCAAGCTATGTGGAGAAAAGAACTTTATAGCATCTGTGAAAAACAGGAAATGTCTTCGTTTTGCTCCAGGTGATTTCCAACATTTTTGAAATACCAAATTTACTCACTGTAGGAAAACTCCTTACAATGAGAATGTGGGGAGCTGAGAACTGGGTAGGGAAAATGAAGAATAAGGGTGTGAGACACAACAGAGTTTTTCCAGAAAAGCATAGTCACTGAAGAGCTACAATTCCATCTGGGATTTGTAATTTTGTTCAAGGTCTTGTGCTTTACTTTGGTTTGATGTTCTGAATCTTGCCTCCTTAGGAAAAAATTGAAATGAGGTAGAGTAGAATATCTTTGCCATTGGGTGACTCAGCAGAAAAGCATAATTGCAACTATTCCTTCTTTTTTGGTCATTGACATGAATGAAATGTATAACTACAACCCAAATCCACTTGGGTAATATCTCTCCTTTTGAGAGCTATGGACTTGGAATACAATGTCTGATGGCTTCTATCACTTTTCTGAGAACTTGTGCAAGGAAATTGAACTCAGGTTAAACCCATGTTCTTTGGGGAGCTGACACAGGATTTTGCATCTTCAAGGATAAGAGAGTCACATGGCAAAAATTCCTTTTTATTTTTCCAGTTCACAATGTGCATTTTATTTTTACTGCTGCAGAATGTGTGCTCTAGAGCAAATACTGCCTTGTAGATTTCACAACTGAAATCTCTCAAAATTGGCAGACAGATTAATAATACATGCTCAAGATGCCCATTAGTTATTTCCACAATTAGTGGAAAAGTGCCACAGCTCATTCTAAGTTATAAGGGGCATTTCTGTAGGAATGCAATCAGTTCTTTGCTCTGTATAGTTAGCCAAAGCCAGCAGATCTGACTTTAAAAGTCCTTTTAAGGATCCTTTAGAGACAAGTAAAACTAGATTTGAAAGACTCACCACAAAACTACTGTTGATCCACTAATGTGATTGAGGCTCTGGCACAGAGTATTTAACTTTTCCTCTTTATAATACTTTTTCAGAGGAATATGAAAGTGATGTTTATGAGTTTCCCTTAAGCTGCTGAAGTGGCTCATGGCAATTTTTTTTCTTTCCTCCTTTCTCTGTGATGTATGCAATAGCAAACTATTCCTGATGAACATTTATTTAATGCTATTCTCTATACCTGTTCTTATTACTTGCTAGAGCATCACTCCCCCAGAACTATGATTACTCTCTGCCTCCACTTCCTTTCAGGTTCTGTAATTTCCTTGCTTTGTCCCATGCTGGTCTCCCGTTCCAGCTCTGGCACACAGTACTGCCCTCTGTGCTGCCTAGCCAGGGGTCTACTCGCCCGCAGCCCAGCCAGCCTGTGTTCAGTGTAGGCACCTGTTGGGATAGCTTTCCAGAGAGTTCCTTATAGCTCCATCACTGGCAGCAGTGGCTCAGTGCCACATATCACAGTCTTTTTGCTTTACTCATCAACCATCAGCTTAGCTCTGCTCCGCTCACCCGTCAGGCCTCATTGTAGGATCCTTGTGGCCACAGATCCCACTTTGATTTGGATCCTTTGCTTTTCTAATGCCTTCTCCAAAGCCTACTTCACCTAACTTCCTGCTGTCTTCTGCAAAAACTTTGTTATATTTTCCTGCCTAAATTGGGATCCCCCATTCTGCTTGTCTGGAGTGCTGCTGTCTCCAAGGTCCCTTGGCTGAGGGATACAGTCCAGACTGGGATCTTATGTATGACTGCAGTGAGGGTCAGGGGGCGCTGAGCTACCAAAAGGGGAGGGTTGGATGCAAAACCCTGGAGGCTTTTAGTCCTTCAGTAGAGCAGCTGTGTGATGCCCCACTGCCAAGGAAGGATTCCTTTGTTAGAAAAGTGTCTTATGAAATGATAGGTATGAGCCTTGGCACTCCCCAGTCTCTTGCTTTCTTCTCAAGAGCTGCACATCCCACCATTGTGCCACTGTCACCAGGACTGTAGTGAGCTTCAGTCTGAAGCAGAAGGCCTGAACACCTGAAGCTGGAGGCAGGATGACAACCTCAGCACAGCTCAGGCAGTTCTAGGTGGCCAGAACATGTTTAAAGCTGCTTAAAGCTGGTGGTATAAACACTAAAGTGATGAGGCAGCCACAACCACTCTGATCTCTGATTAAGAGAACCCAAACCTCCAAGCAGGGAGGCTTGTTGAAGTAAGATAAGCCTGGTAGTTAGTCACTGCTTATTCCACGTGATCTTTATATACCAGCTCTTTGTCTTAACCACATGCAATTTGTGGGAGAAGTACTTTTCCATCTGTGCCCTGTTACTGTCAACTTTAAATGTGATTTTGAATCCTCTTGAACTGTTATGGCAGTTTCAGCCTCATCCTGTCCTAAAGGTCCGATTGATTTTCGTAGCTGCTTTGTTTGATCCTTCTACTGAATGCTCAGAATTCTGCCAGTACACCACAGAGTAAGTGTACTCAGAGGAGTGGAATGCTCTGCATTTAACCCAGCGCAGGGGAATGGGTCTGTGGTGTGTGTCTCTGTACTGCTGCTGTTCCAGCAGAGTGGCACTGCTCTGATTAAACAGATGGAGAATTAAAATAACTGCTCAGGGAAATTCCTACCCCTGCCCCATGTAAGCATTCAGCTTCTTCGTTTAAAAAATACGTATTTCACATTTCAGTGGTAGAAAGCAGACCTTTGAAAGCGCTGTATTTTGTCCAAATTTGTGTTCTTATCTGCTGGCAGGTTCCAACTGTCCACACAATAGCACAACTTCTTATTACCTTACAGCTCTGAATTATGGTTTTTTTCACTATTAATTTGACAGCCCATTGGAATACTATTTGAAAATATCCAGACATTTTTAATAAAATATTTTTGGTCATAAATGCTATGGGGAAATTTGGCACAATATATCCTACTTTCAGAAGACAAATTTGCATTTTTACTGGAGCAGCTAGAATGACAGAATAATTTAGGTGCAGCAGAAATTTGGGTGAAATCCAATTGCTACAGCGAAGGTACTATTAGTAATGTGCTTAAATCAATACCATTTATCTTTAACTTCCTAAGCACAACTAATTTACAGACCCTGGGAAGAAACAGTGGTAATTGGCAGCAGTGTGAATTCTGCTGTTTTCTCTTTTTGTCTGTTCTTCTTTTTAGCTCCAGTAAGAGTACTGCACATTCATTTCTTGTTCACTAAGAGACTAACATCTCTCTGTATTGTTAGCTTTCAAATTTGTCACATAACACTTCTTTATCGCCCCCTCTTCCACAAGCCCTTCAATATAACATCCCAGGTGTTCTCCTTCACTATGTTTCACCCTCAGAATTCTTTTTTCTGCTTAAGTTGTCACTCAGCCTGCTCAGCACTTTAGCAGACCCCCACACTGTGGAAGGAACTGTTCCCTAATCATGGGGCAGGTCAGGTTTTGGTAGGGAGGATGACTTGCAAATCAAGACTTGGGAAGTGATTGCAGGGATAACAAAAGGGTAAGTTAAAACAATGGCATTGCTGCCTTTACCATCCACTCTCACTGGAGCCTGTTGTAGAACTTCCTAAACTGCTTTCTGCAGAGGGAAAGAAGAAATGTTGTGTTCCACTCTCAACAGCACATATGTTTTTTTCCTCAGAACCTGATTTCAAGGCCTCACCTTATCATAATATGCCTGCACCATTAGGAACAAGATTATATGCTGATAAAAATGTTACGTCCTTTCTAGCTAGCAAATATTGACATTTTGGTCCACTTTAATGCCATTTACTTCACTGGGGATACTTTGTGCTTCTGGTGGCATCATACACCAGTAACACTCTTTCTAGATTTCCATAGAATTAATGGAATTCTGTGAAACTCAAAATCTGTCTTCTATTTTCAGATATACTGACCATGCAGACTTCTAAGAGCATTTCTATTTGGGCATCATTTATCTACTCTTTTCTGTGTAATTTGTGCTTACCTGTACCCTGCAAAGTCATTTTTACCTATGGTAGCTATTCCAGTAGCACCAACAGCCCCTGACTGATCTTGTCTGTGGTTATTCCGTCACAGAATGCAAGAATTGGTGGCCCAAAGCAGGACAATATAAACTGACAAGACAGAAAACAGGACACTGTAAAGCTACCCAACTCAGAGGTGTGCAGCAGGTCAGGGGTGTAGCTGGGAGAGAACTGCAGTTATCTCACTGCCTCTGAGGTGCTGTATTTTGGGAACCTCATTCTCTTCTCACTTCAACAAATCTTCACTCTGCACATAAGTCCTGTAGGGATCTCCAGTCTGCCTCTGCGCTCTTGCCAAACCCAACAGTTGGAAAGAATGGTGAAGTGGATTTAATGAATGTCACTAATTTCAGCAGTGAAACACAACTTTAATATTTTGGTTAGCCTAAAATTTATATGGAAGGAATAAAAGTCATGAACAGAGCTGGCCAGAATCTTCCAAGTTTTGGTTTGTTTTTTTTTACAGCCAGAAAAATACTTATATTACTAAGACAAAACATTCTCCCCTATGTAGTGCTGTTATTTAAGTTGTGCTAGAATCTGTAATACGTGAGGTTTCTTTTCTCCCTTCAAGGCAAATGGAACTCATAGAAAAACAACTTCTTATCCCCCCCGAACCATCCAGCCAGATACTTTTGTATTGCTGTCAAGTGGGAGTGCACAGTGTATCCATGCCTCCTATTCTATCACACTGACCTTCGTAGACCTCTTTTCAATTTTAAATGAATAAAAAGTGCGTTGAATCATCTGGCTTTTGTAGATTATGTCCCTTGTTCAGCTTGCAGCAGAAGAGCCCAGACCGAGTAATGTTGGCAGACGTGACGAAAGAGCAGCAAACTCAGGAACTGAACAGAGAGCTGACAGCAGAGTACTGAAGCAGTTGTCTGAGTAGCTGCTCTGTCTCCTTAATCACCTGTCATGCTGGGACAATATTTACAGTTTGTATTAGGTGATGATTCAGCAACACATAAACTTGGAGAGCAGTGATTCCCCTTAGCAGACCGTATGTCTCACTCTGATAGGATTCAGGAAGTTCTCCTTGTCTTTGACATCCAGAATAATATTTACTGTGTTATTCAAAGCAAGTGTCTTTCCTTTATTGAAGAGTGGCCACTGGAGATGAGATGTTTCGGCTGCAGTGAAGCTGCTGAAACTGCAGTGCGAAAGAAAGATGCCCCTGAGCAGATTGGCTGGACTAGAACTGCCTGCAAATGGCACAGCACAGTGACACTGAAGGCTTGTCTGGGTCATTCATGAAGCCCAAGTTAAAGGAAACTTCCTTTGCCACAGGCTTTATGGAAATCTCTAAGAAGCAAGAATTCAGAGGATTATAGGTGCAAATAGTCCTTTTGTAAAGTGCTGTAAACAAAGAACAGTGCATAAGGAGTATTTGGGGAGAGCTTCAGTCATGGCCAAGCTGCATAGCTGGTGATGATAAGAAACCCCTAATTGTCTAGGTGGGATAGATTAGCTCCCACAGTGCCATGAAACATTCAGTGCCAAGGCTGGACATGAGAGGTTCGCATTCACAGCCATATCGCAGTATGTTCCAAAAGATTTGTTGGCACCCTGTCTTTCAGTCAAAATCCCCATGCATTATGCACAATCAGTGTTTTCTCCTTCTAGAAAGCCAGCACCCTTTCAAGGCAGCAGCTGATGCAGTCATATTGTGCACTGAGAAACTCACTGAGCCTTATCTTTAAGGGGTAACGAAATAATGACTTCTCTCCATTTCCTATTTTGTGCATTGAACGTGCCATGATCTTGGATCATGCAAACCCCTGGTGATTTGGAAGATTGTGAAGTACATCATTGTAAGCATTTTGATTTCTTGCAAATGCAAGGAGGGATATGGGAAAATTATCTGCTGTAGATTTTCAGCAGATGTAGGGGGACTCTTGATGTAATCTTCAAAATATTCATGTGCCCCTATAGTCACCAGAAACATTCTGGCCATGCTTTTTCCTCCTTGGTGCTTACTATTGGTTATTCTTTCTTTCTTGATACCTTTTCCTATTTATTCTTTCTCTTGTTTAGCTGCTAATTTTGCCTTCTTATGTGACAGGACTTTGTAGTGTTGCCTCCTCTCTGACATGTCACAGCTTCTTAAGTCACAAATGCTCCATTGCCGCCATCACCCACAGACAGAGCTGGTGGTATCACATCGTTTGTGTTAGTGCATGAAGGGCCGCGTCAGAGCTTTTGAAGGATTCACTCCTGGGAAACTTCAGTCTTAACAAACATAGTTTGGAAAGGAATAAGATGCCTGACAGACTGAGACTGATATTGTACAGTCTTACTTCTTTAGGAGTCACGCTGAAGGGTAACCCTGTCTCTTAAGCTTTTGACCTCCACAGATCAAAGTTGGTTTAATTTTGGTTTATTTTCCAGTCCTGTCTAAAATGCTCGGTTCAGTCAGCATGGTCCTTAAATACACCAGGGTTCCAGATAACGTATTGGGCACTTTGTGTGCACAGCCCCTCATTCCCGGTATCTCTTTCCCATTGTCTCGTCCCACAGTGCAGCTGTTTAATACTTGCACTGCTTTAGAGTTCAGTACAAAACAGCAGTTGAAGAAGGTGAGCTGGTCCAATTTCAGAGAGAAAAGCTGCTCTGTTCTGACAGTAAAGATGTGTTTTCTGCAATTACTATTTGCAGACTTCTTTTGTGGAGGAAATAGGAATTGATTTGGAAGAATCCCTGGCATTGTAATGCTATCAAAGCGAAATTGCTTATTATCAATTTGCCATTCATTCTGAAAGTCTTTAAGCCAATTAGAACTATTTTACTTCAGCACAATCATTGCTTCCACATTATGGACATGTAATCTTGTTCCAATAACTCATCAGTGGTTCTCTTAATTTTCATATATAGCTTTATATAAACAGTCCTTTTCTCAAAGTGATTTAATATTCATGAAAAGTATTAGAAGCTACAGACATTGATTACATCTATAGAATAAATAAATGTAAAAGTTTATTTGAAATACTCTATTCGTGTCCTTCAGATTTCATGAAAAGGACCATCTCTGAGATGAAGTGCTGTCTTTCTGCCCACTCAAGACTCCTGATGTTGCCAATTGCAGTGAGGGTCCACCAGACAGAACAGCTCTTCTCTAGGAAATGAATGAAATAAAACCAGTTAAGTCACTGCACACAAGTCATTGAATTGTGATGTAATGTAATAGCCTTGTCATCTTCTTTTGTTCACTGTGCAGCTCAAAAATGCTTTTCTTTTTCTTTATTGGTGCTGTATTTCTCTGAACTTAGCTTAACGAACAATATTTTTTCCTCCTTTTTTCCCGTTCTTTCCTTTGCCATGCTAAAGATGGATTTATAAGGCTCATTGCATTGGAAATGAGGTACGAAAGCTTCCAACTTTTGCATTCAGTCCAGACTTGACTTTAAATAAAAATATTTTCATTTTTAGATGGGAGGGTTGGTATTCTCAGCTTTGCATTCAGCTCTTGTGGACCCCATCCTATTTGCCACACCTGAGGAAAACTGTAATGGGAGATTGAGGCTCATGATGGCATTGCTTCTTGGGGAAAAATTCGAATCAATATTCTCTCTGAACTCTATGTGCTAGTGGGTATTAATTTATGATTTTGTAATTTGGTTTGTGAGCTGATGATGGAGAGAAGTTCCCCTGTCACTTCCAAGATTGTAGTTAGTACTTGCAAGCAGATGATGTGATTTGATACCTTTTGTTGTGGTTACTGCTGGTTTTGTCATTGTTGTTCATTCTCTGAGTGAACAAAGCAATCTATCCTTGATCTCAGATACAGTTAATATATTTAGTGCAGGCAGAGAATGCTCCAATAATGTCCAAAGGCCAAATAAACCTGCAGGTAGTAAACCCTGCTTCTCTTTCCAAGATTTGAAGTAGATCTTTATAGCTCCAGATGCTGTCTTTTGCTCAGTCTCAGATAGCTGCCTATGGATGCTCTCCAGAACAGTATATTTCTAGTTACAAAGCCTAGATCCTATGAAAGAGGTGTCTAATATACGAGAAACCAGCCCAACAGGTCTCTGTTTCAGAAACCTGCAGATTGGCTTTAAACAAGTTAACATCTTTGAACTGAGAGAACATTTTAGGTTCATGTGCTGTGTCCTCATGACATCAAAAACCCTACAAGTTTTCAGATTTCTGTGCAATGTCTGCATTTATAAAATACTTTTAACTGTGGCTGATTAAATCATCTGTCTTAATTAAAAGCAGATTTTAAACATATGAATGTGTGATGGTAACAAAATTGCTGCTTTTCAAAATTTTAATGAAAAATACTTCTGAAAAAAACCAAACCCGTGAAGAAGTGAGGTGATGTCTGTGTGCCACCCTCTCCTTTTTCACTTTCTTCACAGCAATGACTGTGGATACTTACTTGGAAGAATATAGGGCTGAATGGTGAATCCAGCTAATTCAGGAGCCTCCTGATCTCTCAGCCCTTGTTTTCTTCTCTTTCTCTCTTCCATGTTTAACTGTTCTCAATGGCTTTCTTTTTTCAGGGTTAATTTGTACTCTTAGAACCTAATGGAATAAGCTGCTGGCTACAACAGCTTGTGTTAAGCAGCAAAGATGATGTGGGAACAATTAATGAGAACTAGCCTGGAAGTAGCTTTCCCAGTTTTGTGATGGCTGTCATTGGGGCAGTTGATTGAAGGCTCATTCCAGTTTTCTGCAGTCTGTTCTACAGCCACTCAGCAAGTGAAATTGAGATGGCATCGCTTATAATGCACAATAACCAAAACCTGAGAAAACATTGCTTTCTATTCACAATATTGCTAAAATTCTAGCATGGGAGCTCATTGTCTCTCTCCCCTCTTCTTTCTGGTGCCATTTAAATTTTGTTGTTTTATGTTGTTCTGCACCAAAAAGTAAAATCACACTAATCTAATTTGATCTGATCTAAAAAATGTGAAAAGAGATTACGGAAGGAGATTTATTCTCAGTCTCTCTTAAATTTCCTACGCTGTTTACTTGAATTTCCCTCTCTCTCTTTGTCTATTTTCTAACAAGTTTCTGTTCTTCTTTCCCCACTCTGGGTGAGAGCAAGGCAGAGGAGGGACTTGCTGCACACAAGCTGCTGATGGAACCCTGTGGAGCAGGTTGCTGCCAGGGGCAGGAAATGGAACACATGCCTTCCACCCAGGCACATTTCTGCCTCTAATCAGATCTGCATTCATGCAGGGAGAAGTGGCACTGACAAAATGTCAAGAAATCAATCCTCGCATGCTCATGGGTTCCAACTGGAGCTATGGATGGATTTCTGACAGAGAGGAAATGGCCACGGCCAAAACTGTGTTGTACATTGTGATTACAGCTGTAAGGAACACTTCATTTAACCCAAATAGTGGCGAGCCTCTAGATTGTGAGTAACTGATCCAAGCTTCCTAATGGAAAGTTAAAGTGATCTTAATTAACAACTTCAGCTTGTTGTGTTCCTTGCCGTGCTGTACCACTGTCCTCAGGAATACCTGTTCTGCAAAGCTCTGGCTTAAAAGCTGCTAAGATTTAAATAAATCAACTGTACTAATTTATAAGTTTTCACATTATTACTTTATAACTAAATATACATACATATATATTTTGGCCAAGGCTGAAGTAATATTTTCTCCCTTTCTTTAATTCTAACTTTCATCCTGGGGTTTAGCAATAGAGTGCACTGTTCATACATTCTAGTGCAAAGGGAAAAGCAGAGATGTCCTTGGAGCTGTCTTTGGTATGCAGGGCATGCAGCTCTGGGGCTTCCCTGCTGCAGCACTGGAGTCTTTTTCCTTTGCATAGAACATAAAGGACCCTACTTTCTGGATTCCACAGTTTATATATTTTACATAGAAGATGAAAACCCTGGATTTGTCCTAGATTGGCTCCCTGAAATGAAAAGGACTGAGAATTTGTTTCTGTCCTTTCAGGCCATAAAAATTCTGGGATAAGAATTTCATGGCAAAAGCACCACAATGCCATAATTCTGTGGGCCCTTGATGGAAGGTATAATAAAGAGCACAAAACCAGTTAAAAAACAATTAAGGAGTTACTTCATGTAGAACTGTTATTATCATTAGCTTTGATAATGATTTAGTATTTAACTGCTATTAGAAAAATACTAATATTTCTGTCACATAAAAACAAGTTACAAGAGAGTTTTCTGAGGCAGAAAATATGTTCTAAAAATATAACTTTGAAGTTTAGGAGTAAATCATGCTGAAAGATATGACGAGTTATGAAGTCTCTACCACACAGAGATGGAAGAGAATGATTAATTCTGATAAACACGAATTATATGAATTGGATTGTTTACCTATTTATTTATGTAGAAGTGTGAAGTGAACATTACTGAGAATGCTTCTAGTTTTCTTTAATATATTTTAAATAGTGATATGTAAAATGAAGCATGTCCTCTTAATTGACTTGTGAGCCTCACTGCTGCAAGATATTGTTCGAGGCAGAACATAGTTTGTAGAAGGCCAAATCATTTCTATCAGTGAACAGAGATGTGATAGGTGAGACCAAGGGCTGGAGATCTGCCTGTGACAAAGCACATGCTGATTATGATTGAATTTGTTGTTTGACAGACTATTTTCCAACCTGTATCGCCCTGGTTAAACTATGCTGCTGCTGTCAGAGAGAGGAGCACCATGTCACTGGTTCCTAAGGAAGTTTCACAAATAGCTATTTTTCCTGAGGTATGTAATGTGTGCGTGTGCGTGCGTGCGTGTGTGTGTGCGTGTGCGTGTCAGGTGAAAACAGCTACTTGTGCTGAGATTTCAGAACGTTTCTGGAGGTTTCTGACATTGTCAAGTACAACTTCTGGAATTTTCTTTCAGAAACAAAACTTTTTTCCTACTAATTTTTAAAGACTTTAAATATCACCATTTAGCATTTTGTTATTTGATCTTTATAATCCTAATAGCTGCTAGCAAATATGGGTGGGGATTCAAGAACAAATTGTTGCATTTCTCTACTGACTAAGCACAATTTTAATTAAATCTACAAAAGCATGGAAATCCTGGGTGAAATTTGAGGGCATCTGCAGGGCATCCTAGTGCTTCAGGCACAATGGAAGGCTGCTGGAACAGCTAGCTGTATACTTGACAGAAGGCATCCTATCCATAGGCTCTAATAGTTGGAGATCAATCTGCTAGCTAATTACTTCCAGCACAAGGAAGGCTAACTCTCAACCTCGTGTAGTTTGCTGATTATATCAGTGTGGTAGTCACTGAGAATGCATCACATAGACAGCACATATTATTACCTTTTTTCATGATAATTAACTGTCTGCCTCTTAATAGCTCTGTTTTGCATTACTGTGGAGAGTGAACTCCCTGTTGAGGAAGCAGGGGCAACGAAACAGTAATGCAGTGGTATGTTCTGACCTGTTAAAATATTCCATGTACAGTATACACAGTTGTATGACTTGCTGATGATAAAAGCAGTTATTAAAGGGCACTGCTACAGTACTTTCGGTCCTGCCTACCTCCTCAGTCCCCAGAGTGGCTCCAAGGAGTGCTGAATTGGTGGCCTGGAGGAGAATCCTGACTTTGTGACGGAGGCTCTTTTTCGGATGTAGGACTTTAACACTGACCTACCTGTTACATCTTTTAGTTTAATGCTGTGAAGATTCTGGTGTCTGCCACTTGAAAATATGTGTTATTTAATACATTTCTTTTAATACATAGTCAAGCCACATACCTAATATCTGATGGCTTGGTATCTGCCTATTAGTTTTGGAATAAGTTATTTTTATTACTCACTTTGCTTCCTCTATCTCCAGGCAGAATAAATCTAAATTCAAATTTTAAAGTGGAGTGGGGGAGGGCAGACAAGAGAAAGAGAGGCTAGCAGTCAGCTCAGCATGCCAAGGTTCATCCCAAAGCAATTTTTACAGCTGCATTTTAAACTAATTAAAAAAAAAAAAGAGGGCTTATAATAGAGATTTGAGCCATGTCTTAACAATAGAAAAGCAGCTGGGTGCTGCTAGAATATCAGAGGTTGCTGAGCATTGCAGTTTCAATGAAACTGTCTGCCCAACTTTAAAAGAAGATGTCAAGGGTAGGCGCTCTCTCACTGAAAAAGAAAAAAAGCCTTATTGATCCATTTAGCTGGTAACAGATAGAAATCAAACCAAAATGTATGTTCTCTAGCATTCAAGTTAGATAAATGTCAAGAGCTGCAATTGATCTGGAGCTCATTGCAAGACTTCATGGCCATACAGTATTATAGACTGGCGAATCCTGCGGGAAGTGATGGATTCTATAGAGAGATTTTTGTCATGTTTTCCACAAGAAACCATATTTATACAGCAACCTGCTCGAAGGGTGTTATGGCACATGACACTGGTAAGAGTCATGAACTGGGCAGAATTCCCTAGGTTTTTGAGAAGGCATGAAAGAATTGTATTAGTTCTGGTGTAAGATTTGGTCTGTTGGATTTGCTCAGTTTTTCTGTACTTTTCTACAAAGAACTAGTTATCCTCAGTTATGACTGTGGTGGCACAATTATCAATTTATTGAGAGAGGCGCCTTCACATCCAGCACTGCAGAGACTAAGCTTTAAGTTTGGATTTTACCAGTGAAAAAACATCACAAAACTATCTCTGAACCACACTTTTATCCAATATAAAAAAATGTGGTTTTCACAAAAATAAATTTTTAAAATAGTTAGAACTAGTCTAACCCACAAATACAGGTCAGTTTTCATATACTCTGAATTACTCAAAATTAATTGCTTCCAAAAGTGTATTTTATACAATAATGTCAGCAAAAAGTTGACTGTATTTACATTCAAAGAATCAAAAAAACATAGTGTGTTTTCAATGTGATATTGCATTTGCAGAAAATTGATTTTATTTGTAATAAAAAATGTGTCAAGAATGGTATGTGTCCAAGATAACCAATTGTAGAAAAGCTCATTACTGTTCTGGACTTCTGTGCTCCTCTGGTTTGACCAAATTTATCCAACCAACGTCGCAGCAGAAGAGTGGGAATTTTGTGGCCAGGGCTGCAGGACAAGAGGGAAAAAAAAAAAAGACACGGGATAGCACAGAGCCACACTATTTTTTGTTATTCAACCTGGATATCAACGTGAGAAAAACTTAAGATAACTATTTATGATGTGTAAGGAGACCATAAACTGACATTGGGTTATCTCAGAATCTTTTGTGGAAACTGTGATTGTAGACCAGTATGAAACAGATTTGTCACAGCAGCCTCAAAGCCAGGTTTTCAATTGCCCATGTTTTAAATTGGCCTTTGAAAACAGTTCTAAACCAGGAGTAGGAAAGGGAAAAGCCTGAAGTATTCTCTGCATTGTACCATTTGTGAATTTTGCTTTTGCCTTTGATGGCTTTCTAGACAATGCAGTCCTGTATCTGTTAAAATCCTGATAGGAATATAGAACAAATATAATTAATATTTTAATGAGGTAACAGTGGAGAAAGGTGGTAGACTGAATAAACAGGTAGTCCAGATAAGAATTTCTCAGTGTCTTTGTTCCCAATGTAAAACACTTCAAGTTTAGCTGAGCACAAGAAAACAGCATCCCTGAGCCTATGGGCTCTGTCCAAAGTGTGCCATCACGTTTGAGCCATGGAGGCAGATGTTTCTGGCACAGAGGGCCTTTTTTCCTCCTCCACCTGCTTGTGGGATGATAGCACTGGAGAACAATGTGAGCATGTGCTGGGCTCGGCCCACTCCCACCCCTTTGGCATCTTATTTGAAAAGCGCTGTAAAACCATTTTTCTGCCTGAGGAAAAGGCTGCATTTAGAGATACAAGAAATTATATTTGGTTTTTTTATGAGATTAATACGCAGCAAGTGCTTATGAATTCTCATGCTGAGGAAGCTGCCTTGTTCTGGAGTAAATCATAGAGTCATAGAATCATTTAGGTTGGAAAAGACCTTTAAGATCATGGAGTCTGACCATAAATCCAGAACCAAGCCCACCACTACAATTCAAAATGTTTATTAGTACATATATACTTGTCTTTATGATGGACACATGCAAAACCAGTTAATCCCAAAGTATGCAGTGAAGGGGAAATAAAATACCTCTGCATATGGACAGAGAGAACTAGGGGGGTTTCTTCAAAGTATTTCAAATATTCTAAAATATCTCCACAATGACTCATTCCATCTTTCATTGTTCTTTGAATCATGCCCTCCTCGGAAGATATTTTTGGGGAAGTAAACAAATCAGATTATTAATAAGAATTGGGAGAATTAAACACTTTGATACCCCAAAGCAAGAGGAGCTTTTTCATTCTGTCTAATCTTTTGAGGGTAGAAAAATTCTTCAAGCAAAGTCTGTGGCTCTGAGCGCATTCAAATCTTACTGGGAGCTGAACACACACTGCCAACCTACATGCAGGTATTTGTTCTCAACTTCAGAGTCTTCTTACTAAGATTCTTCCTTTCAGTTAAATGAACAACAAATCTATCTGCAGATTTTTTAATTTTACTTTTAAAAATTAAATGATCATTTAAGGCACAGCAACAGCTCCAGTTGAATTATTTCTTACAAATGACTGTTGCTGTCTTCAGGAGCTCTAATCCATAAAGTCATCATGGAAGGTGTGTAGAAAAATTGAGTTAGAACATTTACTATAATCATATAACTGCTCTGACTGTATGGTATGTAGATATGTTTGATGTAATGATTATAATCAAGTGGATGGCATTGGGCTATCGAATCACAGTCTAAATAAAAGAATATTTTTTTCTTGACTAAGTATAACAGCTCATGTGGCAAAAGTAATGTATTTTACTCTTTCTTCTCCCCAAAATGTGCAGAATGAATATTTGATATATAGTAATTTTCCTACTCTGCATTTCAGTTGCACTTCATTTCCTAATGGGCCATTGGTAAAGGGAGACAACATTTCCTTAGCCTTAAGCAGGAACACTAATCTTTATATTACATTGGACTTGATGAATGGATCTCCCAAAAACTTACAAGCTTTTTGTGGGGATGCAGAGGAACCTTTGCAGCAAGAACAGTTTGGCATCTGCTTGTGCCTCCAGAACTGCTGGAAGAGAAGTCTTGGCACCTCTTTCCCCTAAGATATGTTCTACATAGGTCTCCTAAGAAGTTCATTTCCACACCCAAGATTAAGACCAAGCAATGAAAGAAAAACACAGCAAGAATTGTCCTAGCGGGAACAAAAGTCCCTACATTAAAACTCAGCTTCTGCAAAGTCTCAGAAAACGAGCTTTTTTTTGATGAAAACTTGATATTTTAATGAATAGCAGAGCACTTCTTTGCCAGCTGAATGGCTGCTAAATATAGCACTTCCATCAGAAGTTTCTTAGATAGTGGATCTCCAGGTAAATGGACATTCTGCCTCTGCCCTGAAGAGGTCTTTATCTTTAAAATTCCAGTCTTTAAAATATTCTTTTTATTCTTTAAAATAACTACAAAGCTCACTGACAGGCCAGGCCAGGCCCAAAAGTGCTCTCCAAGATGGCTCTCACAGCTTAGACTGCTCTTTGCAGCAGATTGTTCCAGTCAGGCTGCTTTCATCCCCTCACACGTGAATTGTTGTAGAATTGGAAAGAGGGGTCTTAGGATTTGACATTGCAAATGTTTGCACCCTTCCCCCCTTCCTAAAGTCACTGAGTCCAGTATCAAAGACCACAGAAAACTTTTCTAATGATTCATGAGACACCACTACCCTTCCTCTCTTTGGAGCTCCCCGGTTGCCTGATTCTTTATATACATCAATATGATCTTTTATTGCTGCTTAATAATAAATGGTATTTTGTTTGCCTACCTGACAGTTTTATGAACTTCAGTCATGTGCGTATGTGCACATGTTTCTCCAGGCATGACTTCTCCCCAATACCCCCCAAATGAGAGGTAGAATAGGGAGAAAAAGCACAGCTTTATTTGAAGAGAATTTGTCCCTAATCTGTTGCAGCTGTAGGGGAGCATTCGGCCAATTAAACAGAACAGGCTTTGGCTCCTTCCCAAATGAGGCAACCACATGTTACACTTGGATCGGTCACCTCAGGGGAAAGGTGGGTCACAGGGGCATCTGGTTGTCATTTCCTCTCTGGTCAGCATGCGGCAAGCAAGGAGGAAAAAAATGCACATTTTATTTATCTCATGTCTTGTCCTGCAGCATCAAAAGGTCCAACAGTGTCCAGTCAGAGCAGAAAAGGCTCGCATGATGTGATGCAGTCCAGGATTTGGGAACGAGAACTGTGTGATTGATTTGCTTAGCTTTGAGGTGTCATTAACTTATTTCTGTTTCTCTGCTGCAATAGCATAAATGTGAAGGTTCTGTTAATATGAAGGAGGTATGGAAGGTCTGTGCTGCTTTAACTGACTTGAGAGTTGCTCTCCTAGGTAAGAAATGTGCCCCCTCTGTAAGGAAACAGTCCCTCTGCTAGAGACAAGTGAAAAGCCCCTGAGCTGGGAGGGAATCTGATAGAAATGTAAGAAGACATTGTGATCTCCAGTGTCTTAAATGAGTGATGTAATCGCATACTCAGCAATTAGTGTAGATCAGGAATTATGAACAATTTAATAGATGATCTGTAGCTTAATTGACTCCCAAACTGCACATACACCTAGGGCTGGAAGGTAACACAGGCTTCAGAGCCATCACAGTGAGGTTGTCTTCAAAAAATCAGAAACATCTGGTTTCAACTAAACCTAGGCACTAACAAACTAATACTCATAATGAAGGGGGAAATGCTGCAATGAACTGGTCAGGTCAGTGAACTCCTTTTCTTCTGAAGGTGCCTGGCCTGCAGTTTTCAAACTGTTATGGTTAACACGGACTGGTTATTTGGCTTTGCTAATGAAGTAGTGTCAATGATGAAAAGGTTTTCTTGATCTGAAACTTTCATCTTTTCAGTGCAATGAATTTAGAGCTATAACACTTCCATTCCAGGGTACTGAGCATCACAGTAGCTAAGGAATCATGAACAAGTCTGTTCAAGGCAGAGGAACTGATAAATGTGCCTTCTTTGGCAAGGTGAATGCAGATGGTGTTGAAAAAGGGCTGTGAGACCCACTCAAAATTGTTTGAGAGAAGGAGAGTGCACACTGAACAGCTGATGAACCATGGCAGCCTCCTTGTAAAGATCAGCCTTGATCAGAGGCTGAAGAGGAAGTAATGGCTTGTTTCCCACATGGTAGAGCACAGCAGATCATATCATGGCCTAAAGCCTTGGACCAGTGTCAGACCTGACACGGGCTTTGTGGGAGAATCATTCAAATCAAGGGACAAATGAAGTTATGTCTATGTGCTATTCAAAGCAGGGACTTTGGTCTGAAATAGTTACTCCAGTCCATATATGAACCTCTTTAATTTCTTTGTAGAGGAAAAGAATAAACAAGTTTTAATTTCTCTCTTGTTTTATTAACACATTTCTTGTCTTTTCCCTACAGAGGTTTGTTTTATTTTTCTAGAGGCTGCCCTGGCCTGAAGCCTAAGACCCAGCTTTCCACCTCCTTCATCAGGCCATACATCCCAATCCATTATGGGTTCTGGCTTGGTCACATACGTCATTTTCCAAAGTGTGCTGGGTACAATACATTTGTCTGAAGAATCCTATGATTTACATTCTGCTTGCTTTTTAAAATGTTTGCTATTTTTCTTTACAGCTTGTTCTAGATATCAAAAAACACCTGTACAACAAAACTGGAAGTCATGCAGTTACTGGTTAATGCCTATCAAATGGCTCTAAATCTGAAAGGAAGCGGGGTGATTTTGCTTTAGCTTTTGTCAGTAACTGACTTTTTCCTTTGGGCTTCAAATCCCTTATCCCAGTAGTTATCAGTATCATAACAGCTGATGCATAAACTTCTATGAGGGCACTTTCAACAAGACCTAGAGGGATGAGTTTTCAGGGGGTTTAAAATATGGTAGCCACCCCCTGCCAAGGCTGAAGCTACAAAAATGTCAGATTTTGTCCTTGAAAGGCATTCAGACTTTGAGATTATCACTGAGAAGCTTGTCCTCTGATTAAGTTTCAAACAGATTAATCGCAAAACTTGATCAGAGGAGAGATGACCACTTATAAAAGTTATGACTAAAAGACAGACAATAGGTAAACACACGTGGGGGACATGGAGTGCTCCAGACAGTGCCCTTGCAAGCCATTTCAGCTGTGGTGCCACCAGGAGGGAAGCTGCTGGCATGTGCTGCTGGTGTGCTTGGTGCAGGCTGCCTTACCCCTGGGGAATTTGCACTACAACCAACCAACCCAATGCACCAGAGCCCTGGCTGAGCCACACGCCAGCTGCTCCTGGCAATCCTCAGCGGGGCAGTCTCTGAAGCAGCTTAGGAGACTTGCGAGATAAGGTTGGAAACTTTTGAAGCTGGCCAGGAATCATTGCACCAGCGGCATATAGTCTTGAAACTTGGATAAAGAGCATTTTACTCCATTTAAAAATAGTCCGGATAACTGCTGCATTTTCAGTCAAATGTGACACGTTATAGAAATTCAAGAGGATGCCCTCAACTACACCGTGTTGCAATCACCAGAGCTGGGAGGTCAAAACACTTGCCATGCCCTTGATGTCCTTTTAGGGCCTGAAGCTGTCTATCTGTGGTACTGATCATAGGGTCTTGCATAATGAAATAATTCTCTTCTCTGATATATGTTAAATCTCCAATTACTACTGTTTGTTAGCAAAGTTAGAGTCCATTTTTTAATTGTGGTTAAAAATACTTTAGTTTTCTACCAGCTGGGAAGCTGGGACAAACTAGGAGAACTCAGTAAGTAGGTGCCATCCTTTTTGACACCTGAAAAAAACCCCTTTCTTAATATTGGGCTCTTGAAGATGTAAATGGCTTCCATGGGGATCTGCTGGTTTAATCAACAGCATGTGATAAAAGATGGTAATTGTGCCAGTATACTCTGGTATAGTTTAATTTTTAATACATCTCTGAGTCTTCTAAAGTTGATGACTAGGCTGAGGAGCTTATAAGCAGTCCCTAGTCAGTTTGTTGGTGAAATCTTGATTAAAACCAAAGTGGGATTTTACATAGAATTCTGTAAAAGGAGTTAATAAATCCTATTTAATTTCATAAGAAAAAAGGAGAGAGAAAAAAAAAAATCAAACCCACAAAACCAACCTAAAGCTTCCTGGGTAAGTATCAGAAGAAATGGCAAACTCAACACAAGCATTTTATTTTNCCCTAGTCAGTTTGTTGGTGAAATCTTGATTAAAACCAAAGTGGGATTTTACATAGAACTCTGTAAAAGGAGTTAATAAATCCTATTTAATTTCATAAGAAAAAAGGAGAGAGAAAAAAAAAAATCAAACCCACAAAACCAACCTAAAGCTTCCTGGGTAAGTATCAGAAGAAATGGCAAACTTTGATCTAGAGAGCAGACGGAAGTTAGCCCCCAGTATTTCTAAAACATAGTAATTTGTCAATGCACTATTTGTCTAAAATGGATACTATAATAAAAGCAAGTGACAAAATACTGGTCCTTTGTAGATCAGATTCAGATTTTTCTTGCATAATCTGCTATTTTCCTACTGTATTTTGTGCTCAGCAATGCCACTTCCAATGAATTTTCAAATTATAAAATGAAACAGCTAAAACTAAACTCCTTCTGAATTAAGGCATGAATTTCTGAATTTTTAAACTTTACGGTAATTTAATCCATTTGCAGTTTAACAAGATTCTCAAAATAAATGACAGATTATAAATAATTGCAGGGTACATGTTTTAATTCTCAAAATATTGCAATTGTTTTATCTCAACTACTGTCCCCAAAGTCCAGATAGCTGCTTTTCAATCCTTTTACTGGCTAATATCAGAACTGAAGATAAACAAGCCATGTCCTTTTAACCTGTAGAGTTTGATTGGCATAATGTTAAAGTAACATACCTCTGCCCTAAGAAAACATAAATCAAGCTTTTTCCAAGGTAGAAGGAAAACCACAGGGCTTTTTGGATAAGGTCATGTTCATCCCCCTTTCCTTCCTTATTTGTAACATCTTCCAGAAGCACAGAGAAATGGCAGTTTTGTCTTGCATCACTAAAGAATGGCATGGTTTGACTCAGATTAAACATAAACACAACTAAACATGAGTGGCAGGAGCAGGACTACTTGAAGCTCCCAGAGTGAAGGTAGTGAAGGGAGGATGTGTGGCTTTATCTGCATAGAATAATCATCTACCAAAGAGTTGAATCATTTTCTGTCTTTTTTATTGCCTCTGATCAGATGAGAGTTATATGTCACAATTGAAGAATTTGTTATCTGTCTTTAAAAGTGCAAGTAAGGCCTCATTCTGAAATTTATCACAAAAATGTCAAAGGATTTTAGGCAAATAGACTTGAAATGTTAAAAATAATTTTTCTCTTAAATTTCTCTTGAAAGCTGCACTGTAGTGGCAAAATGCCTGCTGAAATCAGCATCTGGCAGGGTTAGTCCTTCAGGACTATATCCCACCCTCATTTGTATGCATGAATTTAACTGTTTGCAGGAGAAGGCTTTTATTGAAAATTGTTTTAATAATTGCCACAGATATTTTTATAGGATGTTGGGCTCTTGTGCGTAAGAGTATATTACAATTTGGCCATATGGAAATTTTATTAGAATAAAATAAAAAAATTATGAAAAGGTTGTAATACCTCTATAGTCACTGTGAACAATTCTGTGACATGTATGAGAAAATTATGTACCTTTTAGAGATTTCTACAACTTACATGTAAGTGAAGGAACCAATATTTTTGCTGTGGTACTGTGATTTTAGGACTATTTCTGCATCTATCAATATGCAGTTAAATACAGTTCTTGGTCCAATTGATCACTTCTCTCTAAATTAAAATCCCTGATCCAATATCTCAGTAGGTACTTAGGAACTAATTCTGAATTTCCAGCCCACTAACTGGCTCTTTGGTTAACTGAACTGAGGCCTGAGTACTGGCCAGCACAGAGGAAAGCTTGTGTGATCTGAGTCTGTTCAGGTTCAGCTGCACAAGCCTAAAGGCAGAAAAGTAAATATTGCGTATCCTGTTCCTTTTTTTCAGGCCCTAAGTATATGGAAACAAGAAAAAAAAATCACGAAAACTGAAACAAAGGCTGTGTTGACAGAATTCTTGTGTAGTTTAGGGAAGCAAAATTGATGTAGTGATCCCCAGTGCTTTTGTCCTGTTCTAGAAGTAAAATAAGTTCTATCTTGTACTAATATTATTAATTCAGCAAGTAATGTTGTGATATTTTATCCCATAAAACTACAAACCATGGTGGAAGTTTGCAGCATGGCTGAAAGCTGATTCAGCTCAAGTATCATGAGCTTGGTTAAGTAGATGAACAAATGAGAAATCTGTATCGGGGTATAATATTAACAGTTTGTGTGCCCAGAAGCCCCAGTGAGCATGCACTGTTTGTTTGGACAAGTGCTACTGGATTTCAGAACTGGCCCCTAGGTCAGTGTCAACACTTCCCAGCCGTGGGTGGAAAAGGTTTCAGGAATTTTTTATCCAAGTCTGCAATCAGGTTTTCCCAATATTTTCCTGAGAGTCAATAGATGTAGCTCAGTAAAACAAAGATGTCACTGTTGTCATGTTCTTCATGTTTTGTACTTGACATATAATGGCAATAACTTTTCAACATCTCTGTTATTGATTCTGCAATATCAGAATCTGCTTTCCCTACAATCCATATGAAAATGAGGAAGTATCCTTAAACTCACAAGTTAATAGGCTCAGCAAAGTCTCACATCTTTTAAAATATAATTTTCTCTATCCATGTTTTCCTTAAGTGGTTTGACAAGAGAAACACAGATATTAAAGATATGTCTAGCGAGTTGTGCACGGAAGTAAAAGGTTTTTTTGTCTTAGTTTTAGGCATTTTAGAAACTGAGATGAAAAGGAACTCTTAGGGGCATTTAAATAATAGGTGAATTGTATGCCAGTGCTTTTCTTGGATTCAGACCTGACTTCTCATTTCATTATCCATATTCTTAATGTTTAAGACAAGCTAACAGCAATCATGGGGTAAAGAATCATTTAGCTAGGAGATACATGAACAATATTGAGAATAATGCAGAAAGTAAAAGTACTTTTAAAATCTGGAAATTACCCATAAAGATATCTGAAGTAAGTTTGTAGAATGGTATTTGAGATGACAGCATAGGGAATAAACCAGAAGGAAAAAGGAATTTAGGGTTGGTGATCGATGGTTTCCAGTCCTACTTGGCTTTCAGGTGCAGAACCTGCCCTTTGGATTATTTCAGCAAGAAGTGGATGTGCACACCTGTGAGGAATGGTAAAGTTATTTAACTTGGACTAGAATGTGGGGAAACAGCTCAAGTTTTGATTTCACCACAAACTTTTATTCTGGCTGTGATCAAGATATTCAGAGCAGAATTCTGGAAATATATGAACATAATGGGAAACTTCTTTAAACATAATAAGACTCCTTTAAACAACCTGTGAAACTTCCTAGTGTCTTTACCTGTCTTTCACTACTTTTTCCATCAGAAAGTTGGGAATTTTTGCTTCGCTTTTTCCTGAAGTTGAATCTTTATTTTCTGCATCTGAAGCCCTCTGCTCTGTGTACTCTTAAGACAGACTGCTCCTATCTCTTTTCACCAGGCTGTCACACACTCGATGACTTACATACACTGCCATTCTTAGGCAAAACAAGCCTATTTGCTCAGTCTGTACTCCAGGGTTTTTTGGGGGGCTGTTGTATAACTCTGCTTGCTGTTATTGCACCCACTGAACTTGTTTATGACTCATATGCTTCCTTTACAGGGATTCAGGTAGAAGAAACATCTTTGCAAAACTCCTAAGTGTTTAAATGATGAGCAGAATCATCCTTTCTTTATTCAATCACATCATATAAGGATTTTAACTGGGGGAAATGGAATGTCCTTGGGATGCTGTGTTGTACAGATCTATTACAAACCAGTTAAAAAGAACATTTCATGTAATCTAATTTTAATTTACATAACCTTTTACAATTGGATTATTAAGGCCTAGGCATTGTAATGCATGTGTGGAAGAGAGTGCACCCCTGCCTAAAGTGCCAGAGTCACTTAGCTGCTAAGGAGAGTGCACCGTTTCATCTCATGCTCTGGATTTTTGTTCTTTCATTTGGAAACACAACCTGGCTGTAACAAACTGAAAAGTGTTTCAGGAAAGAGTTAATTTCTATGTAGAAATTACGTTTCCCAACTCCACACTAGAAAGCATTAAGTAAAAACTTGCTAATTGAAGGAGGTGGGAGGGCTGCGGATTTGTAGGCAGAGCAGGTGATAATGTAACTGGTGGAGATTACAAACTAATTATGTGAACCAGCAATTACCTGCCAGATGTGTGAGATGCACAGCAGGGTGGAGCTAAGGGGTAGCTGGTTGGGAGCAGGCAAGGACGAACTTGACATGCACTTTAAAGCTCCTAGTGAGCAGAGCTCTGATTAGCACTTTGCCCAAGATGGCTTGGGCGTGAGAGGGAAGGACAAACGAGTTGAGTCGTGAAAGAAGGTCGTTGTGTTTTTACAGATTTGTTTTCAGGCATGACTCTGAGCTTCTGTGTTCCATTTGACCACTGCTTGATGTTGTGTGGCCTGTTACTATTCAGCAGCCACCTGCACGTTGGTATGAATGAGCAAGAATTTTGCTTGGTGGTATTAGTGAAATATGCCTGATAAAACCATGACAGTTGTTCTCTGCAGTAGAAAGGTCAGGTTTCATTCCAGTTTAGGTTGCCTTTTGAACAAATCCTTAGTATTAGCTACAGCTTTAGATGGTATGGAGATTGGTGGGAACACTTTGTTATTCTCAAGTACAGGCACTGAAGAGTAATTCAGCCATTACATATTTTAATACAAATTACAGCTTCCTGAGTAGCAACTATAAATAAGCTCTGCTGCCACGTGTGGAACAGGCAGATGAGTGTTGGCTCTCACAGAGCAGCCCCATAATTGAGAACCAGATGCTCCTAAGCTGCAGCCCTGTTTCTGGTCTTCATGTGCATGCTTGAGTGACTGCCTGCATCAGTGAGTTGTAATTAATTAGTTAGTGCCTGGGAATGTGCAGGAGGTATAAAAGCACTACAGAAAGTCTTTGAGGAGGTGTTTTGTTTCTCCGCTTCCTTCCCATCAGAAGTAGTTGGTGTGACCTGTTGAAAAGTACCCAGGTAAATATATGTTTCACAAAGAAGGTGTGTTAATATTGTTCTATTTTCTTATTAAGTGAACTATGAAAGTGAATTGCTAAAGCTTTCTGTATTAGACTTTAATGAAATTGAATATTTTATTTATTTGATAGGCAGTTAATGGTGATGTGTTTAAAGTCTCAGCCATGAGCTGGTGCTTTTTGTTGATCTCAGCTATTATTGGGTATGGTGATTTTTTTTTTCATCACTATAACTTTTATCAATAACATGAAAGGCTACTATCTATAGATGATGATGGTATTGTAATAACATAATGAAAATATAGTGTATTCACAGTGGCCCAGAGATGCAAACCAGTGCATCTCTGTGTTTTAAGTGAATGACTCTGTGCTACGGAAAGGACCAAACGTGTTCACTTATGGCTCGCTATTTTTAGATATGTTGTAGACATATCATATACTTCTAGAGATATTACAGACAGTAACTTCATCTTTAAACAAGGCTGTTTCTTGCTTTTCTAGCATTTATCAAAAAATTTAGTGAAATGTGAATTCTGTGGTTCTCAAATGATTTAGGAAATACGAATTAATTTTAGTATTCTAACATTAATATTTCTTCATAGGCTATTAATCACTTGACTGCTAAGTCAACACAATCTTTCAAACAGGAGATATACAAGGAGATGAATGTGTCTTCCATCTTCCTTTGGGCAAATAGACCACAACTTTTCACCCAGCCAAGCATAGTGCAGGGATATCTGATGGCTGAATGTCCTACATGTGAGTAAATAATAGATAATGCAATTAACTCAACAATAATGTAGCTGCCAAACTAACGGATAACAGCTCTGTTCCCTGCACTCCCCCCTGTTCCTGGGATGTTGTTACCCAGTGGCATGCCTTTTAAAGGAGAGCACTATCTCTGTACCCAGACTCAGCTAAGAGCTTTGCCATGTGGCTCATGAGCTTGCTAAGGGTTTCGAAGACAGGGCAAGTTGATAAAGAAGTCTCAGTAGCTCACCAGGTCTGCTGTAATGCAACAGAAACACGTTGCCTGGGAATGGCATCTCCCCAAAAGTGGTGAGCAGGGATCAAGTTGCACCTGTTAAAAGCATCTCTCCCTCAAAGGAGAGTGAGATACAGGTGTTTGTTGTCCATGGCCCAGCTCGTGGTGCAGGTGTGAGCCAAGCAAAGCCTTTCTGCTCCACTGCTGCAGTGTTGCTGTGGTGTTTCACTGTTTTCCTAGTGGCATTTCCATTGTGGATGTGGAATTGTGATTGCTTGGTTTCAGTCTCTGAAGTTTCAATATCTAAACTCCTTGGAATGTGAGAGAGGTGGGGCTGGGCTCAGTGTTGCTTTGCTGGTGGCATGGAGGTAGAAGAAATCTTTCCTCTTCTTAGCAGTTGAGAATATTATATTAAACACTTCACTTCTTGAGGTGTAGTCTGTTGTTATATGGCAAACCTTTGCTGTACTAGGAAAGTGATTTTTATGGGGCACCGGTTCTAAACCTAGGCCATTGGAAGTCAACCATCTTTATTTATACAGCACTTCGTTTGAAAACATAGGTGCCACCTGTCTATTTGCCAAGACACAGGAGTGGCACTGCTTTTTTTGGAAATACTGGGTGTTTTTATTCCTCTTATCTTACTTTACAATAAAATTGCATTTTTTTAGAAATGGGCTGTGAAGTGGACCAAAGATTTCAGTTGCAATTTGTGACTTTCCATCACTGTCTTCTCCTTCTTCCCTGGGAAATATCCTAAAGCAACACTTCAAATTGCTGTAAAATGACAATGTGTCCTAGAAAATCCACCTTGCTTTTCTGAGCATCAGTTTCTTTGAGAAGGCGGTTGTAAGAAGAGCTCTATAACCTTGGGAAGATGTCACAACAAATGAGCTTTTTGTGCCCATTCTTAAACTTTGTGCTGATTATTTTAAGTATAAATATGAACATAATGAAATATCTTGCTGTACATTAAGATGTTAGGAGAATCCATAAATCTATACATCATGCTGAATCTCATTCATACAACTTTATATGGCTTAAAGCTACTGAGGAAAAAAACGATACATTCTTCCTTTTCCTGTAGTTTTACAAAGCATATTCTAAGTCTGTGAAATGAAGTCCATGTGTGGGGTATTTGTATTCACTGGTTGGAGTTGTGGGGGGTGGATTGGGGGATGGATAATGTAGGGGGTCATCAATTCTTGAGTGCACAGGAGTGATTGTGTGAGATTAGGATATTTAATAGAAAATTATTCGGAATAGAAGATAGTGCTGCATTGTTATAAAACTTAAATGAGAAGATTGCAGCGTTATCAAACTGAGTGTGCCTGATAGTTTAAATCTATTGTGAGTCCAAAACTTGTGGATTCAGAAAAAAGGTAAGTTTGCCATTTTCAGTCCTCTGCATCTCTCATTTCTGATGTGTGCGCACAGTGCTCTTATGAGGTTTTGATTTGTTTTGTGTTTTCCTGTTGAATTCTATCCAGAATGCCTGAATGTGTTAATGACTCGTGGAGTACAGACCTTATCTTTCAAATGAGTTCTATTTTGTGGGCTGTGAATTCCTAGCAGAGCACATCATCTTGATTCATTTGAAAAAGGTATTTAGCTTCATTTCTAAATCAAGTAAGTTTGATAAAAAGGTATGGACAACTGAGACTTAGCAGACTTACTGAACACTAGATTTCTTTTTTTTTTTTCAAGTTGAAACTCCACTCAATACTTTCTTAAAGCTGTAAGAGTGGGGAAATAAGAATTTTCTCTTTGACTCTATTTCCTGAAATTATTTTTAACTAACCATCAGTTATGTATGATTTTTTCCCCTTCTTTTTGGAGTTGAATACTGCTCTGCTCGCTTATGAGGGCTTTCTGTTAAATTCTTGTAATACTAGTCCTATGTGTGTTAATCTTCCTATTGTCTGTATGGATAAATGTTTCTCTATAAATCTCGCATACACCTCTACCTTTAAAATACAAAATGAGCTCTATTTGTAGATTAATTGGTACCCTTTCTCATACAAATGACAAAAGAAACCTGGAGTATATTAATAATGTGATGGCAGTACTACTTCAAGCACAATTACCTTGTCCTAAATTGAAGATAAGCAGAATTGCAGAATTCACTCTAGCAATAAAGGCCACTTCTTCAAGTGGAATTAGTTAGAAATTAAAGGAATGTTTGTGTGAATGTAGGTCTTTGCATGCTTTTTCATCTTGGGAGTCATGTGGAAGTAACAGAATAAAAAACAGAGTGATGTGGATATTTTAGAAGTATTATTCTACAATTTTGACTGTTTGTGGTTGTGGTGATTTGGTCTCTCAAAACCAGATCCTGAGGTTTGAGACAAGAGGCATCAAATCTCTTTATCACACCTTAATTGTGTATTAGTTTTTTCTGTTTGGATGTATTGTAGACTGAAGTCAGTTAGCACTGACTGCCTCTGTGCAGTCAGTTTTTCAAAAACTTTGTACAGGCTCTTTTAACAAATGGACAACAACGGATTTACTAAAAGGCAAATTACAAACCTCTATCAGTGTCAGTGGGTGAAAATTCAACTTTGGGGCACCCATGTGAAGCCAAAATTTTTGTGTGCTAAATAATATATATTTAAACTTAGTGTGTTTGTCAGTCTATAAACATAAACGTTGTGGATCTGCTTGAGTTTCATGCTAGAATTTTGTTAGTGTTCATATCAACAAGTTCTAATGAAATTCTTATGGAGCGTAATGAGAAATTAATTTGTAATAATACGTGGAGCTCAAACACCGTTTAAAAGTACCAGCTGAGCTACAGAAATGTGAAATAAACCCTTTGTGTAAGGATGTGTCTGCAGACCTAATCCAGGAATTTCCCCAACAATAATGTTATCCACAGGGTCAGTAACCTTCTAATATCTGTGTGTCACACTATTTTTCTTTTCCTAAACCAGAGACTCTTCAGGATCTGGTAGACATTGCCTATCTTGAGGCAAAGAACTGATGATCAACTCTTAAGCGAGGTCTGGAGTCCTCCAATAGCAGGGGTTGATAGGAGGGAGAATCCAGAGTCTCCTGCTCTGCTGTGCTGTAGGAGGTGACTGGCTGTCAGTCTCCAGTAAACTGGGAGCTACCATGTCACACAGGGCAGGCTCTGGTTTTGGAGATATTCACTGCTTTAAAGACCTGTCACAGTGGAGGTCAGGCTTTTGTGCCAGGGGCTGCAGCTGGAGGTGGTGAGAGGGAAGACTTTCCTGTAGCATTGAGATTTGGGGCTATAAGATGACCATTGTGGGGATTTTTGTTAAAGAAGAACTTTAAAGAGGTTGAGAAGCATTTTCATTGCATTATCTGATTCATAATACACAGATACTCTGACTACTTAAGCAAACTTCTGTTGTGGTATTGTGTACTACTTTTCACATGTTCCAGAAAAAGTTTTTTTCAATTAACTGCTCACGGTCAGCATAGAAAAACCATTTGCCTCAGAGTTGCTCCACCAAAAAAACCTACTGATGGGGAGGAGAGGTTAAAAAGATAATTATTGTTTTAGATTTCTTTAAAGTGTAAGAGTAGATACCTGTCATTTGAATTGGGGAAGACATTGTGCTGCTTCTGCCCTGTTCTCATCAGTAGAGCTTTGAATGTTGACAGCTCAGCTTTGGCAGTGGTAAATTTCTTTGGAGGAAGGTGGGGGAATCACTGATCATCATTCATAAAAACACCACTGGGAGCTGTTTGCTGTAGTAGAGGAGCTCATTCTGAAAGCAAGAGTCTGCATGTGCAGAGCCTGGTGGAAAGTCAGGGGTAGGTGCAGAACCTGAACACTGAGTGGTTTTTCTCCCCAAAATTTCATCTTTCATCTGATTTCCTATCTATTCCTATCTGTGGGTACTGCCTTTGGAGCTGATAGAAATGTGAATAGTTGAAAAAAAGCTAATAGCTATGAAAAAATGGTACACATGAAAGCAAGAGGGACCCCTGGCTCTGAGAAAGGTGGAGTTTAAAATGCACCGAGAGAAAAACACTTAAAGGACGTGGACAAAGAGACAACTATCAGAGCGAGGAGTCCCAACATCTGTGAGTCCTCTGACCAGTATAAAAATTTCTTTTGAGCCTTTATCCTTGCACAAGAAGAAAGCTGTTGAAGGTTTATTTGTTATTTGTTTTGTTTTAGGTTTTTTTTTGAGGGAAGGAAAAGATGTTTGACCTGTTATCCCATCTGATTAACCATCAGACTCCTCTAATACTTAAGCAGGAGGAAAGGACTTCACAAGTAAAAAAATCTAAAATTTAAATGTGCTTAGGTTGGAGATGCAGTTATCTACCCAATAGTTAGAAAAAGTTCCAGGGGCCTGATGCAAAATCCATTCAGTTTAAAGAAAGTCTTGAATGGGCTCTGGATTGTACCTTAAAAGAGGAGACCTACCTTGGTCTGCCTATTCCCTCTTCCTCTCAGTTTCCTGATTTGGAAAACTTATACACTTTGCTTCTGTCATTTGAAGTAAAAGTGAATTCCTTTATAACAAAAACACTGGAGAGAACAATAAAGATTTAGGTGAATTAAGAGATGTTGTATTCATAAAATTCTTCCCAGTAGCCAGTGCTTGGGTGGTCATCCTCTGT
Source organism: Cnemophilus loriae (assembly GCA_013397755.1). Classification (NCBI taxonomy): domain Eukaryota; kingdom Metazoa; phylum Chordata; class Aves; order Passeriformes; family Corvidae; genus Cnemophilus; species Cnemophilus loriae. Next base: position 73,232 of record VZTF01002641.1, read on the forward strand.
TCTGAAAAGTTCTGCTTGGGCCACCACATTCTCACAGTTGTAGATGGAAGACTGGGCAGTAAATGAAGGGATCTGTTGGTTTTACATCTACTTGCTGTCTTTGTAGAAATGCAAAGTGTGACCTTCTCTGTCTTTGTTGGCATTTGTACCCTTTGTCTGATATTGTGTGACTTGTTGATTCTCCTCCCATTTGACATGAAATGTTGATACACCAAGCACATTTGCTGGGGAACCCTGACAAAATCCTCTGGATCACCATAAACAACAGGACTGCGTGCTCAAGAAGGCTTGCTCCACCTTTTTAAGAGGTAGGCGTTGTAATTCTGAGAAGGATAATGAATATTCTCTATTTAGGTGATTTGTTTTGGCAGGATCCAAATGCAAGGTCAGATAGAATAATCATAATTGTTATAGTACAGTTCCATATACTCCTAGAAATACATGTCTTACTCTCCTAGGTCCTAGTCTTTGAACATAGGGGGGGTTGTGGTACGTTTTTTTTTGTTAGGTTTGTTTTGTTTAAGGTTTCTGTTTATTTGTTTTGGGGGTAGTTTGTTGGTTTTATCTTGGACTATATGATTGCAAGGAAACAAACAAAAGTATCCCGAATGCTTTTGTTGTTAGTGGCAACACTGAGCCAGTGCTATTGAGGAATAGTCGTACCTCTCTGACTGGAGCTTCCTGTTGCTAAAATACACATCAGTTCTCACCTGTCCTGGAAGATTCTGCTTCTGGAGGCAGAAGGACACATTAGATATGTTTGTGTTTGTATTGTTTGCTTTCATAAAGCAGTTTGGAGTTGTAAACCCAAGTGTAATCAGCGTTACATGGCTTTCCTTGAATGGCGTGATTACATTCACGTGCCAAGCGTGAAGTGCTTTGACAGCATCGCAACAAAATTCATTCAAGGCTTTGAAGTGAAAGAAAGAAATGAAAAATCAACTATTGTCTTTCAGTGAGAATAATAACATCTGAGATTCCATTGTGCTTATCCACCAAATTCTATGTGGAATGTTTTTTTATGTGCAATAGGCTATTTACAGTGAGCCCTTTAAAATAATAGCCCGTGAGACCATTCCCTGATGCACACAGCTGTACCTGGAGAGCCTGCCAGATACCATCAGGAAAATGGACCATAAAAGCAATCCAAAACCTACATTCTTAGTGGCATTTATCTGATAAATACCTTCCTAAATCCTAAGTGTTTCATTCTTCTTTTTTAAGTGTGATACACTGATCTGCTTATCTGTTTAGCCTCACTGGCAGCATTCTCTCCCAAGGTTGAAATACATAAGAAACACACATCCATTCACTTTAATAACTGTTATCTCCCGAAGAATAGAATGCAGAATCATTAATTAAACATGATCGTTCTGGGGAAGGTCTCCTGATGAAGATGTATGTATGACTCACTTGGTGTCAGAAAACTCTATTTCAAATACAGTTTTTCACATTTGACCATTTTTGGTGTCAGGTAAAAACTTGTCAATAAAAGAGCCTGTGTATCTGAAAGCATAATTTGTAACAGACATACAACCAATACCTTTCACCTCCTTCTGCCATCTGTAACATGCAGTAATGGAATTATGGCAGATGAATAGTCCTATTTTTTTTAATAGGATTAGAAGCCAGGAACTTTTTTTGCTATCAAACTCTGTGAGAGATAGAAATTGTTTAATGTAAAATTTCTGTTTAAACACGCTACTGTGTGATTTAAAATTTTATTTTAATGCCACTTCAGGAGAAAGTCACAACAATTCTAATTTTTTCTTGAAGACGTTTGAAGAAAATTTTCTTAAGCAGAACACTATTTCAGTCAAATTCAAAATATTTCTATGTCAAGTGCAATATAAATCCCAGTGTCTTACTAGAAGTATCCAAATGTTTGATATTGATGTGTTTGATGAAAAGAAGCTGCATTTCTGTGAAGTATATTTGAAGTCAGAAAATGTTTCATCTTCCTTTTTTCCTCACCTTATATTTCACCTTATATCCTTGATTCTTTCTTATGTAGATGTCCACCTTCTGTTACTTCATAATTTCAAATGCCTCTGTCTTTCCTTTGATGTGTTTTTTACCCCATCTATAAGATATTTCTTACAAACTTAATTAAGTAGACCTTTGTCTTGAAACTGCATGTCTGGGAAATACCAGAACCTACTCTAATGGAAGCATAATAAAATAGAGGCACAGTTTTTTGACTGTGCTTGAAAGTGAAAGGGCAGCCATCTACTCTCTGGCTCTGAACAACAGGGTAAGTTTTCCCTTCTACCTCTATCCAGTTGTAATTAATATATTCCAATATAAATAGTAAGCTGAAGGCCTCCTTTTGCTTCTCTTCAAGACCAGTAGTAACTAACAAAACCCCCAGAACAAAGTATGTAAGTTTATCAACACTGCTCAGTGGATGCTGGATCCCTTAAAACTTGGGAAACACAAAGGTATCATCCATTAATTGATACAGTTCTGAAAGTGTCCTGTGACAAGGTGAGCAGAGGGTATTTTTTGTTCTATTTAGGGTATCCTTAGGTTACCTACCTGGAAAAAGAATTTGATGTGTTTGTGGATATAAAGTACGTGAATATAAAGTTGTGAATGGTTTGTAGGGTAGAAATTGTTAATTCTGGCCAAGAACCCAAACGTCTGCCATCTATTCCATGAGAATTTTGGCGGTAGCTCCACCGCTGGATAGATGGACCAACAGACCCCATCTGTTCCTGGCTAAGGGGCCATGCGTATTAATAGCAGCAGTGAGGTCTGGGTGCCTTCTTTTTATTTTCCACTAAAAACACTGAGATGCCATGTGGTTTTGTGTTCCAAAGTACTGTCCTTAGACTCTTTCTCAAATACATTCTGCTGTTCAGCAGCAGTATTGGGATTATGAATTTCTGGTGGACAACTCTCTGCTACAGTTATATCAACTTGAGCAGAGGGAGTAGTTTCCATGTAAAATTGCAGGTGTGCAACCTAGCACTTGCAGCGAATCTTTTATCAGGGCAAGTGCTTCTTATGCTCAGTGGAAAATGATCAGTGAAATGGAGAAAGGTGAAAGAAATACCCTGAAATAGCTGCTGAGTGAAACATTAGCTGGGCTAGTGGTCTGTGGTGTGGTCCCAAGGCTCCAAATTTCCACTCAAAGATTCGAACCTCTCCATTTGCAAAGGAATGACTTAAATTTTAGGTCTTTTTTGCACTATCTTTTTTGAGGCTGACTCTTGTACTTTGGGGGAAATCCTCTAGAGATACTGGTTTCCCTCTCATGTAGAATGTGAATCATATGGAAAATGTACCAGAGCTGTGTGGGAGCAGTTCATTCGTGCTGAGATAGGATGCTGAGATTTAGCCCTTTCCTCTGGGACCAGATGCCAGATCTGTGTTCTGACTATCTTTAGTACATATGTGAATCTCCAAAAGGGCTCATTTATAAAAGGAGTAGAATATCTGATCTGAGATCAGTCGTGTAGATCTAAGTAAAGGATTTTGCCTTGAGTGTGAATTAGTCTCAAAGACAAAATTCACAGCAGCCTACTTGTTAATGAATTACAAAGTCTTTATTTTTAAACATTTTAAGTCTTCCTAAGTTCCCACAAGGAACTAGTTATGCTTTGCACTTGGAAGAAAATGGAGAAAATATAAGTGGTGCTTTGGAGGGTGGGGAGTCTGGTTCCAATACAGATGAAGTTGGTGCAATTTTACACATGTAATGTAAATAAAGGTACTGATAAATAGAGCATGCACCATAGGTGACTGCACACTCTAATCTGCGATATCATGCATATTTATGAACGTGAATATAATTAAAAGCTGATGTTCCAAGTGTCAATCAGCCCAATTGATACACAGATCATTAGAGGAAATGCTTCTCTTGAAATGGCAGAGTATGTGCAGTGTGGACCTATGCCTACAGATTATATGATTTTCCATTTCTTCGTTTAGAGCTTCCTTTTATGGCTTGAGACCTGGGAAGTCCTTGAGAGGACATTAAGAAGATATTTATCTAATTAATTACTTATAAGTCTTGAGTGCGTGTGTGGGTTTTCAGGTTTTTCTTTCTTTTTTCTTCTTTTCTTAATGTGAATTGCAAAGCAACAGAGGCATAATTAGTTGAATTTGGAGAGTGTGTTCACAAATTTTGAGATAACTTAAAAATAGGCAAGCTTTTCAGTATCAGTAGAAATTTCAGAGAATGTCTAGGAATATTAGGTTTGCTGAAAATGCTCCGGAAAATTATGATTTTGATGTGATAATGTCCTATCATGTAATAGCTGTCATTTCAAAGAGATTTAGGGCCCTGGCCAGTGAGGTGGCACATTATTATTATCAAAGCCTACATCAGAGGCCCTTAGGATTTTTAGGGGCTCAATGGGAAGAGATGTGGACTGGAAGCCACTTGAAGTTTGATGTGGACAATGTGCCCAGCTTAGTTTCTAGCCACACTTGTGAGGGGGTAGGACACTAACTCTCCATCCTTTGGGAAATGCTTGCCCGGGATCAGAGGCTGCAGAGCATGTGCAGCTGGTATCTGTATGAAACTAGTGTTTGTCTGGTTATGGGGGAGGAGGGAATTCATCTCACACATCTAAAATTATCTTGATTTTCATTTCAGCTTTGTAGCTCACCTTTAAGAGAAAGCAGAACATGAGCAGCTGTCCAGTGAGTGATTCTGCGCCAGCTGATGTGGAATGTGAGGTCCTTTATGTAGCTAAATGCAGTGATTTAAAACATCTGCCTGTATCTCTGTCTTTTCTATTTGACTGTTGTTCCATAGTGGAAACTACTTAACGTGATGGAGACTTTTTATCACATGGTATCATATTTCCAGAGTTATCTTTTCCTTCATTTTTAGAAGTAGCTATGTATTTTCTTGTGAATGATGGCTTATATCTCTAATAATTTTGGGAGTATATTCTTACAGAATTGTGGCTGTTGAAAACTTCTTGGATTTGTGTTTTGGGTTATTTTGTTGGCTTTTTTTTTCTATGAGAAAAAGAAATATTAGATATAATATTACACTGACAGAGATGAATATGAATAGATGAACATATTTACCTGTAAAGGTAAAGCAAGAGTAGTTTACAAATATAATGTTGGGGGCTTTGATTAGGTTTTTTTTTTTTTTTTCCTACTCTATGAATAACTACAATTTCAATGTGAATGTCCTGGCTGTTAAAACAGAAAAAAAAAAATTACTAATCCTGCCGTAGGATACACGCTTCATTTGTATGACTGTGTGGATCTGCTGTGTGTTTATACTAGGAGGGGTCTGATCCCTTTTGTTTGCTCAGTGCTAATGCCAGAAGTTTGTGGAAACTCTTCACTTGCCCTCAAGATGCAAAGGTCACTGTTAACTTCTGCCCACAGGGACAGCCTAGAGAATTAGGGTAGGCATGGGTTCCAGTAAATCCAACTAAATATAGCAAGAACTTCTATTTGCAGCTTTTGTGATGAGCCCTTGTGTGTTTTCATTTTGGTCATGAACACAGTGTTGTGCAGAACACGAGCATACCCAAGCCCTCTTCTGTGTATTGGGATCTTCTGTGGGAATTCCTGGTAAGATGCCTAAACACAAGTGGTCCCTCTGTCAAATGTTGTTACTAAAGAATAACTTTTTTCAATTGACCTAATCCTAACCTTGATCATGTCCAGATTTGCTGCTGCCCATAGCAAAAACTGGACCACCTTAATTTATCCTTCTTTTAATTTGTCAGTTTGGGGATATATTACCTTTTTAACTTCAGGGAACTATTTTTAAAATTTCTTTAGATCTGATTTGTTAGAAGCTACCCATTTGCAGCTGACGTCTAATTATTTTTTAGGACCAATGAGTTATGAAAATATTTATATAGTTAATCAGTTACATTATTGATGGATAATGGCTAAAAATATAGTAAGTAACTTTAAAATTATATATGGCTTATAATCTTTAAAAGGTTATAGGTCTTTAACTACCCAGTAAAACTATAGAGAATTTACAGATCACTGTTTTATTGGTTTTATAACTTAACTACTACTTTGAACTTTCATTACTGGCTGTTGAGGCTTTTCAAGGATGACAGTATCTATTTTACCTTTTGGCTGTTACTTTTAAGAAATATGTGATGTGAAAGCAATAAGTATTTAGTTAACAGGTTGAGAAATTGAAATAACCCTGAAAAAAGGTAATTGAAGCAGCAAAATATTGATATATAGAGAGATATAATATCTATATAATATACATCAAAGATATGTATATTGTGCTGTTACTCAGTAAATGTATTTTATAGTTTTCTGACTTGTATTGCTATGAGTGAGGAAAGAATGAATGCTGAGGGTTAATCCTCCAGTCTGTCTTAGGAGTAGCTTCTGGGTGCAATTTACCACCAAATGGGTGTAAATAATTGAAGTCTTTGTGGCCACAGGGCTGTGAGCAGCAAAAACTGGAAAACGCTTGCATTTAAGTAGTGGCCATAGCCACTACTAACCCCAGTTAGGTCTTGAGTAATTAGGGCTATTCTCATAACTAGTTAGACATGTTCTTGCACATCTTGTTGGGTTAGATCAATTGTCCCCAAAAACTTGCAAATTCAAATTTAGTACTTGGACTTCTTGGTGAAGCAGCAGAAGCTGGTGCAGTGCAGAGTCTTGGGCTGTGTGGGCAAAGCCCAAGGCTGGATGGCCCCAAATCTCTTGTGTTATGGGGCTGAGGGAGCTTCCATTGCCCAGTGATGAAATGGAGATAGAGACCCTTGAGGTAGAATGAGAAAAAGCTACCTCTGTCTGCAAAGTACTGTAAAAAGTGCTGTGAGAAATGTTTTTCTCATCTCCCAATAGTCCTAAATCCAGCTCTAACATGTTCTGTTAAATAAAATTCAAAGGGTCATTTTCTCCCAAAAGGTTGCCTAGGATTTTACTGTTTGTACTTTGAAGTGTCTTATAAAATTAACTGTGTTCTGCCTGAGGAAAAAAAAGAAAAATTATGAATATGAAGCTGTCCATAAAACATAGTTTTCAGCTCAGAACAACAGCACAGAAATTTACTTGAGATAATTGTGTGGACTGTCTTCTTCAATTACTTTCAATAAAACTGAATATTTGCAGTTCATGTTATACCAACACAGTCGCAACCTGCTGGGCCGGATTTGGTTTTGAGGAGCCTATAAAATGGTCTGTGCCTTCTTTTAATACTTTTTTTTTTTTTTCCAATACCATTCCTCTAGCTGTTAATCTCTACCTCAAAAACCAGGCAGCTATAAATATATGTAATTTTTCTAAGCACTAAACCACACTGAGTTTTCTAAGTACTTATCCACACATTTCATCTGAAGCCATCAAGTAGGAACAATGTTTATGTGAGTCTGCAACGAATTTCATGTGTGAAGTCTCTAATTTACTGAAAATCTTCCATTCACTGAGGTCAATGGCTTGTGCCAGAGCTTTGTGTTGTGTCAGATATCCAGATTTTTTCACTGCACCAGAACTTTGCTACGGTGTCAATTTGCCAGGTGGAGGCAGAATTTCATTAATGCATGGTATATAAGGAGAGGGGTGGGAAACGATATTACTCCAAGGCTTTGATCTTTTTTTATCAATGAGCTGGTTTACACCTTGGATATTAAACAGTTGGAGACTTTTTTTTTCACTGTTAAGACTAAATTTGGAATAATACAAGCTAAGCCAAGCAACATTTTTCCACCTTCAAGTAATAGATTTTATTGCCCTATAAACTCAATGATTCTTGTTGCCCCTTTCTTTGTTTTTGTTTTTGCTTCCTCCTGCCATTCATTCTTTTTCTTCCTCTTAACATCCTTGGAATATGGAAAGCATTTGGATTTATTAGAATGGCTTTTGTTCTCAATTTTAAAACACAACTTCTCTCTCTGCCACCCGTGTGCTAACTGCATCAATTTGCGGGTTTAACCTTTTCTAAACACACGCACGCACAGAGAAATCCTGCCTGTTGCTCTCATTTTTGGTGGGCTGCAGGCATGCATGGATAATCTCAGATTACTGAATATAACTCCTATATGATACTGCATTCTCTGCATTAACCATTGTGTTGTAGGTTGAGGGAAATGAGTTCAGGTTCTGCCTTGGTTCTGTTTTCTTACTCAGGGGCAAAGAGGAGACTCAGGGAAATGACATCTCCTTAACTCTGCTGTCTTCTCTTTTAATAAACTGATTGAAGGATGTTGATGTGTACCAGGGAGACATTATGCTTCATTCTGGGTAGGCCTTTTGCTGAGTAATTTGGCTAGTGATATTTGTTTCTCTGAAAATGGAAATCTGTCAAGAGTAAGAGGTTTAGCAGAGGATGTTGTTGTTGACAACATTTGTTTTACCTGCTTATCTGTGCAACAGTGTGTCAGGTTGTCTTATTTACAATGATGATGTGCACTCTGTGTTTTTGGTAGTTAAAGGTTTCCAGAGTTTATTGTAATCTTGGAGCCCCAGCTCTGAGTGTGTCAGCTTTAAAGTTGAGCTCTCTGGTGCACATCCAAATCTCTGAACAGCTGAGTGTGCAAGACTGGTTTAATAGCCTCCAAAGGTGCCTTAGGTTTTGTTGAGGAGAATAAAAAAATAACATTACATAGGAAATAAAATTAGAATTAGATATTCTCTCTCTTATCTCATGTCATGGGAAAAAAGTTTGGTACCCAGACTTAATATAATATAAATTTGGCAGATCAAAGCAAAGATGTGAAAAGTTTCATATGCTGCTATTAGAATGTTTTATTTAAAATTCAAGTGGAGCTGATGTATGTTCAAGGTTTTATGGGGTTGAGGGACAAGAGTTTGTTGTGCTTTTTTTATTTTTCACAGGTAAAGTTCAATAAAAGCTGGAAAAAAATTCAGTCCTCTTGCCCTTCTGAGGGTGAACAAAGCATTAGCGATGTTACATGTCATACAGGTAGAGTGACTGAATGACAAGCACATTCTGCAAAAATTTAGTTTAATCTCAGGTCACCAAAGAGATTAAAAGTTCAGCTAACCCTTGCTGAATACCCAGGGCCTGCTGCCTCAAAAGGGCTCCTCTGTGTTTTGACTGGAGGGAACCTCGGGCAGCTGTCCTAAGAACAGGTACACCAGTGCCAAATGTAACTGAAATCAGGTGGAATTAGTTCATCTGCCTCTAAAAACCTCAGAGCAGAGAGAGGACCAGTGCCACATGATTGGGAAAGGAGTGTATGTCCATGCTGACAAACCTCTGTTGGCAAAGAAGATTGTTTCTCTCTACAGCAATGTTTAAAAAATGGATTCATGCTTGCTTGGCTATATTCGTGCAAAGCAGTAGGTGTGGAAAAAACCTGAAATATTGGAGAGTGTGAATTAACAATCTAAATACCAGTTTCTAATTATCAGCACAAAATTAGACATTAAATAACACAGGAGGCATTCATAGGCATCGGTCTTTTTCCTTTAATTTTTCTGAAGTCTGATTGAGTGTTGATATGCTTAGTATCATACTACTGACATTGTTTTTTCTTCCTTTTTCAGTGTCTTTGATTTTTAAAACATGGATAAATTTTTGCACACTGAAATAAAATCTATAAATCTGTTCCTTCCTGAAGCATTGTAATAGTCCTACTCTTATGTCAGTGATGTCGATAATGCTTCATGTTCAGAAAGTCAAATCGAAGTCTCTTAAAAGAAGAAAAAAGAAGAAAAACATGCTCAGAACTCTTGTGATCTTCGTTCTTAGTGTATATTTGAAGTTTGGGGGGAAAGAATTGAGAAATAGAGATATCTATCTATTACTATCTATATATTACTACATCTTGCACTATGAACAGGATAGGTTTGGGAGTTTTACTTCTAATTCTCTGTGGTTCCCAGGTTTGTTTTTGGTCAGCAGCTATGTCTGCTTAATCAATGTATGATCTTTGTTTTGGGGGGAAAATATCACATTTTGCCAGTTGACCATGCAAGAGATGTTTAAGTTACAGGCACATATTATGAACAAAGAAAACAAAATAACTTGCATCCACTGATTGACATGGTCTTTTAATAAGAAGACGAGTACACAATAGCAGTGATAAAGGAAAAAAGGTATTAAGAAGGTGTGGCAATGTCGGACAGAGGGAGAGGTAATTAATTGTCACTCAGGTGCTTTACTTCCTTGTAAATGTCTTCAGTGTCAGGTCTGCCAGCCATAGTTTAATAACATTATAATAATATAAATATAAATAAGTAACCTCATATTACACTCATATGGGAATCTCATACTGCACGATACAGAACTAAAGTATCTGATTCCTCTGAGCTGCCTCTCCTCCCACAGGAGACATGGGAGAGCAAACGGTACCCAGACCACCTCAGCATTTGTTCTTCACCTTTCACCATTCATTCTTTGAATTTTTTTGATGTACCCTCCCTTTGTCCCATCTCCTGGCATTTCAGGGGGAGAGGGTTTGAAACCTTCACAACACAGTTGCCACTACTGGAGACTTCATATTTTCAGCACCTTGTCAGCATAATCTTAATAGCCTGATCCTTATAATGTGGATGTAGAGGTACTGTAAGTGGTATCACTCAAATGAGCTCTCTGTGTAGGTGAAACAAAAAGAAAATATTCTCAAATTCTTCAGACCAGAAATAATATTTATACTATTAACGTTTTCCTAAATGATCTCTCAGTATTCATTGTACATGCATTGTAAATGCTACCAAGCTCGGGAGCACAGAAGAATGGCATAGGGAGAGATTATCAGATGCATTGCAAACCTTTCGTTCAGTTGTCAGACTATCTGAATGAAGATGGTTTGGTGTCAGGCACCCTATTACAGCTACTTCATGCTTAGGCTTGTTTCATTTGTTCGATGGATAAAGCTGGCAGGAGTCACTGCAACGTGAATGATCTTGCACCTGGAATCCTGAGCTTTTTCCCAGAAAGCATAGAAACCCTATGTTAATAAAATGGCTCACATCCTGCTCCCTTCATGCTAATATAGATATCATTAATATTGATTGCAGATTAAGTTTCTGTCTTCAAAGCAAGATAGTTTTAATTACGGTTGAAATCCTCCTCTGTACCTTAATCTACAATATTTTACTTTGAAGTTATGGTGTTTCTCTGGGTGCCATTTTCACATCTGAATAGATTGTCCTATAAAGTCCACTAAGCTGCTTCATGCCCATTTATTGCCCTTAAGAATTGATTCCGTCCCCTCAAGCACTTCCTCATTTCTTGAACGTGTGCCTTTGTAGACTTTATAAGATATGTTGCCACATTAATCACTATAAATTCCAGTGTGTGCTTAAGGTCTTTAATGTTTGGCCCTCTCTTCACATGTAATATGTGAATTAAGAGCTCTTTACATACTGAAAAACATGCAGAATAAAGACGTTCTGTAGAACTTGAAACACTTTGAGAAATGGTTTGTGCTTTGTAAGTGCTGCTGTGCCTCGCATTCCTCCATTTGTAGCAGTGCTTTTGACACTTTCTTGGTAGATTGGGCTTCCACGATGTGTAATTAATTTGAACATTCATCTATGCCTGACTGAAAACATTGATGGCTTCATCTTTTAATAAATAAATCTGATTGTCCTAAATTCCAAAGCAAATAAAACAAAAAGTATTTGAAGGTCTGAACTGCATTTTTCTCCAGTGAGCTCTGTGCTCGGCTTAAGCATAGACCAGGACCTATCCATCAGAAACGCAGATACTGATTTACAGGGTATTCAATTAGAGACCTGTTTTAGAGAGGAGAAATGAACTGAGCGTTCAGCTGAGCACAGTGTGTTCTTTGAGAATTCGTTACTTGCTGTGTTAAAAAACTGACTGGTCAAGGAAACTTACAGTACCTGTCAGGGTTGCTATTTCAGAAAAAGCCACTTGTCTCCGTCAGCACGGCTGTTTAGATAAACCGATCACTTCTCTAATCGATTCTGAGTGCTGAAAAGTTGCCATGGATACAAGATCCTGCAGCAATCAAAACAGAAGGTAAGTTTAGAATTGGAAGTGACAGATTTATTCATCACATACTTAACAAGCCTTTGAAGGGAAAGAGAGAGTTTGTCAGAGTCCTTAGGCTGTGTATAAAAAGATTGTGGAGAAATACTCAGAGAATTGCCAATACGCACTTCAGTTGGAGAGGACTGTGTAATATTTGCATTAGAACCATTGCACAGATGTGTTTGCTTGAAACTTTGGCTCTGGATGACAAAACCATCGAAGTCTGCAAACCTGTTGTCATTTATCTTCTGTCTCGGCAATAAAAGGTCAGCTGCAAATTTCTGTCTCGTTGGTGGAGGGTTTCAAACTGTTCCAGGCTCAGCTTAGGAGGCAAGGAATGCAGGGCAGCCGTTTCTGAAATCAAACCTTTGGATCCTTCTCTCAGAAAGTGAGTTTTTAATGTCCCCTACTAAAAATTTCTAGAATCCTGCAGAAGAATTGCTTGGATTTCTGTGTGATCCTGCTGAGCTGCCTTCCGCTGTCCTGTTTTATAGTTTTCTGAGTCTAGTGAATTTTTCAGCTGGGTGTTGCAGGGATGTCACCCCTTCGTTTGCTGATGATGCCGTGTTGTGCTTTGGTACACAGGACTCAGTCCTCAGAAATTCACTCACTTATATGAGTGAGATGAGAAACAAAACAACAAAATCTACTTTAACTGTGAAAGGTCATGGACGACAAATGAAAATAACCAAAAGGAGAGGGAAGTGTTGCAGTAATTTCATTCTCCCAGGTAAGCTCCTTGCAGTGTTAGAACTGTGCTGAAATTAATTTTCTCACTTAGTTCTTTCAAACTCCTCAGAAATCACCTCTCCTCCTCCCACTCCTCTAAACTGAATGTATATTTAATACGAGGACATGCAAAACCAAACTAATTTCCTGGTTTCTCCTCCGTATAAACATACAGTGCTAATTGATTTTTTTTTGTAAATCAATGTTCACAAAAAAATAAAGCATGTTTCCTTAGTTCAAAGCATGTCTGGGTTGGAGGGTTTTGTGCTCAAATCAAGAAACCTCTGTGGCATTATATAAACATGCAAAGAAAGTCAGTATAATTGATTTCTTTTTGACATTTTTTTGGTTTCCTTTTCAGGCTGGGGCATTCTAATAAAACTTGAAGATTTAAATTCACTTGGAAAAAGCCAAGAGTGAATTCAGTGAATCTGCGTGCAGCAACCCAGCTATGTTTAGCTGGCCTCTCATCCCAGAGAGGTGCTTGTGCAGCAGAGAGGACACGAGGCAGGACTTTAAAGCTCACAATTGGTGTTTAAGTGCTCGGTCAAACTGATTGTCTCCGAATCAATGTGGTGTGGTGCTCAGTCACGTGTTCCCTGGCGATGCTCTCTAAAATGACAAGGTTCTTATTTCACTGCATTTAGAAGTGCTCTTGCTTTTGCTTAGCAATTCAACTCTTGTATATTCTGTGATCACAAAAATGAATTGATGTTCCATAGAATCTTCAGTTTGTGGATCTGAGTATATATCATTCAATACTTATGTCTTTAAGCTCATATACACATTGTAAACTTAAACAACGCATTCCATTACTAGAGATAAATAATGAAACAAATTTGGTTTCAATTTAAGTGGATCTGGCTTAATTAATACACTATTATATGTTTTCCTCTTCAGCGTTCTGAGGGTTAGAAATTTATAAAGTCCATCTCACAACCAAAAGAAAAGTTTTCATTAAAAATTTGAGGTTATGTTTGCTATATCTGAAGCTAGTGCTATTCACAAAAACTTGGGTGCTGCCCACTATTCTTTTGCAAATCCTCAGTGCTCCAAAGATATGCAGAGGAGTGTGATTTATGGTGCTCTCCTGTATCCTGTGTGTCTTTCTCCTTTGTTTCAAACACTCAGTCACAGAGGAAGAACACCACCTTATGGCCTTCAGAATCATAAAAAAAATGAATAGCCAGCATTTGGTGGAGGGCTGGGGAGGAATGGAATCCCCAAAACACCTGGAATGCTTTTGTCAAAATATTAATCCTAGGAGTAATTTCCAAGATTTTTGGGTAAAAGTGTTTAATGCTCCCAAGACAGTTGGTGGCTCTTAAATTATGCTTTTTTTTTTTTTTTTTCTCTTTTTGCTCCTATAACTGCAAAGAATAATTGTTGTAGTTGTCCATTGCAAATATTTACCAGCTCCTCTGTGAGCACTCCTGATCTTTCCTGGTGCACAGCCAGCCTTGTTAGTGTAAACTAATCTTTTCTGGGGTTACAGCTGTATGTAAAGAGAAGTGTGTTAGAAGGTTATTTAGACAGATAGACATAAGTTTTTTCTTTAATCTATTAAAATAAGTTCAAGCTGATGTTTTGCTCTGAACCAAACTTGCAGTCTTCTATGGAATTTCATTTGTGAGGGTGCAATATTTTAGACTACTCTGCTAGACTAAATCTGTCCATATCCTTCATGTACAGGGGAAGAGGGACCATTGCAAGAGTTGATCTCAATCTTACATTACAGCTCTCAGTAGTATATAAATGATCACTTATTTATAAATAGAATTTGCTGTATTTCCATTTAGAATTTGTCATATTTCCACCTACAATTAACTTTCTAAAATCTAATACCTACTTAAGGAATGATGTCTTAAAAAACATATCTATGTTCAAGAGGGAAATACGTTCTTTGAATGTCAATTTTCTTGGATAAGTAAAACATGAGAGAGAATGTTACACATGTCACCATGCATAGCATGTAAGGAAAATGCTTTTGTAGTATTTGATACATAATCTTTATGTTATAAAATTAAGTAATTTTGCCTCACTACTTAGATCTACAGTAATTTTTCCTCAGTTATTGTGTTAGCAAGTACAGCATGACCTTATTAATATAGAAATCCTGTTAGTCCTTTGTACCAAAGTCACAAATCACAAAGAGACATGCACTAGAATATGCTGGAGTAGACAGTTAGGTTTGAAAACTGAATTTACCTTACTTTGGCTATCCTATAGGTATAATACTTCTTGATGTATGTACTCACTTTTCTGTGTATATCTTTGGTGGACTTTATAAAAGGCTTAAAATAAGAGGTCTGAGATGAAAATTAATTTTACTGTCTTTATACAATATACAGTAAATCCATTTTAACAAACAGGAAAACTGAAGTCCTATCCTGGGATATAGTTGTATAAATTACCTAATGCATCAATTACTTCTCTACCTTTTTTCATGGAAACTCATGACAAGTTTCAATTTAGAAGAACTGTTATATTATAACATTTCTGAAGAGAGGAAGAAAATTATTTTATGCTAGGGAATGGACTATAATTCCTGAGAATGTAGTGGAATTGTCCCTTGAAAACCTCAAGCTGAGATACAACTTGCTTCCTGTCTTGGCAGGCTGTTCTAAGAGCAGGGGGTTGAAGCGGCCACTGATTTGAACTGCACCTCCTGATCATAAGTTCAAACTCTTGGCAAGTTTTGATTTATAGCCATGCAGGTTTAGGAATTAGGAGAAGGCAGAGAGCTGCTCCATTAAACTCCATTGTGTCTGATTACGTACTTTGCCCTCTGAAGAAGGATGCTGCAAAACAGTGTTGGGAGTCCAATATCCATGCTGGTCTTTTTGTGGGGCTGTTTCAATAGAGCAGTATTGGAATGGAAAATTCATCCTGAAAAAAGAGTGAGCCATCTATTAATTCGGCCAGGACTGAAATGTATTGTTCTAAAACTAGAATCTCTAAAGGTATGAAACTCATTACCTCTTCAAGCTGTCAAGTACAACTAAAGTCTAAATTTTTTAAACCCTTTTTTTCCTGACGCTGATTTCGTTTTTGGAATGAACTTATTTAATGCTCTTTGCAAGGCACTGAACTGAAACCCGAGTTTCTGGAGAGTTTCTTAGAGTTGCAGGTCCTGGTTAACAGCACAATGATGCTCATTAGTATGACATTATTTTATTACTAGATGATTAGGCTGAAAATGCTAATTCAGATCTGGATCACTTTGATAACAGCAAAGAATGAAGCTGATAATTAGGAACTCTAATTTATTAAGTGGATATTTGTTCACAGAGCCTAGATTGACTACCAAAAAAAATTTCAAAAATAGTTTTCTGCTTTCACTCTCTTTTCATTTTGGTGGTTCAAAACCACTAAATGGACACGGGACAGGTTACTTAAATTTGGGAGAGTAAAATATGGTTGGCATATGGAGTCACTAAATAATTTATTACCTATTAAACTATCAATGACTAATTTTATATTGTTAAGATAATATTGATGGGCTCTTTAACAAAATGGGTCAAAACATTTAATTCTGGGGAAAAAGAAATTACTAACACTATTGAACATATATGATGTAAATTTAAAGATGAAATTTAGATAAACTAACCACTCAATGCTTCAGCCTGTCAAGCTAATTTTATACTTTAAAAATTGTTTTGCCCCGAATCTTTTCTTCCCTCTAATGAGAAATAGTTCCTTTGAATCTCCTGTTTGAATATATACTAGGGACATGTGAATTATTCAATATAAGGTATTGTGATCTGCAAAAGTTTCAAGTTGGTTTGTGTCTGGACATGCAACATAAGTCTACATTGGCCACTGCTGTGTGGATTTCCCCCTTCACTGACTTTTCCCAGTGCTCAAAATGCTGTGTTAGAATTTTATTTATTCATTGTTGAGTAAGGCATGGCATGTACCCATAACACTTTAATTTCTTCCTGTTAGGGAAGGACCATAAGAATTCCTCCTGATGCTAATTTAAATAATTCGTTCATTTGTATAGATTATTTGCTGTTTATTCTCTGAATATTTAGCAGCAGAAAATTACTGGCAGGAATTGTTACTGACACAGCAAATTTCAAATTGACACTAGAGGACACTTGTGGGAAATATGTCTCAAAGCCGGAGTAGAAAGACTGAGTAGAAAATCATCACCTTAATACTCTAGGATCTGAATGGGTAAAGAAATCAGCATGTTTTGAATGTCTAAAAAAATTAGTGAAAAACAGGCAGCAGAACAAGTGGCTTTTACCTGCAAGATAGCTTTTAAATAGCATGGAATTGCAAGTAATGCAATCATCCAAGAGGGAAGTCCTAAAGAGATCTCTCTTACTCTGAAATTTGGTACTAAAAAAAAAGCAGGTGACAGTGGAGGCTTGGTTGTTGGATGATTATCTATAAGTCAAGAGACATAAAAAAATTTCAGTGCTGATGGACATGTAGCTGAGGTACAAAATATAGGCTTGTGAAGTACAAAACAGGTCACATGAATGCAAGCATATGAATTAGAGTTTATAGATTTTCATGTACACTTTCTGCATTTTTTGCACCAAAGACATTGCTAAATGACAAGTGTACCAAAGCATGCAAATGCCTTGTTTCCGTAAGACATAAGGTTTGCTTTTCCTTTCTCTTCCCCCTTTAACAATTAGTAAATGCAAATAATAAAAGAAACAGGAAAATTACCTTGAGTTAATGGAATTACAGAAATGTTGGACCAGGATAATTAGAAAAACTTGGAAATGTATTGGGTAGTCTCAATACATCTGTGGTATAGAAGACCATCTTTTCGTTTGTTTGTTTTTCTCCTGCTTGAACATTATCATCTTTATGTCCTTCTGGCAATATAAAGAAGGTCTCAGACAGGTTTGCTCTTGATTTTAAAAAGTTACAGAACCAAAGTGAAATAAAACGACCTTGGTAAAGAGTTAATAAATCTTTCCTGTCCTTGAGAAAGCCATACTTCAAATATTGAAAGTGATGCTTTGGATGCACTTCTCCAGTGTTTTTGGGTGATATTTCAGATTGCAGTGCAGTGAACTGGAGCTAATATACAGCCGTCTTCAAAATTTTAGGTCTCATTGTAAACCAAATGGTACTACCTTGGATGTGAATTGTCCCACCGAGTTGAACACTCTTATGTCCTTGATGGAACAGGGTTCCAGTCAAAACGAGACCCAGCGTGAGCTGGCTGAGGCCAGCGGAGTGCAGGATGTGTTATTTGCTGCTGCTCACACAGGACAGCTGATTTATAATAGGAAGTCCAAGCCCAGCTTCTCATTGTTCAACTGAAAAGAATAAATTCTTGTTTGACTTTTCAGTTGTGCAGTGCGAGGTTTAATTCCTCTTCTGTCGTTACCTGCAAATACAAAAGTTTTCAGGAATATGCTTTCTGACTTGGTGAGGTTGTCTGCTATAAATCCTTTTTCAGTGCAAACTACATCTAGTCATTATTAAGGCTGGTGGTGGCTGTGTTTACATTGAAAGTACAGAACTACATAAGTATTTCAAGAAAATATTGCCATACTACCTGTGCTTCCGTTTGCGGAATTTGATTTGTTTTCACTGGGCCCTAGATTTTTTTCTCCAGATTTGCTATACAGACCCTGAAATTAATTAATCACGTTAGCTCTGGGCTACTAACCCCAACTTCACAAGGGGGTGGAAAGTGTGGAGTGAGAGACGGGATAATTTTACTCTTGCTAATAGCTCTTAGGTAAAGCAGTTCCTAAAGCAACAGACTTTTATTTTTTTTATTATTATTATTTTTTGCTGTTAAGTTTCCTAGTCTCTTATTCTCACCATTCTTAACAAAAGGCTAGTTCTTGGTTCTCTTAGTTAAACTGAGCTGGATGCCAGAGGAGTTTAAAGTTTTCTGTGTGCTAATATTGAATGAAATGTGTTCATTTTCTTTGCTAAATAATGTGCTCTGCTATATATCTCAATCTGTCTTTCATCTGATATATTAGACATACATTATCAGTGTTTAATGCATGTACCAAGATATTTCTCTTAGAAATTATATCTATATAAATAATTAAAATACTCAGAAATAAAATTCCTGCGGCTTGCCTTGTGCTTTCTCCTCTGGCAAAGTGACACCACAGGGATATATGGGTAGAGAATGCTGCTTGTGAATGATGGACAAAGGATTTCACTTCCTCTACACGAGAAACTAAAGACTGTCAAAATATGAAAGACCAGCTAATACATTGTGGTTTACCAACAGACCCCTAAAAACAAAACCAGAGGATAAAAACTGAAGAGAGCAACAGGCTCGAGCTGTTTCAACCCATGAACTTCACAGTGATTAGGGTGGCCAGCATCCTGACAGAGAGCCAGTTCTGGAGACTGGTATGGGAATCACATTGGAATTGTGATTCAACTGCATATTGCAGCTGACATCTATCTCTATCTTCAAGTATCACCTACCTTTATGGAGGATATTTTGTACCACTCTGCTAAATCAGAAATCTGGTGTAACGTTGACCATTTTCAAATCTGTAAATTTTCTATTAAACAGTACACCTTACACTTGTAAAACATCTAAAAGAGCCTGGTCAGTGAGCAC
Organism: Cnemophilus loriae; assembly: GCA_013397755.1. Lineage (NCBI taxonomy): Eukaryota > Metazoa > Chordata > Aves > Passeriformes > Corvidae > Cnemophilus > Cnemophilus loriae. Next base: position 92,467 of record VZTF01002641.1, read on the forward strand.
TGGCCTCTGACAAATACTGTTAATAGGGATGGTCTTAGCAGAGTGATTTTTCTAAGGGAAGTAATATCAAGGCATAAAATAAATGTTCATCCTGTGTAATTGTTTAATGTCCAAAGTGGCAATAAAAGGCCCTATTGCCTGCAGGCTAATGGTCAAGTGCAAGCAAATGCAGTGCATTGAAGGACAGAGGATGGGAAATTGGCCGTTGTAGAAGCAGATCATTTCAGTTTCATCCTCATTCAAGAGGATGTGAGAAATACATGTAATGACTTTCAAGAAAAATGAAACTAGCAGATAAGCTTAGAACTGCCACCAGATCTAACATTGCTGATGGTTTTACAAGACAAAAAAAAAAAAAAAAAGAAGGAAAGGAAATGAATATTTTCTGACAATACTCAGATTGGTATTATAATTCTTGGGACCTAATTGTGTAGCTTTGTTTTTAAATTACGGCAATATTAAACAATTACTAATATTTTTTGTGATTTTCTACACTTCTAGGCCTTTTGGTAACACGAGGAAAACAATATATTTCTCCTCTTGAAATCTATTCTGTTCCATATTTATCCCTTACTACTTTGTATTTAGGGTATAAAAATGTTGCTTGAGACATAAATTAGATACTGAAATATTGCTGCTGATATTGTGTAAGAAAATATATATATATGTGTGTGTTTGTATAAAATTTCATACACATTGCGGGTCAAAATATCATCCTTTTTCTTTCGTCTTCTGTGGATTGAGAAGATACTGTAAAGAGACTGGTGCTTCTAAGTCTACTTCAATGAGTATGTCTCATTTTCTTAAAACTAAAGTATCTTCTGGGGAAAAGAAATGCAGCAGATCCTGATGTTTTACCTAGCAATGAATAATTCATATACAATAAATGGAAGCTAAAATACCTTCTTTACAAACAATGCTTTCCCCTTTGAAAAAAGTGGGTAGCTACAGAACTTGGGAAACTATTTGAAACATATCAAATACTGTATAACAAATAATACTTTTGTTTTGCATTTAGTTTTTATTTCAACTGTACATGTTTGTTACTTTTATGATGTTCACACAAGGTGGATAGAATAATTCTGTAACTTTATCACAGCTCAGGTTGGTGTTTTTATTTCAAAAAAATCCCTTTGCTTGCCAAAACCTCTTGTTGATACCAGCATGTGAGGTGGGAGGGTAACACAGACTTCAGAGGAGTCAAATGCCATTTATCTGCATCATGTTGTTATCTATACATGCTTTTTGAAAGTGCCCTTTCCTTACTTGCTGATTATGATATGAATCACATAATGAGACATTTGTATTCTCATATCTCTCTACTAAACAAGCTTTTAAAAGGGCAACTTTGGTGTGATTGCTGATGTCCTGTGTTGCTGGGAAATGAAGTAATTTCATGTCTTATGAATACTTGGTGTGGGATATGCTGTGAAAAATATCCTTAAAAATCTGCTGAAAATACTTATGAAGTATTTGAAGACCTATAACTCTATAACTGACTACCACAAATTATATTAAAGAAGGAGAATGAAAAAAGTAATTCTTTTGCTGATGGAAGTTGGCAGCTGTATCACTCATTTTCTTAGTGAAATGGATTCAGTGGAATTAATGTTGGACATAAAACTTCCTTTGAGAGGCAAAACTGCTTAAATTGCAACCTTTTAAATACGATACGTCTTCCATAGCAATAGGAATGAAGATTTCTAATAAAATACAAGCTTAACTGGAAAACTGCTTTAAATGTGTGCAGGACAGGGTATATCCATTTCCAAGAACCAAACCTGGCACTCCTGTGTGTCTCAAACCCCTGCTTCTGTGGGCAGACACATCCTTTGGGCAAATATAGCCTTTTCTGATATTTTCAGTGGGCAGAACTGATTTTGTTTGGGAGGATTGACTTTTTATTTTAGCTTCAGCTGTTGCAATTCTTCCTTTCAATCTAGAGTTAAATTTCAGACTTTTAGCCAACGATGTAGCCATCCTGCAAACCCCAGCAAAGGCCCTTTTCCCATAAAGCAGGGGACCGTTATTCTGCTATTCTCCGGCCTAAATAACCATCGGTCTTATGTGAAGCAACTGTTTCCATTTTAAGGGTGTTTCTAACCAGGCACTGAGCTTTTGCCTTGCTGTTAATATTATTATTTCTTTTAATAGTGAAGCAACTACTTGGCCCAAGTGTTTTATTCTCCCTTTTGTTGTGGAATAACTTTATCTCTTTGGAAATGGGCATTCTTAGGAGGGCAAGTGTGCTTCATACAGATCATGCAATGATTGTCTGGGGCAGCAATGATATCTTTGTTAAAATAATTGGTCTCAGGAAGCTGCCAGTAGGCACAGAGAATTCAGAGAATTGTGTGCATCAAGGTTAGATTGCTAGCATTTACATGAGAGTTTAGGGACTTTTTTTTTTTTTACCAAAGATTTCTTTTTCTAAGATAATTTTGTATTGTGTTGTTCAGTCAAACATACTTCTTATAGGCATTGATAGACATGACAGAATTGTCTTCCTCAAAGGGACCTTTTTGAGTTTGATAAATTCTTTCTTTTTTTTCTAATGTCATTTTTTGGCCTTTTAAAAGTTGTGGGAGGCAGGAACTAAATCAGCGAAACAATAATTTTTATGTAGGTGATTTACATATAACTGAATCAAAATTGTAGTTCTCTGCCAGCTTTCAAAGGCTATGTCATTCTGTCTCAATAATATAGGTTCAATTTTTAAAATTTCAGACTGGCTCTGAATTTAAATTCCTAGTTTAGGCCTTGACCAATCTGGCCCATATTAAAATTTCCTTCTCCGAGGTGCCTTTCGCATCTTGCCTTGGTCTGTCATAGCATTAACATGGTAGTTGCTGTGCTCATTCTGCCTTTTTGAAACCTAATGGACCCTTCCTAAATTCAGTGACTCTGACAGCCAGAAAGCTATTGGTGATGAGTTTGTCGCTATTTTTAAACCTTTCGTTGCTGGAGTATTTTTTTAACTACTGTAAAAGGAATTCATTAATGAAGCAATTAACGCAGAAGGTCTTCCCTTGCTCAGATTATCCTGTGACTTCACTGGTTATTGTCCCCTTGCAGTACTCAAGCAAACTGAATGCACTCCCCTAAGCAGGGTAAAGTCAGCATGCTGGGGAGCTGAAAATGTTTGAATCTCTTCGTGGCTGCTGCCATGGGGAAGCTGAACAGCCTTGGACTGCAGTGGCTGCACCTCCTGAGCAACAGGTGGTGTCAGGGTTTCAAAGCTTAAACAGGTGATGTCAGGTGTGATTCAAAGCCTAAATCTGTGATTGATATTTTTTTATTTGTAGCCCGGACTAAATATGTGTCAAGTGTCTATGCCAGTCTTCTTTAAACTCAAATTGGTTCTCTTAACCAGCCACTGTTTTGTTTAAAAAAACCAAACCAGACTTCCTTGTGTGTCCTTGGATGTTTAAAACTGTAATGTGTCCTTCACATCTTAGCTAAAGTACATTTACTTCAGTCTTCTTTCATAGTTCATCAAGTGACTTTGAGCACAAGCTATCAAAATGATGTGCCTGGCAAGGTCTGCAGCTGGAAAATTAGGGGACAGTAAATGCATCCCACTTGGCTTGGGAGTTAGCAGGAATCTCAGATTTGGGAAATGAGTCAGTACCTTGCTCAGGAAATCAGCATGGGTATAACAACAACAAGAAGTAAGAATTTGTTATTTCTTTCTTTCCTTTTTAAAACTTAAAATGCGACCCAAGTAACTTTGTCTCTGCTCCCGCAAGGACACGCTGATTATTATTCTGTGTAGGGTCAGGACAGGAAGGAGGTGGGTTATGCTGTGCTTAGCAATGGGCCTGAAGAGCTTAACCAAATCAGACCAAAGATAAAGGAATCAATAGTAAGAGACAAATAAAATGAGCAGTGCTGCTCTCTGAATATCACATTAGTGTCACAGGTTTTCCTTTCTGTTTTGTGAAAGAAAATCTCTGAGTTCATATAAATGTCTGTTTATTTTTCAGGTGTGGCGGTGCTCAAGAGCTCTCCCTCTCTAATGACAGAAAATTGAAGGCAGACAAAGATGGATGGGGGGGAAAAGTAGAACACAAAAATAAGTGGGATAAAGTTAAGAACCCAGATTTTGGTTTTAGCTATGAGGAAGTAAAAAGGCGATCACTAGAATGAGAAAACACCCCCTCCCTCTCTCTCCCAAACCAAAAAAATGCCACCAATTATGACAAAAAACCCTAGTGGCCCATGAATTCCAGTAGTTTTAGGATAGAATTAATCTATCCCAGTTTAGGTATCCAAAGAGTATATTTTTGTATTTGACAATTTATATTTTGTAATAAAAAAAAGCAACTAGGTACTGTCAAGGAATAATTGACCCTATTGCAAAGATAGAGATTGGGAGAGTGTGTAAGTCCTAGTGCATCAGTAATATTGTGATATCGTGGCCTAAATGTAAGTGTAGGCATGTTGGAAAGCATACCAGTTTAAAAATTTTTTATGTAACTTTAGCCAGGTTTGTTCACCTTTGCCCCGGGGGAAGAAAACCAAAGCTTCTTTCCAGGGCGTTGTTTCTCTAGGTGAGGCCTGACAGACTTAGCATTTCAACAGACTGGAGATAAAGACCATCATGGAACATCAGCGGCCATCTATGAACATCTACCCTCAACTCTGCCTCTGGCAGAGTTGAAGACATCTGGTCCAGAAACAAACGACAAGAAAACCGAAGAAAAGATCTAATTACCATTGGAGGTGAGGAAATTCAGATCCAATGGAAAACTGAATGCTGGGGGCTGCTCAACTCCGGACCAATGAACTTTAAAACAGTGCATCTCTAGGGGTTTTGACTGTATAAAGTTTGGGGGAAAATTCTGCAAAAATGTGTGTCGTGGAATGATTCTCTTTGCACACACGGGCAATGTGTAGATGAGATGATTTCATCCTGGCCAGAACTACATCCTGGCCAGAATAAAGTAATGCCTTGATTCTCTAACATTAAAAATGTTGTTGGAGGGTTTTTGTTTTACCCGCAATTTTGGTGACAGGCACAGCTTCCTATTTAGTCAGAATTTTTGTAGATCCTTATTCTTACTGCTTTTTCTTTTGCTGTGTTTTGGAAACGGAAAGGCTTGTGGCTGCTTTCTTTTTGTTACTCTGATGATTTTACCAGTGGAAACGCAACTCCCTTTCTTGGCTTTTTAATCCAGTCATCGAGATCTGCATGCAGTTGTTCACAGTCAGCATGGGAAATTTCAGTTAAAAACAATCCATGCTGAATTGTTAATGTTTTCATTGAATTGCTGAATTCATTGGTGTATCATAGACCTGTTTAGTTTAAAATTTCCAGAGAAAAGGGGTAAAAATGTCCATTTTTGCTGTATTTTTACCTTTATTGCCATACAAAAAAGTTTCCATACCCTCTAAAGATCATAGTTTGTTAGAGTAAGTCTAGGTTCCGGGAACAGCATTAATTTCTAGATAAACATGTAAAAGGAGAGTGAGATTCTTTACTCCACTGTTCAGAAGTTTAGTTCTCTCGCCTGGACAGCCACTTTTAATTGCAGAGCTGCCCGTTTGTTGCGTTCCTGACACTGAATCCTGCATAAGGCCATTGCATTTTGTTGCTGACTTCATAGAAATAAGTTTGACACTGCTGACTTGAGAAGCATCTCTGAACTTTGCTGTGAGAGGGTAAAAAAAGTTGTAAGGAAACAAAATAATATACAATAGATTAAAAGGGGCCAGAATCCCAAAATGCTCATGCCTAATAAAAGAGATGAGATTACTGAAGAAAACAGAATTATCTGGCTTCATGTGGAAGGTCACTCTGCTAGCTTTGTGGTGCAGAAGAGACTGAACTGAGAGCTGTCTGCCAAAGAAGCAGGAAAGAAATGAAGGGAAACTTCCTGCCTATACAGCTGCAAACGTCTCAGAAGGAGGAGTGGAGAGCCACCCACTTATCTAGAAATGCCTTTCAAAAGCCCTTTTGAAATCTGCACTTGGGAGAACATTTACCTTAACAACAGCAAGTAATCCCTAATTGAACTGCCAGAGGCTGTTCCTTGACAATGCAAAGCATTTTACTTTTATCCTTCCCTTTTCTGGTGCTGATTGATAGATAGGCTGATTCTGCAGTTGCCACTGTAATAGAAATCATCACAATACTATCAAGTACAGTTTGGGGAGAGTTTTATGTGCCATTCTTTCTCCTTTCAGTAACTTTATCAAGAGCAAACCAAACCAATTGGCTTAAAAACACTTGAACTATTTACAAACAAATCCTTGTGTGCATAGTTTTGATTCATGTAAGTCATCCGAAAATTCAAAAGGTAATAAATCTTAAAACAAAAGTTAAGTTTTAGCGTGAAGTAAAAGCATTCATATACCAATATTCATTGAAAAATTACTTTGAAATAGCTACCTATCATGGGTCTAGTTATATGTGTATATATAATTTAATGAATTTCTTGCCATCTCTAAGTATCAATTTAAAAAAATTACTGCTATGTTTTAGTCACTGCTGTGGCTAATCCCATGAGATCTTAAGGACAATATTTCTTCTTTCATGCCTGGGTCTTGAGTATTGTTGTCATTAAAACAGCAGCTTGGGAAAAAAGTCTGTTCATGAAACAAGAACCATCCATCTACATGCCACACACTCAGAGTCTGGATCAGTTTGCACAGCCTGTTCTCACTGAGCCCAGCCTTGTTCACATGTGCTGCATTTAGTATCAGCTGATGCATTATATAAAAATATGTTGTACTTTTCAATTCTTTGTCAGACACCTACAAGTTTCCTTTAGTAATTTTAATTTTATTACAAGAATACTGTATCTGGACCTTTTGTTGACTTTGTTCTTTGCTTTCACAGCTAGACTCTTCATAAAAATCATTAAAGACTCAATGAATCTTACAGATAACAAAATGTATGTTCTCATCTTTCTTCCCAAAGGCGGTGGCCCCTGCTGAATATGTAAACAGAAATGCAACCAAGTGTTGGCTGCGAGACATGATGAAATAGATTGTTTAAACAGCACCAGGATTTTGGGTGAACCAGACTCTTTTGTCTGATGGTGTCTGAAGGCACTGATGTCTTTTCTGGGTTCTGTAAAAGGAAAACCCTACATCATTTAGAACAAGAAATCTCTCCAGCCTTTCCCTTTTAGTAACTAAGAGTTTACTTATTTTTAAAATTTTTTTTCTACTTTGCACTTGAGGACACAGAACAGGTAGCGACATGGTCACATATATGGCACTGAGGAATCCTACCATTATGTTCAGTTCAATCAGTCAATGTGTGACCAAAATATATAACTGCAGCTGAAAATGCTGGAATTACTGCTACTCTGATGCCTATTCTTATCTATATGTACTGGAGGAGGAGTTACATTTCATCTGTTGTCCATGAAACCAGTAGGGGAATAGAAATGAGAAAAATTCAGCAGCTTGTCCATGTAAAGAGAGTCTTGGGAAAAACCTGGGATGCATTTAAAGCTTTTAATGTCCTTCACCCCAGCACTGCTCTTGGTGAATTTGCTGTTCCCAGGGAGATCTGTGTGGCCATTTCTCCCTATCATTTGAAAAACTTTTCTCGGAAGTACTAAGATTTTATGCAGCAATTATTGCAGGTAAAAAAACCTCCAAACCTACATCATTTTATGTATTTATCTGCATTATTATTTATTTTAAAAGAAAATTGTGAAGTGTCTCACCTGGAATTCTTCAAAATGCTGATCTACTGCACCCCTAGAAAGAGGAAGTTGTTGGTATTTTAGGCCACCTCTCTCTTCAATTTGATTGGTGATTTTTGATTTACTTATGAATCACACTCACTCTCCATCTCTATGTAAGATGGGATCAATCTCATCCCAAAATTTGACACAATCCTGGCAGTGATTCAGGTGATTAGTACTAGCCATCAGTTTTACCCTTCAGAATAAAATGTGGCGAGTGAATAAAGCCTGATGGCATGGCTGTGCAAAATTTCATTTAACAGCTCATTGCAGGCAAGACGAGTTGGATTGCCAAATATATCAAATCACTTTTATAGATCTAAGCTGTCTACCTCCTGATTTTCTTAATCGTAAATGGTATAACAGATACTGCTATGGTTTTCCCATGCATTGTAAAATGAAAGTGTTTCAAATAAGGAGCAGAGCAAGCCGATTTGTTTGGTTAAGTTTACAGGTATAGGTTGTATGTACTCCAGATGTTTGCACACATTCCCAGAATCCTAGGGCCCTTTGTTTCTCCTGAATCCAATCTGAATACTCCAAACACAACCAGTCAGAAGGCAGTTGTTGTCAATGAGTTACTAAAAGGGCTCATCTGTTATATTTATGTACTTTTCATCCAAGAATGAATAGTTTTTGCTGTGCTGTTTCCAATTCCAGATACAAGGAAATATGCCAGAGTATAAGCTGCTTGCTTTGTTCACAGCTCCTTTTTGGTTCTGATTTTTAGTACATGGGATGACAAAATGTATCTATTCCTCTCTTCCTTGCATTGAAGCTTTACCTTGATTTTTACCATAGCTCTGATCTCTGTGTCTTTAATAATACATAGGTATTTCTGCCTGGTCATATGATCTCTAGCACACTTCACACACATGTTCTGGGAGGAAAGGAAGTGCTATTATCCTTGTCTGAAAGATGAGGAGATGAAGCACAGAGAAGGAAAATGACTTCTTTAAGATCCCACACAAAGCTTATGGTGAGTTTGGGATAGAACAGAAGTCTGTTGGGATTACACTGACTCTAGCTTTGGATACTTGAGCTCAAGAGCTCAAACCTGCCACTCAAATCCTGCTGAAGGCTGTGGTTTTATCATCAGTCTTGGGGAGGGTATGGTACACTCATGAAAATTTTAAAAGCATCCTTATCCAGAGTTTTTCAGCATCCCATTGTGTGCTTTGGGTGCTAATGTATGCCCTGTGGTGTTATTCCTAACTTTGTTCCTCTCTGATTATTTCGGCACAGGTGGGTTAAAGATGTGACCCTGCAGAGTTGTGTGTTTTCTTCATGGTACACCAATACATTCAGAAATATCAGCACCACAGTGGAGGGCAGTGGTGTGTATCACAATATTAATTTTGACACTTTCATACCCTTGAATAAAAAAATGTGTTCAGAAGGGCTTCTTTAGCTGGCTTTATAAATGTGAGAGCTGAGGGTTGTGATATACCTGTGTACTAGTATATCATCTCAATTGCTTAAATACTGGGTTGTTTCTCTTTGGAGCATATGAAATCTCAGCTGGCTTACATAAAGATCAAGACTGAAACAAACAGCTTTTGCAGGGTATGAACAGAAAAAAAAAACACCACAGGAGCAATGGCATTAATTTATCATCACAAAGTGACAGTTAACTCTGTAGATTTCCAGGATTCTCCTTTCCACCTACTTCTAATGAATGAGATTCTGAATAATTATCAGAAATGTCACGTGATACTGGGGAACCCCCAGTTCTAGTTTCCTAGACCACATGAAGCCCAGATGAAATGTCCATAGTTTGGCTGAGTATCATTTACTGAAATGACCTTCATTGCTTAGTAGCAGCATGATTTGTCAGCTGTATTAGAAAGTTATACTTTGTGCGAGTTTAGTGGAAATGTGTTAGAAATGTTAAATCTCACTATAGGAATGGAAATTAGTGTGGGAAGGTTCACATGGGGGTCAGGACAATTGTCATATAATGCTTAACTAAGTCAAACTAGCTTCTAACACTTTGTAGAAGGTTTTTACAGTCAAAGGATTATTCAATATTCTGCAAATTAAAGGCTCTTCAGGGCTAAGATGTCAATATAGAATACATTTGTATGACCAAAAAGAAAAATTAAAATCAACAAAAGCCAGGGAACTAGAAATTAGAGTTCAAATTCATTTTGGCATTATTTGAGTAGTTCACTGCAAAGGAATTTCTGAGAACAATTACCGCTATTCAATAATTAACTTCAGATTTTAAAATAACCTTTAAAATAATTTATTTTTTCAAATTATTGGTGTTGGAGTGGATAGAATATCTCATACATAAACAAAATGCATATCAGAAGAGTTTAATCCTGACAGTAAATGCTGCTCAAAAAGAGAAATGGAGCATTACTTTTCACACTGATTGGTACTTAGAGGTCTAAACCTGAACTTTAATTTACATAAGTGACACTCTTTTACAAATGATAAATATAAGAAAAATCAGTCTTATAGCTTTTTTATTTCCATAGAAATGAAGATTTATGACATTATGCTGTTTGTGAATGAATATAGGAAGAGATATCTGAGATATTTTTGTCTTTTCTTAAGAACTATGGCCCCTTTAGCTGAACCCAGACAATCAGATCTCAGAAATGCAACAAATGTTGTGGAATGAAAACATATGGTATGGAGGGATATCTCCAGTGTATCCTATTTAGGAAAAGGTGAGAGTATGTGTCCAGTCCTTATGAAGCTTGAGACAACCTTCACTGATGTTTAAACAATGGGAAAATCTTTTTGGAGCTTTTACTGATTGGTTGCATATTCTTAGTAAATTCAGTCAACCTTCACCTGTTTTGCTTCTTATAAAGCTTCTCATTTCTCTTTGGATGTTATTTGAGCACAAATATTCCATATTCCTCTTAAATTCTAGGCAGACCTGTTGGTAGCTGTGTGTCTCTCACCCTGTTACTGTGCTTTCAGAGGAAGAAAAATAGGAAGAAATGGTAAGAAAGGACATTCAGTTCTTTGCACAATAATCAATACATACACCTTGGATATGAAGCAACTGTTAAATAAGAGCTAACATAGGCCTTGTTTTTATAAAGAACCTTTGGTCTGCAATTATCAATTGAATACCAGCTTACAGATGAATACTGAAAAGCACTGAGACTGATCTGAGCTATAAAGAAGACCTTCTGAATGCTGCACAATTTTTATCACCTGTCCAGTCGACAGCAAAGGATGTTATATGAGTTGGGTGGTCAGTAAGAACCAAGGTATTAATTTTTTCACGTTTAAAATGTGATTGAACATTGTGGGATATATGGTTGATTCAGTTGTTACTGGATTTACATTCTCTTAGAAGGGGTTGGAAAGAATAAATACAGGAAGGTGTGAATAAGGAGGGAGGAATTCTTATTTTAGCAGTCATTCATCTATCAGACAGCAGCAAATAATGTATCATCATAAGCATCCTGTGAAAAGACAGCATTTGTATAATTGGAAAATTTGCTCAAAACCTGCAAATTGCAATTGGATCATTTTTTATTTAAAAATAAGCAAAGCAAAGTAAGAAAGTATTCTCCTATTTCTCAAATCATTTTGAGACATCTTCTTGAAGTACAATTTATTCTTTTGAATCTAGATCTGCATCATAGGATTTTCTATAGTACTTCATGCTATGTGCCTTGCAAATCATTCGTAATTAGCACAAATTATTCCTGAATGTAGCCACCAAAAGACCCTTCTAAGAGAGAGAGATGCACCTCATATTATTTTTGACTGTACTTAGTATTTCAGAAGCTGTTTGCTCAAACAGAAGGGCATCCCTCAAAAATAACTTCACAAAGGGCTTATAGGATTATTCTTCCTGCTTCATTACAATTGTAGTCTGCAACCATGTAGAAAATGTCACTTGAAGTAAAAGCAGTATATATTGTCTTGAACAAGATGATGCATTGGGCACGCTCTCAAAGCCAGTCCTCCTTAAAACCTGAGTAATCTGACTGAAGAGTTTAGAATTGATTTTCTCTCTTTTTCTTCTCTCCAGCTTTAATTTGCAGTGTTGTAGAGTGCATTCATGTTCCTCTAAATGGCACAGCAGTCTTGGGCTCCATGCTTTTGTCTCAGATAGTTGCTAGCAAAACAGGTACTTTTTTTGTTAACAGGTCTGCTGAGCTAATCCCTGAATTGATCAGTAGGAGACAAAATGTGGGGGCCCCGGAGGGAAAGACTGAAGGTGTAGAATGTAGAAAGCAAGGAGATGTCCATAGAGACAAGAGGGAAATGTTTCCAGCTGTTTCCATTGCTCGAGGAAGGATAACCTGTGATAGATGACCTCAGAAACAATTGCTGAGACACCAAAAATTGGGTCTTGCCTTCACAGCCATCGTAGTGGGTGGCAAGGAAGGATGGAGGCAGCTCCTTGTTCTTTGCTGTGTACCAGAGGTCAATTTGGCAGTGATAAGACTGGCAGCAGTCACTGATTTATTGCAGAACAGCAAATAATGCATTACCATAAGTATCTATTGAAAGACAGCATTTATATAATTGGAAAATTTCCTCAAAGTCTGCAAATTGCAATTAGATCACAGAAAACATTGCATTAAGGGCATAAAATCAAGGATTAGAAGCTCTTAAATCTCTAGCTGCCTTACTTAACAGAGAGAGGCATATTAATAAATATTTTCAGATTTTATAAAAATCACTAGATTTTTTTAGTTTCAGGAAGCTTGAAGGAATTTTTAAATACAGTTTCAAATATTTTAGACCAAACGAAAATATTTGCATTTATTTTAGCCCCATTTTCCTAGTAAAAGAGATCAATGTAGTGAATTTTTGTCCATCCTGTGCTCGTTAACTTGTTACAACTAAGTTTGACAGCAGTATAATATTTTAAATTAGTAGTTCCATTGAGGGCAAAGAGACAGTAAAGGCTAAAATCTCACTATGATGTGAGTTTAGTCAGGCATTCCTCATGGCCTGCCTGTCACAGTGCAGGCAGAGGGACAAACAGGAAAGAAGCTGAGGATATGGGGAGGCTTTGGAGGATGTATAGAGATCCTGTTGAAGACTGGAAGAAAGGTGGATTCCTAGGTGTAAATACAAGTAACTGCTAAAGTAGAGAAGTGTGGGGATTTCAGGCACAAACCCACAGAACTGAGGTCTCACAAGTTAAATGCAAATACATTCCTCCATAAACACAGAAACAACAGTCCTGTGTTTGAATATGAAAAAGTTCCACTGGCATTTAAGTCCTGAAGCTAAAACTGATTTGTTGCTGTAGAGAGTGAAAAATAATAACACCCAAATACTAGAATCTTCATAGAAAAAAATGCCTCCATCAAAAATGCAATTAGTTATGAGTAGTAATGTAGTGAGGAAATCAGAACAAACCTCTCCTTTCTTTGTCCATATTTTTAGCCTGACAAAGAGTGGCTTTCCTAAGAAGCCTGCAGAAATCCTGCTGTGAGGAAAGGGTGAGCACCAAGGAAAAGTTAGGGCCGGTGTACCCTTCTGAGTTACAGAAAGGCAGATTTATGGGTTGGGTCTGTCTTTATCAGGCTGATCTGGTTTGTAGCTTGAGTATTAAAACGACTTGCTCTGGACAAATCCTTACTTGGCTGAGAACAGTAAAATGTCAGAGAGTTTAATACAGAGTAATTGGAGAGAACCCTACTTGAGAAAGAGATAAAGTGAAATTCTTAAAACAGATTTTAAGACTGCTGTGAACCCTTTTTGTCTGTCTTGAATAAGTGTGTTCTGCTTTAATGAGATTATTTTGAGGCTCCCATCAGGTTTTATGCACAATTTTCTGCTGGTTTTCCAACAAAGGCTTCTTTCTGTTTTTCAATAGAATTTCCTTTCTATTGGGTTAACAGTAATGTCTTTATAGCTGATCAAAAGTAGTCAAGTTAACTGACACACAAATTATTAAAAACATTTATTGCTCCAATTAATACATTTACACATTTATTTATTTAAATGTATATATATATATTTATATAAATTAAGTCGATATTTATTTTGTTCTTTGACTGCCTAATCTAATGTTTGCAAGAGCATTTCCTTTCCCCATCTCAGGGTAGATGCAGTTGTACAGTTCAGGGTATTACTTCCCTGCTATGTCCTATGTGAGGAAAAAGGAACGAGAAACCATTCAGGAGGAAGGCAAAAAAGAGAAGGGTAAAGGCAACCTATAGCTTAGTATCATTTTCATACCCATAAAATTCAATTCAACCAAGTCTACTCCCTGTTGTTATGAAAGAAAAATAACACACATCTTAATTTTGTACTTCAGCCTTTGTTTCTCCCTAGAGAAAGCGGGTTATTGTAATTCCAGCTTAGTGGAAATATGGAAGCCTTTTACTCATCTTGTGCATAAAACTGATAACCCATGCGGTTGGGACTGCTTATTTATTTCTTATTAATTCATTTCAGTTTTTGTAAGTCAACCAAGCATTCAGCATTTGTAAAGTGATTCTGGAAAATTATTTTGCATAAGTAATAGTAAACACTGGCATTGCTTCCTGGCAGGGAATGAAAATGATTCATGCAATTCCCAGTGGCCTAATGAGCAGAAACAGGGACTGGAGCCATGAACAGCTCATTGGCTGAAGTTTGGCAGCAGAAAAAGCCACGGTGATCAGCTGTGCCTTCACCAGCAGGCATCTCCTGAATCAGTGGGAGTTGCTCACTGTGAGGCATAGAGGGGCAGAGAGGGAAGATTTGGCACAGAAATGTGGAGCAGAGGGAGATGGAGAAAGAAGAAAACCTCATACCTGGAAAAGAAAATTAGTTGTGAACAGCGTTCTGCTTTCTCCTATTAATTTATCAAGATTTGTAGCAATGCCAAAAAGTTTTATATTCTGTGAAGCATTCCAGCGAGCTTCCAAATATGCCTAAGATTTTACAGCCTATGCAAATTCAGTTATCCTAGGTCTGCCAAGTTCTTGGTATTTAAATGGGACCTTATTACTTCAAACAATTTTGCTGTCAGCCATTACGCAGGAAATTTTTCTTCTTTCTCTTGTTTGTTTTTAAGCAAATCCAGTTTCAACTTAATTGTAATTTAGACTTTTATCTTTACAAGTCAGCAAATGAGCCAATGAAAGCACTCTATAAAAACATAAATAACAGAGGTAATCAGATACTGAAAATAAAATACATGAAACAAAATCTCATCAAGTAATGAACTGACACAATTTTCTCATTTCTCTTTTTGTTTCACAACAGCTAGATTGTCAGATGACTCATCTGCTTTGATTTAAAATAAGATGTGTTTCTGTAGAGTCACTCACTTGTATCACTGCCTTTTGTCAGTGAGAATTAGGCAGCCTTTCAAAGAGCTGTAAAACTTAGAAGAGTTTACAGTTCCTATTGCACTGTTGAGATATTTTGTTTTCTTCACATCGAGCGTTATTGTTTCAGTATTTGTGCTATGATCCAAAGGCCATTGAAGAGAATGTGTTTCCATTGACTGCAGGAAACTTTCTGTCAGTCTTTCAAAACGCTTTGGCTCATTCTGCCAACTTCAGACCCAGAACAGGGCTCTTTTACCCCCTCTATGGATCCTGTTGGCTGTATCTACAGAATCTGTTACTTCAGATTCAGAAGAAAATAAATGAATGCTGATGTTTAAGCACTTGAGTAAGTGCATCTGAGTCGATGCTCTCAATCAGACTCAAGGGAATCAGATCCTTGCAGAGGAAGGAGGATTTACTGTTCTGAGCCAGCTTGACAGAGGAGGGCTCTGGGTACACAAGGTATTTCTGCAACCTGAAGCAGATTCAGTTCCCTCTAATACTCAGAAAAATAACAATGGAAAGAAATAATTTTTGCATAAATTCTTACATCATTTCAAAGGGAAATATCAGTCATGTTTTGGGTAATTTGAAGGGCTAATGAGTATTAAAGCAATAAGGAATGGAAACAAATAAATAAAGTGAGCAAAATATTATGAAGATAAAAATATTGAATAGGATGGGGAATGGGAATAAGCAGTGAATAACCTAGAGAAAGGAGAAATAAAACACTAATGTAGAAATTTTTATACTACCCTGCAGCCCAGATGGTTGTTTCATGTACCTCTGTAGGGTTTTTTACCAGTAATAATAAATAACTGTACTATAAAATGTATGGCTGTGCACATAACTACCACAAAAGCGACAGGAAAGACCGTTAGTAATTATTATGAACATTAAAAAAAAAACCCAAACACCAAAAAAAACCCCTATGCTTTTGCTATCTGCACATGGTAGTCATCTTGGCTCAGTGAGCTCATTAGAAAAACAAAATGGTTTTGTTTGATCGTGATGTAAATGGTACTCTACAGGGACTCCAACAAGTGTTCCCTAAGCCAAAGCCAGTGTGTGAAGTCCATGTTCTTCTCATGGGATGGGAAAACAAAAATTAAAAAATCACAGTACTTTATATACCACACCAACGCCTTCCAGTTTGTCACTTTTTAATATTGCAGTGTGGAAACAGTTACTCAATACAAGATAACTGCAAATGTGTGTTCACAGATTATTTTTTACAATAGAGTTATCTTGATTTATTGGGAAGACAATTATGTTTAGCTGGGTCAATTAATAATGAAACACTTCCATTGGTTTTCCAAATCATTGCCAAACAAATGTGGTGGCTTTTAATTTTCCTACCTCAAATGATTGCTTCACTGTTCCCAAAGGAGTTCTCTGCAGCTTTTTTGGACTTCTCAGGATCATATTCTTCAGTTTTTTTTCTTTTCCCATAATCTGCTCTGTAAGACTGCCTGTTAGTTTATAACCCATAGAAATTGAAAATGCTGCAAATAACCAAACTAAACATTTGAGACCACAAAAAGATCAGTAACATTTGAAGCAAGTTTGGGCAAATTATCAAGATTAAACCAGCATGGGGTCATGCAAAATTACTTAGAAAATCATAATTTATCAATGTTAAAGCAGAAGGAGCTCCTCAGAAGCATTTCAGTGGGTAGCTATTCTGCCTATAAAACTATTTGATAATTGCAGTAAAGACGTAGATCAAGTAGAGATACATAGTATAGTCACCAAGCAGGTGTATAGACACCTGTATAGACACCAAGCATGCAGGGAGTGCAATTTGCTGTGTTGGTGCAGAGAAAATGCACCATAGATTGTTTGGGTCCTTTTGGATACTTTGTTTACCCTTTGAGGAGAAAAAGTCTGGATGCAATTTTAAGTCACGCCCTACAGTGAGCTTTGTATTGAATAATGGGTGTACAAATGAAGTCAAAGCCAGCAGTGAACAATGGTTACCAAAAACAAGGTACAATATCTCGTCTTTCTCATGAAGTAAAGCTGCTCAGGTGGACCAGAAAGGTGTGTTCCATCCCTTTAGAGGAATATTGAAAATCTGGATGATATTTATCGATTGCTGAGCCAGCAAAAGTTATAGCTAACAATGTGCTAGAGACTACAAATGAGGTCAGAGACATTTATTTTAACTTTAACTTGTAGGGTCACTGGGTGCATCTTTAAAATAACAACTACTCTCCAGACCTTGTCTGTATTACAGCACAGAATCTTGGCTTCTTAAAATGGAGGGTTGATCTGTTTGAACCACATGGTAAATTGTAGTCAAAAAACTTTAAATATTTGCGTTGTGAATCTAACTCTTGTCTCATTTAATTTGTTGAATATATTTTATCACAGCAGAAATACCTTCAAGGATCAGTACCAAATTGCCTCTTTAAAGAAATATTATTCTTTTTCTTGGTGTCTCTAAATTCATTATCAGGAGCATTTTATGGGGAACAAGGATTACATAAGAAAGCCCCAAAAAGCAAAACAAACCCAAGTCTGAAACGGTTCTGGATAATATAGTCAGCAAAAACTGCTTGAGATTTCTGCACTATAATCATACCTTTGCATCCACGTTACTCAAACCCAAAATCTGTTATTGCTTTGTTTTGTTTTTGTTCAGGGGAGCACAGCCATGCAGATCAAACTTCAGCTTCTTACTTTTATCTCCATCCTTATATTTCAGTGGAAATTAACTGTTCTCCTCTTCATTTGAACAACTTAGGGATTTTATTCCCCTTTCTATAATCTTCTCTTTTTATAAATATTATTTTGTTTATTAAATAGCTAAGCTAATATAACAAAATAGCACTAAGAGAGGCAGCTGAAGAACTGCAGAGAATGACTGGGAGATCAATAAACAATCCAGGAATTCTGAGATGACTTTGAAGTGACCTTCCAGAATAAAAAAAGCTCAAAGCTGTGTAGGACACACAAATCTTAAATGTTAGTTACTATGCCAAGAAAATTTGAGTAGGTTGGTAATGTTGATTTAGCTGTCTTAATTGTGTTGAGCGCTGCAAGACATAGAATAAGAGAACAGTGGTGAGAACAAAAGAAGCACACACAGTAAAGAAATACTCCTGGAAAAAAAGAATGAAAGAAACAGTCAAAGTGAGATAATAAAATGAAGTAAGGGGGTAAGGACTGAACACAATAAACTAACATTATGATAATGTTCAACCAAAGGCTCCTCCATAATTCTAGGTGAAACATAATTCCAGGTGAAACATAATTCCATTCTGAAGCACAGCATTTTAGCTGCCCGTATCACTGGTAATGAGGCTAAAAGCCAGAACTCTTTCATAACGATGTGAGAAATGATGCCTTCAGCCCCTCCAGCATAAACTTTCCCTATGAAGGTGTGTTCTTTTTTATTTATTGTATTATATTTTGAGGTCAGTTATGTACAGAAAAAAAATTCTTGTGCTTTCATTTAATTTTCCTGTAACATTTAATGTTAATGTTTCCTCAAGACTGGCAGAAATACTGCTTGATTTTCTTTAAATTGTAATGTTTCAAGAGACTCAGTCTTACACATGCAGAAAGAGCTTTCACTCCACTTATAGCATTTAGTATATAATGTTCCAAAAGACCCTGTTTTATGGAACATACAAAACTGTGGGAGATAGTGGGTCATGCAACATATACAGAGCCATGTTCATGTTTCTTGTCACATTTTTAAGTGCTGTTTGAATGTAGAGCCTTGTTCAGATACTGCTGCTCAGACAGGTCCATTTTCCTTTACTCTGGACAAACTTTATTTTATGAGAAAATTGCTATTCTTCTTTTTGACAAATAGTTGAAAAATAGAGACAAAAGGGTTTTTAATTTTTTTTTTTTTAATAAGTCTAAGCTTCTCCAGCAAAACCACTTCAATTAGAGGATGTCAGCATGCATGTCAAATCAGCTCCATCTTGAACTTCCAGGTAGGAATAGCCTTCAGGAGGCAGCTTAATTGCTACTGTTTCACAGTGTGTGGCTGGGAGTTGGCAGTGTTTGACTAGGTAAGATGTATTAAAAATTGCTTACAACAGAGATATTTGGGAAAGTCACGAACCATTTGGCAACAGAATGGAAACAGAGAACAAGTTACTAAATTATGTCTTCATTTCAAATTGTTTTCTAGTGATAAATTTGAAGAAACCTTCTCAGCAGAAAAAAGCCCAAGGGATTAGGAAGATGATGTCAGCCTAGAAAAAAAAAGGAATTGGTAAAGGTTTACTTGTTTTTTATTTTTGTCTTAGGAAAATAATACCAGGTGACCACTACTGTGTTTCCAGCGCCACACCCCAGTGAAACAGCACATTTCTTTTCATGTCAGATGACATTTTCTGCTAAGCCCATGACAGTTTAATTTCAGTTAACCACTGCTAACAGCATGAACATACAAAGAAAGGAGACAGTCCCACAGTCATTGACTGTATATGTAAATTATGTAATCCATTGTGTTGGGTCACTGGGGAGGTTGTTGATTATTAAAAACTAAAAAAAAAGTTCCTCCCCCATCCTTGTGACAACCTTTCTGCCTGACTGACACTTATAAAACATTTTGTCTATAGATATGCAAAACCACCTGAGCCTGCAATGAATTGAAATGGTAGAAGAATGAAACATTAAGGCATAATTTTGTTGTTGATTCAGTGTTCCAAGTGCATGTCTGTTAACTGATTCTGTTCTGAGGTTTAACTATCTTTTTAATGTCCCTTTCATTTTGTTCATTTTCAGATGATAACATTAACAGTGTTAGTGTTATCTAAACACATTGTAGTTATGTTTTTATTGTTTTTAGAGGTGGACAGGATGTTCTGTATGGTGCTAGAAAACAGGAGATTCTGGAATGCAATGTACTCCTGAAAATCCTGTTGTGCTATAGGAATGGTCAATTTTGACATCTTTTTAATTACTATCTATCATTTTAAGTGCTTTAACCAATATCCATCTTATAGAAATGTCAGTAACTGTCCTCTCAGAGTGGGAGGGGTAGAGTCAAGCACAGTTTCTTCCTGAAATCCTGTCAGTGTGAGATCCTCTGTAAGTTCTAAGAGACTTATTGATGGCAAGTATCTGCCAAGACCTGCAATAATTTATCATTGGTTGTTTTCAACCACCAAAAAACATACAGATAATTTCCACAAATATCTAATATAGAATTAAATAGGGATACTGTATGGATCCCTATTTAATTCTATAATTCCATAATTCTATTTGGTTTTGCTGCTGATCCAAATTGTATTTCTGATTCCATAAATGCTCTCTAATTTGCCCTTAGGCAAAGAAATTTTAATATACATTTTCTCAATAGGTTAATGTAAGATAATGACTTTCTGCTGGGAAATATCATTATTTAGAGATAAGGAAAGGAAAAGTCTCCATGTGCAAAATTAAGAAAAAGGAGGGTGGGTGAAGGAAAGGAACAAAGAAGACAAATCAAAGGGTATCTTAGAGCCCTGCACCTTTACCAGCACTTTGTTTTCTCTCAGTTGGATAGAACCTGCCTGTATTGATTTCATGCGGCTGTGTTTAGAAAAATTAGGAAAAGCAACTGGAGGGGGGTTGCTTTGAGGAAGAACTTAATATTTCTACACAATTAAATACCATTCTTAAAAACATGGGGAAAATAAATTTGGCCATAGAGGAACGCCTTCTGTAATTCTCATTCATGCTTGGCATCCTGTGCTGAAATTAGTCCTGTGGAATCAGTTATTAAAATCTGTGTAAAGACTCTCATTAACTTTGCATTGTGCCCTACAAATGGGTCTCTTAAATGTATAGACTGCTCAACAAATGCTTGGCATCTTATAAATAATAGACCAGTCATTAGAAACAAGCAATAATATTGTTATGACAATATGATAGTTGTAATGCAGATCATTTACTGGGCACTCTATACATATGGGAATTACATTTGTGTGATATAATCAAAGTCAATGACAGTCTTCCCCTTGATTTCAATAGGCTTTGGATCAGGCTATTTGAGAAGTACCATTAGCTGTCAGATGTGGTTTTGAGACTATATGTATCAATCTGATTAATTAGTAGCAATCTAAAATGTTTTCATGAATGGTTTCTTCAAATTCAGGCTTGCATAGAGAGTGCTGTAATATCTCATTATTGTGGTTCCTCCTACACCCTTTCAAGTTCCTCTTAATTCTTACTTGATAGTAAATTTAACCTCCCTACCAACGTAATTGATTAAATAACAGGGATCGTAATGAAATTCCAGTAATTCTTTCTGCATGCAAAGCTGAAAAGAGATTAATTACTGTCAAAGAAACTTCTGGATTTATCATTCTCAGATTAATTTCTTAACAAAGTAAGAATTCTTTTAATCTTTTAAACTTTTCCAGTTTGGTTGTGCTATGTAAATAAAAATGCTCTTGTATTATCTCCTTTTAACATTGAGGCAGCACTCAAGAGGTGACCCTGACATTGGCGTGTTTCCCTGCAAGCCTTTCCAGACACATTTTGTACCCAGAGTAGGACTTGCTCTTTCTTCTGGCAGGCCATTTAATACGCTGAGGATTGACAGCTGTGCTGTTCCAATGGTAGGGCTGAGAAGCAAACAAAGTTTAAGTTTTAATGCTGAAATTAGCATACACTGGCATCAGCATTCATTGTGTCAGTATTATTTAAGAGGAGCTAGAGCTTTGCAGGTTTAAATAGTTGTACAATATTTCAATTTAATCAGTTTTTTTTACAATGCCTTCTTTGAAATGTGATCTGAAAATTATCCAACAAGCAAAGCAAAAAATCTGATTAGAAATAATTTTTGCAGTTTTGCTCTTAACTTATTGCTTATTAATTGCAGCAATGAATTCTGTAGCTTTCATCATTAGCCAATTTCAGCCTGCTAAGAAGCATGAAATTTTATCTTCATCAA
This sequence comes from Cnemophilus loriae, assembly GCA_013397755.1. Taxonomy (NCBI): domain Eukaryota; kingdom Metazoa; phylum Chordata; class Aves; order Passeriformes; family Corvidae; genus Cnemophilus; species Cnemophilus loriae. The sequence continues at coordinate 114,342 of VZTF01002641.1, forward strand.
TAAGTTTTCTTTTAAAGAAGCTATATAAAAATTGATTACAATGAGTACTGTGTCTTTACCATTAAGAAATATAGGTTTGTTTTCATAATAAAAAAAAAACCTAGATTTTTATTAACTATTTTCTTAAACCCCTGAGGCTGATCATAGTTTCCCTTTACTTATATTTTAGCAAAGTACAATCATACAGAAAATGTGCTTTTTATCTTTCAACTGCTGAGTTATGCTAATAAACTTTGATTGCAAAGTCTGCCCTTGCATATTGCATATTTTTTTTAACCTGTTGTTAGGTGTGCTTGATATAATGTTTATATTTGCTTACTTCCATGAGTCTTCGACTAATTTGTATATGAGTGAAGGTGTCACAGATAAGATTTCTCAAAGGATCTATTTTTATTCTAGTACTGGTTTTCAGCATAGTAAATTATGAAGGGCTTTGAAGAAGTTTATTACAAAAAATTGACAAAAATAAACATTAAATTCTTTGAAAGTATAGGAAAATTCTCTTATTATTTACTGTTAATTTTAGTGTTTTCTCCTGGAAGGATGTGGTTCCACTCTGTGGTTTCCCTTTTGATTCTTCTTCCCTCTCCCCTCATTTTGGGAGTTACTTGGATTGTTTTTTTAATTCCATCTTCTGTCATCTTCATCTCCCTTCCCCTTCAATACTTATATATACCAATGCTCTCAGAACCAGAAGCTGACATAGAAACTGTAGTAATTTAACTTAAAGCTTCTGGCATCCTTGTCATGCCACCTCTGACGGCCTGGTGGCTCCAGGCTTCTCAAATTCCTTCACAGAGAAGGAATAAGAGGGGGACTGCACCTCCTTAGCCGGGTTCGGGCAAGGAGTTGCTTCTCTGTAGTAGCCATGCACCCTTTCATAGCCGGGCTGTGTGAGGGGCTGTTTGGGCTATCAGGGATTGAGTTTTAAAAATGAATTTGCATCCATTTGCATCCATCCTGTAAAGGACTTGCTTTACAGCTGTTCATTCCTGTCAGCACCTCAAAAAAACCCTGCCTCTGTAATTGCCTTCCATGACAGTATCAGAGATCCCCAGTTTTGATAAGGAGGTTTATAAAATAGCTTGAATATTTTTATTACTTTGTGCCTCATCCTCTCACCTTCTTTTCACCCATTCCTCCAGCTCACAGATCTGTGTGCTTGGCAAATGTTCCATGCCTTTTTTGCTGACTTTGAGCAGTTTTAAGTGTTGTACATGTGTTTTCTACTTTCTCAATGAATGCAGCCTACAGAATACCCTCACAAACCTTCACTCTGCTCCTCCTTTCATAGTATCACAGGCAATGAATAGCTGGGCCCAGCAGTCTATTTATGGAAAGCAAAAAAAGCCTCTCAGTGGGATGCCAGCGTCAGTTTTTCATGGAGTTTTCAGAATGTCATTTTCTTGGCATAAAAATCCTGTAATTAAGTATTCTCCATGCAGCAAAATTGATTCTCCATTCCGCAGTTTATAAACTTAAGCATTTCTTTGAGAATCCCCAGCTCATCTGCAGAACACTGCGCCTGCTCCCCTCGGCATGTTCCAGTTTCATGTTACTAATAGAAGCTCGTTTAAGAGGAAAAAAAAGGCTATTGAAATATAATCAGACACTATGAGGGTTGTTGTTGTTGTATTAATTCTATTCTAATTATGTTGTTGGTATCCACATGACTCACGCTGAATCTAAAAATAATTTTGATAAGCATAATCCTCTCAGTGTAAAATGGAATCTGCTGAGAAAGTATATGAATTACTATGCCACGTACCTAAGTCTAGATAAAAAGATATTTTAACTTGAATTATTTTTAGTCAGACAAAATAGTAAAATGAAGATGAGTGATGAGTGAGCCCTTAGTGAAAATTGCGTCCTTCCCCAGGTATGTATACAAAGAATGTAGGATTAGTTCCACAAACCTGTGCTTATGTAGCCTTCCATCTCTTGAATCCATTAATACAGACAGATCAAAAGGAGAGTATGAGGACATTAATATATTTAGTATATTTTTGAGTATATTTTGCTTTGTCAGTATAATCAATGAATCAGATTTGGCATACATTTTGCACATTGTATCACTTCATTTCTAAACATCTTGGTCTCACTACCGTTTTTGATATCATGGAATGTGCCAGTTCTCCTGAGCATAACAATTCTGAGCTAAACCTGTGTCAGAGATTGAAATATTATAGTTTATGACTTAAACATTTTCATGAAGGACTTTCAAAACTGTATTACAAAAAGCTGCAGAGAAGACCACCACACTCTGAATGGTGCTCTGAGAGGCCCTACACGGTTCACTGATGAAGATAAGATAAAGGGCTGGGGACATTCACAAAGCACAAGCCTTCGGGGTGGAGACCACAGCCCCAGGCTATCAGCTGCCAGGCTCGAACAAGACCCTCGCATCAAAGGCTGAGGGGAGAGAGGTGTTGGGTGTGTGCTGGAAAGGCCTCTGGTCAGAGGTGCAGTGACCGCCCACCCTCCGCTGTGCAGAGGAGCCCAGCTGAGCGGCCCTTCACCCGGGGAAGCTTATCCACAGCAGAGGGAGTGGCATGGCCCATCAAGGGTCCTCCCAAATGGGTCCCCACACTCTGCACCAGAGCACTGCAGGATGATGCAACAGACCCTCAGTGTTGCAAGGGACAGTGTCAAACTGGCCCCCTGCAAGGGAGGCACGTGGGCGTTCCCACCTGGCCCAAGGTGTGTATTAACCCATGGGATTTTATACTCTTTGGCATGTGGTGGCGTGTGGCAGCGTGTGGCAGCATGGCCGGCATGGCAGTGGTGACAGGGGACCCTCACCACCAAGAAGACCAGATGGAGGGGAGCAATGAGACATTGTTGAGACCCTCGGATGGGTGATATGCTTCCACCTAACCTCTGTCGCTCTCTCCCTGTCCCCTCACCCCCCATGCACACTTATTTTCCTATCTCTTTCATTCTTTCTCTTCTCTTTCTTTCTTGTTGCCTCTTTTACTATTAAATAAAATACACCAATGTTTTGGCACCAACATCTAACCTCATTTCGTTAGTCTCGTTTTTGGGTATATTTTGAACCTTGTAAGTTCTTTCCGGTTTATACGCAGAGACCTAATTTTCTTTGGTTTTCTGGATTTAAACCGGATCGTAACAACCTGCTCTTACAAGTTTCTTAAACCACTTAATAATAACTATTGAAATAAAGTTACGTTATAGAGATAGGAGAAAAAAGATGGTAGTTGCTGGTTACTTGTAATAATTGGACTGGTTTTGCATTATTGTAAGGGACATGGAAAAGAGAAGGCAGGGGAGAGAATATTTGTGTGTGCATGTGTTCCCACATATTGTGCACAGTGCTGTGTTTTCATTGACTTTTAGTGGTATAAGTAAAACGTATACATTGGGCAGTTACTTGATATGTCAGATGTGGATTTGAAAGTAGAGTGTGATTTAAAGTGTTCATATGTATAACCAGGGCACTGATCGTAGTGGGCTGTAAGAATTCGTCTCCTTTTCTTCCCTCTTCTCTCCTGATCCTGCAAATAGTATATTGGAAATATTTAAGTTATTTCACACCTGAAAAGGAAACACAAAGGAAAACATATGTGTTTGTTTATTTGTTTGTCATTTGTTTGTTCATTTAACTATGTTTTTCTAGTTCAAAATTACCTACATACTTAAGTCCTAAAAATCTCATTAATGCAAACTGTGGGAAGAGAGGAACCTTTTAAATGCTACCCCATTCTCCAGCTGGGCCAGGTGAAAGGGCAGTACTTATCAGCTGGTTGCCAATTTTAAAAACTGTTTCAATAGGTGATCTTTCCATTTTTGCTGATCCTGCTTGGTTTTATTATTTTTCCTGCTGGGAAAAAACCCCTTTCTCCTGCTTCAGGTTTTTATGATGTATGGTAGCTAACATTGATTAATACATTTCAAAGAAGGAAGGTTTGCTGTCCTTCATTCCTCTAAATGTAGCATGGTAATCCACGTCAATGGTTTTCTTTTTTTGGATCATCATACAGGTATCCCTTGGACAGAGGAACACATTTGTCTTCATGGTCAGGGAAAGTTACAAGGAAAATACTCATAAATTTCTTGTTTGCTATAGAATCTTATGAATGGGAATCCCCAAAGGAAAGTTTTTATCAGGGTCTTGGAGCTGTGCTGTTCATTGCTGTAGGAAAGAAAAGAGTGATGCTCTTACTCTATTAAAAGACATGAAAATAAAAGCAGTTTCAAGTTCCCTTTGTTGGTCCAGACTGAACCAGATGAGACCTTGCAGCAACTATCAACCTGCTCACGAAAAGTCAGAATGCCACGATTAAAGGAAAGAAAAGTGAAGGAGGAGAAAGTATTCTTGTGACCTAATGAGACCTAAATGCAGAACAGCAAACAGAGAAGACAGCGGGGAAAATTCAACCCTCTGAGGGTAAATTTGCGGTAAATGCAAATCATCCACCATTGTTTGGTCTTGCCTGCTGCCAGTCAGGCAGTAAAACTGGCTGCCAGTAAGGAATGATTACAGCTTTAGTTCAGTGATTGCTCCTCTTTGCTGGAGAGTGTTCATTAGGAGGAACATTACTATTCCATTCTTTCTCTTAGCACTGTAGGATGCTACTTGATTTTTTTATAACCTTTGGGGAGGCAGAGGGAAATCTGAGAATTCATTTTAAGGAGGTCTGTGACAGTTGTTCTTTTTAATTACATGCTTTTAAAATGCCTTGGAGTCAACAAGATTCTTTTTCTCCAATCTCCCTAACTTTTCTAACGAACTATTAAAACTAATCTTGCTTCTAGGCTTGTGAAGCACTGTGGGTGGGAAAGCCAATTACGTCAATATTTTATTTTTAAAAATAGCATGTATTTTTCCCCCATCAAGACCAGTTACATTCCCAGCAGCATTCAATACAATAGAGTACTGTTAAATATACCATTGGCATACAATCAACTACCATTTATTTTACCGTTGAGTGATTTGTTATAGTAGATAGAAACCATTCAATACCATTGACAAACAACAGACAGTCCATAGCTCTGAATTACTGTTAGACTATTTTTGTAATGAATGGAGACTTAGCTTCAGCTCAGTTTTCTTGTGGGTGCCAGACACAATTGTGCAGAGCAGAGCAACAGCTTTATTTATTAAGGCTTGCAATGCACTTTTGTCTAATTAATGCTGACTTGTCAGACAATAGTCAATGACCTTCATCAGGAAAGGTGAAACAATTCCTCTCACCTGATTCCTCCTGGCCAAACAGCTTCCAAGAAAAACACTGGATTGTCTAATTGATTACCTAAGAATCTTATGAACCAGTAGTGTTTGAGAGGCCTTTAGGGTCCAGCTGTGTTTTAGATATAGACATTTTCCTTTCTGTCACAATACTCTGGCAAAAAACTAAAGGCATTGTGAAGTTTTTAGTCACGCCTGTGTTAGGAGACTCAAGGGTCCACTCTGAAGTGTTGATGTTGTGCAAAAAAATTTATTCACACTAATGACTTTCTGAGATCAGACCAAGCATTGTATAATTTATTTCATCCATGCTCTGTAAAGCAAAAGGTATGAAGCACACTCTGCAGGTAGATTGCCCTGCCATACCAAGGCACATGTGGCACACAAGTGTTGGGTGCCTTTTTATTTCTTGGCTAACAACCAGTGTTTACCCAAAATAGGTGAGGGAAAAAGAGCAGGCAATAATGCAGTTCTCATATAAGTTGTACACTAGACTCTTGTATACTGATAAACCTGTAAAAACAGAACAGCATCAGTCATTCCTCTGTAGTTCGTGTTCCTATCTCCCAACTCAAAAACTTTCCATAAAAACTCAAATTTACTAAAGTATTCTCCTTCCCAATTCATGCAGAAAGACTCCCAGCTAAGTCTGGATATTCTTTTAGAATCGACTTTAGCACTGAGCACCTCTTTGCAAAAGTCCTTACAAAGTTTACAGAGTCAGTTTATAAAACTAAAATTATCAGTCAGCCTGAGAAATAAGACTTTCTTTTGAGTTCATTCTTCTTGGGGAAACTGTAGACTGTCTCCTCTTGTGTTGTGGGCAGAAAGATCCAGATATTGTTGACAAAGACTAGCTCTGAAGCTATGGAATTGTATTTGGAATGGAATATGGCTACATAAATGGAATTTTATCCATTTATCCCATTTATTTACCTTGTTAAAAGACCTAAAGGAATAGCATGTGACTGAGAATAAGACTGCTTTTCTTAAATAGAAAAGATGTGCCAGTTGTTCAGAATGAAGACCTGTATATCCATCCTCAGCTGAAAATAGTTTATTAATTCACAGCTATTGAAGATATGTTCTACAGATAATGATAAAACGGGATCCACATCCACCCAGTGATCATTTTCATGTTTTTTCAAGTTGGCAAATGCAACAAGCGTCTTTATTAACCAGAGAGACAAATGTGCTCTGACATACTGTAACAAGGAGAAGCAGGATAATATGGTCAAAGCTGTAGAATAAATAGAAAACCTCAGAAATGCTGGGTGAACATAAGTGTTACCACAGCAGAAGCTATTAAAAAGAAACTTAAAAGTTTTAATCATTCTGGCTAAAGGATTACTTGATCAAATAAACAGCTTATTGAGCCTGGACCATAATAAGGTTAGAGTCCATTATAAATTAGAATAATTTTATTCTGTGGAAATATTAATGTTATTTCAAGATCCCGTTATTAAAAAAAATACTGTTTTATAACAAGAAACTGAATTTAAATACGCTATTTGAATATAATCTGTCAAATTTTTTAACACCTGCTTCTTCCAGGTTATTGAATGAATTACATTGATTGTTGAATTAATAACACTGATAAGGATTGAACTAATTGGAATAACTGAGGTTCAGTAATTTCTCACCGATAATATTTTTTCCTGAAGAAAAAAGCTAAGGAGATTCACACTGGATGCTCTGAAATACCACCACAGGGAATTTGCAGTCAAAGAATGCTTTCCATCAAAATGTGGTTAGCTTCAATAGCAGGATAGTCTGAGGATGCATTACCACCCTGAGGGGCATGCTGGCTTCACTAAAATGACCCAAAACAAACAAAATGGGAAATATTTTGTCCTTTAAATGAAAAGTATTTTGAGTTATCCTTTCAACTGTAGAACAAATGGAACAATGAATGTAACTGGAGTTTTAAATGTTGTTGAATGGTCTGTAATTATTCATGCAGTTATAAAAAGAAAAGTTAGCTGCTTCCTATGTCTACGCCTGGAACCCAGCAGCCTTCAGGAATAACAGCTTCTCCAGCTGTAACAGTAGGAGAGAGCAGGCAGCATCAACTAAATAACACATTTTGCCCATATTGTGATTCTCCATGAATATGGCGTGCTGAGCAAGTACATTTCAATAAAATGTGATGACTGAAATATATCTGAGCAAATTATAAAAACACCTATAAAAATATTGTTAAATAGTTTAACAATAAGGAGAAATAGTAACTGCATTTGGTAAGCAGTTTCTTAGATCTCTCTTGATTTTAAACAAGCGCAAGACAGTGAACAATTTCCTGAAGCAAGGAATGTGCATTGCTGCACTGGTCCCTCTACAAAATAAAGGAGAGGCAACCTGGGATTCTCACGGTGCAGTTTGCTGGCTCGGGTGACTGGTTATCCCCCAAAGCAGGAGTCACTTGTGTATGTCTTGGGATACATTAAGGGAGCTAAAGGAACCTTCGCGTAACCTATAGGTCCCTCTGCTTCCACCCACTCATTTCAAGAGCCGAAAATCACTCACTATCATCCAGGGCTTAACCAGTCTTGAAGCAGAGACTTACAACAGGGTGAAAGGTGGGCGGAGGTAAGTTTATTTGCCAGGATGTCTGTGGGTCTATAGGCACATTTTAGAGTATGTATATATATATATATATATATCAGTTTATACCTATTGGGCTTAGCATCTTCGGACAGTAGGAGTTGATGTAAGTAAGAGTGAGATCCTAGAAACTCATCACAGGAATTGAGAGGTAAAACCACACTTCCTAAATATTTTCAGGTAATTTTTGTTTTATAAAAGCTTTGACAGGAAGAGTTACTGAAGAGAAAAAATCTTAAGAGTGGTAAGTCTCTTGTATGGACCAAGTTATGTCTTCTAAAGAGCTATAAGGGATTTTGAGAAGTTGCTGTGGCAGTGGGGTTACCTGCTGAGGGAATGCTCACAGTGACCCACAGACATTCAAACATAGTTCTGTGGAACTTACAGGGGACAGTTCAAATCCTCCTGAATTGCAGTTTCTTTTAAAAAAAACCCAAACAATCAGAGTTGGTTTGGCAATGAAGGTGTAGTTAATAGTCAGGCCGTGTAAAGTACAAGATAGGGCAGGTTTAATGTGAGCAGTGTTGAGAGCTTGCACAGTGCTCTGCTGCAAGGCATCAGACAACACCTGGACATGCAGTTGCTGGACTCCAGCTGTATGGATTTGAGTCTAGGCCCAGCTGTGGGAAGGTACAGTTTGGGGTCCACTTTGAAACCAAAGCATTTTCACCTTATGTGTCAACTTTTATCAAAGAAATTGAAACAATTTTTCCTTCCTCTCCTATGGGCCATATGGGGAAACATCAGGAACTCTTTTCATCATAGCTGTGGCAGATTGAGGTAATCAGGCTTGGAGAATTTAGTGCATCAGAGCATCACTGATGTAGGTTCTCCAGACAGGCAACAGGTTTAGGAATCTATGCTTTTCTTTAAAAAGAACCCATACCAAACTAAAAAACCCCACTCTAATGAGCTTTTGTCTAGTGGAGAAGAGCTGTGACTGTATACACTGTATTACTTTGCTGAGACATTTACTAATTGAAGCGGGGAGAAGTGAAGGCTGAATAAAACCATTTGTTCTCACTGGACCTGGACAGAGGAGGAGTAAATGCTGCTGGTTTGCATAATGGAAAATTTGAAGGCCTCAATTCAGGGGATTGGCTGAAAACCTTACTGATGAGATGATCTTGAGCTAAACAACCACATTTCATATGGTATCACATGCTTTTTCAGCCATGAAAAAACGTGTGGCTTTTTAAAAAAAAGCAAAACAAAAAAACCCTGTTTTAGTAACTTCCATGGATTGGCTTTCCTCTCAAGGTCAAATTCAAAGTAGAGTTGTCTGCTGTTAGTCTTTTCATTTAATAATATCCTGGAAGAAGTAACTGGGAAAACAAAAATAGAACATACATCAATGAAAAATACTGTGTACAGCAAATCCATTTTGGCAGGATGGGAATTTGTAACCAGCTCCATTTAGAACCTACTTACTGTTTCTCATTCATTCCTGCTGTCTCTGTCCAGAGTCTAACAGAATTTTGTTCATACTGCTGCTTTGTCTAAAACACTTTCCATGCCTCATTCGCTTGCCTCATTCAGTTGCCATCTCTTTCCCACTGTAGCAGGTTTTTTTTCCTCTTCTTGATCTCTGCCTCCAAATTTCTTTCTCCCTGCGTCATTATTTAAGCTGTGTGAATAATTTACCAACTAGTGATCTTAAGGTTTAATAAGATTTCACTTAAAATACAAGGTTTAGTCAAAAGCCTGTGGAAATGAGAGCCTAAAACTAAATATTTAATAGTGGCATTACAATGCAATATGTCCAAATATAAATATATGTATTATAAATATATGTACATATAAATGGCAGTGACCTAAAAAAACCCCCAAAACCTTTGAGGTTAGGAATGTGTAAAACTGCAGTATTGCTTGTTCCTTGTGTATCGTTCTAGACCAGAGGCTCAAATTTTGTTTGAGAGGTTGTGAAGTTTTAAAATATATTTTAATTTCTTAAATGAGACATAAAAATATTATAATTATCCTCAAAATAATTTAAAAATAATTGTTGCAGTTTGGTAAATGAAATAATCTCTGCTCCTCGCCACCCCACCCCCTCAATAAAAAGCAAAGATTGAAATGAAAGCCTCTTTAGAAAAAGACACTAAAATGTTTTTATATCAAATAGGAGGAAAATAGTTCTTTTTAAACCACTGTGGTTTTCACTTCCTTTTTCAAGCTTCAGCTCAATTGCAATGTATGATCAATGTTTCCATGCAGTTGTCAATTCTTCTAAAGTTCTCTCTGCCATTTTCAATTGTTCTGCTTATTTTAAGGACAAGGACGTGGAGGTGCTAAAATGCAGTACCACCTCCTTGGAAGTACTACTGGATTAAAAAAATAATAATAAGATCATCCCTCAGCATTAGATGAAAAGTGTTTCTCATCATTAAATTTGGCTTTCCCAGAAAAAAAATCTTCCATGAGCCCTCCAAACAACCAGGATACCTCCAGTATGTCCCATGTCTCCTAGAGAGGTACAATCTAGCTGTATCCTGAGCTTTACATTTATTTGGAACTCTTAGCATTCCCAAGAGCTTGACAAACTGTTTTTTAAAGGTTAGACATAAATTAGTGGAAGACACTAGGTTATATGTTTTTTTATCCATATCTTTTTTGTTTGGTTGGTTTGTTTTTATAGGTTTGTGGGTTTTTTTGATTTGGTTTGTTTGTGTTCCATCTTTCTTCAATCTGACCAAACTCTTCCCCATGTATTTTGTGTCAGTAAGATCAATGGTTTCAGATGAGGAGAGATCAGAAATGAAGGCAATCTTTTTGGTAAACCATCTCTTTAAGCTGTCCCTGAGCCCACTCCTGTTCTTCATTATTTTCTTGCAAGGTGTCCAGTTCATTCTGCCCACTGAAGTGCCGCCAGACATATCGCAGTGCCTCGCCACAGAGGCAGCAAGTTCCTTTTCAGACTGCATTTGGGAATCTGTGCAGCCGAGAGCAGTTGGAATAAGAGCTTGAACAAGGAAACTTGACCCTTTCTGAATCTGGGGGACACTTTGCTGGCAAGAAAAGCCAGCTTTTGGCTGCTTTGTGTCTCGAACATGTGAAATGGCTACAACAGGAAGAGGTAAATCTGTCTGAGATGTTTAATGTCAACAGAGTATAAACCATTAAATGTACTAGCTGGGATTATAATGCAGTCAATATTGTCAGATAAATATGATGCTTTAAAGGTAAATTTCCTTCCTGAGAATGAAAGTGCAGGTCTAGTGACTAAATGGGACACCTTTAGCAAAATATAATTTAGTGTTCCGTCATACACTTTCATTATTTCCCCTATAATTAGGATTTTAATCCTTGTATTTGTTCTTTTTAAAAGCCTATTATCACTGCCAGGCATTCCTACTGATTTATTGATTTGTTATGTATATCATGAATGACTCCTGAGGAGTATAATAATGAAGGAGAATGTTATTTAGTTCTATACAAATATTTAGGGATGGAGCCAATATTATTGTGTAGCTTTATTATGAGCAGCCCTATTTCTTCTAATATCAATGTCACAAAGCTACTTATCTGCTATGAAGAAGGAAGGAATATTAGAACTGACATAGTACTTGGCTTTTCAAAGCTATTATATTTCTTGTAATTACTTCGTTTTGAATGTCTGGTGCAGCTGCCACTGAAAACCTGTTTGCCCTGTTAGTCTGGTGGCAGTTTAAACAAACACGTTGCTTCCTTCAATATTGAATCATCAAAACAAAACTGCTATTAGATATTTAAACAAGATACCTGATACTCATTTTATTCTTCTAAACTGGCAACAGGACACATTGGCAGGTATCTTCCTAGAGCCTTCCATTAGGCATGAGTTTTAACAGATGTACTTATATTTTCATCAAATTGAAATCTCTGCTTCCTGTCTATGCATAAGGATTTTTTTCATAGTCAGTTCCACGGTTTTTCTGGTTTGGGAAGAGATAAGAGTATTTAAAAAAGAAAGAAAAAAAAAGAAAGAAAAAGGAAAACCTAGAGAGAAAAAAAATTACATTTGCAGTGGGCTAACAACCAGTGGTATGTTTTCCTGCTCACTATATAATTTCGCATTTATCTTTTACAAGAGATGCTGCTGTTTTTTGTAAGCATAAATTGCTTTCTCTGGGGTTTTCTATTAGAGGTAAGGAAGGGGAATAGCATGAAGGCAGCACGTATGTTTTATAAATTATGTGGGTTTTTTTCTAAAGAGAGCTTTAATAACCTCCAGTCTCATGTGGCAGCAATGCATTTTCCATATGTTTATCATACATGTGTATATATGTCTATGTTGTGTATATATGTCTATATTATATATATATACACTTTTTTTTTTTTTTTTTACATTTAGTTTTGGGTTATATTCACATCAAATGTCCAGAACTTGGGCTGAGGAGATTCTCTTAAGGCAAATGCAGGATGCCAAAGAAGCTGATTCAGTGGGTGGTGCTCTTCCTTTGGAGTCAGAACCAAACTAATGCCTCAGCATGTGGCTGTAGAAGGAAACATCTGAACGAGAAAGAGCGTTCATTCCAGTCTGTCAGTAGAGAAGTTTGCCATGTTGTTATAAGCTGAAAACATGTCAGTAACAGCAGTAGATTAATTTCATCTTGTACAAACCCACACTTTTAAAGAGGTTTTTAGATCTCCACGACTGAAGTGATTACTTTGTTTTGTTCAAATGAAGCATCAAAAAATAATTTAAAAGTTTGCAACATTGTAAAAATGTCAGTGAAATGGTCTTTATTTAGACTGATCTCTGGGCTTGTAGTTTTGATTTAAAAGAAGCTAGGAGCAGATGCCCAGATGCAGATCTTGGTGTGTTTGTGATAGAGGGCAGAGGACTCTTTTCTCAGAGCAGGGGCCGTCTCAGAGCTTTCCGTCAGTCTGATCCTGGACGGAGAGTGTCTTTACCATGCAAATACTTGCTCACAGGTCTTCCTCATTTTCTTACGGAAACTCAAAACCTGCTCACCAGCAGCTGCTAAAAATAATTTTTGTGTAGCAGTCACCAAGGTGGCTTTTCCTGTCTTTGCAGATGCCGCCGTGGTGACCTGTGTATTTATGATGCACACGAGCTGGCCATGAAAATGATGGCCTTGCAAAAAGTATCCAGACTTCACCTTGAAGAAACACATCCAATAAAGCAAGACAGATCATTGTAACACTGTACAATCTGGCATCAGGCAAGCCCTGATGAAAAATAAATTAGAACTTTGGGAGTTCATGTTTAAATACCCTCTTTAGCTTGGTTTAAACTTTTTTTAGAACTAGTCTTGAGAAAGGGATCTTTATTTATCACACTAGACAATATGTATGAGGTGTGAGCCATTAAGATATTGTTAGAAACGAAGCAAACTCAATTAAAAATTTAAAGGTTTATTAAAGAACAATAGGGGACAAAACCAGTAAAGCAAAAGATAACAGCGCTGGGTGCTTAGCTATAGACAGAGGCACAGCCAGAGCCACCCCATCAACAGTAACCACCCCCTTATAGGTGGGTTACCAACCCATAGGTGTTACATCAGCTAATTACATATTTATGAACTGTTATTAATATTGAAAACCCTTCTAACACGGTCCCTCCCCCGTCCCGCCTTTTAGAGCCTGCATCGTAGTCTTCTGGAGGACTGTTGTTGTTTGTTGATACATTCCAGAGATTTCGATTGCTTCTTTGGGTAGATGTTACCCAACCATGACGGTCCTCATGTCTCCACACAACCTTCGTGTTAAAATAGCTCTAAATCCCCGTGAAAGCCAACAACCCTCCCCCCTTCCCTGCATAAGGACAGAAACCACCCCCACCAAGCCAACATTACAACTTGTATAACAGCTAAACATCTTTGAAAGCCAACTTTTAAAAAAATGCATTTATAACAATATGATACATATTTTTCTTCAATTTAAACTACTTCCTCTGGACGTATATTACTAATAAATTACTAGTAAGGAAATCTTCCCCTGAAGATGAAAAGGTCAATTTGCATCTTTACCACAACTTTTGTCATTAACAATTGTTATGGGTCTGCCTGGTGTCCACAGTTTCACAAAATCTACATTTAGACTCTAAATAGAATTCAGGTAATGTTCGTAGATGATCAGATATCAAGGCAAAGAGAGCAGAGGCAGCCACACAGAATGACTGATCTGACAGGATATCTGTGAATCGTTGTATGAAGGAAAACAAGCATGCTTATCAAATGAAGTATTTATATTCATGTTGCAAGCAACTTTCTAGAAATCCTGAATTTCAGTATAATTCCAGGGTGGTACTTAATACAGTGACTCAAGATATCACAGTATGTGCTGGCATTACTTCATGAAAGTCAATGTACTGAGTTCAAGTAACCTTTCCATTGTACACATGAACTGAATATCTGCTTTTGTTTAGTGTTTGTCACATCCTTGAAAGATGAGGTGAAACCAAAGATAGACATTTTCAGGTCCTCTTTTTCCAGTTATCACCGTATGTAGTAATGAGATATTGAAATTGGAGCCAAATCAACATTTCCAAACCTAAAAGGGAATAAACCAGGCTATTTAACAAAATAGTTGTGCCAGCAAAAACTCTATGGGGAGGGTAAGAGAAGGCCTTTCTGAATCAATAATCTTAGACAAACAATTGCCACCACAAAATGTAGAGAAAAATTAGTCTGAGAACACAGTATAACCAGGTATATTTGTGTCACCACTACCCAAAATTAACCTTGATTTCTCAAAAGGTCTTCCTATTTGCTTGGAAGCACAGATTGCCTTAAAGAACTAGTGATATTTCAGTGAATAACTTGACTAGAGTTATTTGACATTTAGTGTTAGGTTTCTGTGTTTGTCTAGGAGAGGAAGATCTATGTACATCTGTGCTTCTAAAAAGCTCTGATGTGTGCCAGTCATCATGGATTGTTGAGTTGAATAGCATCTTAGCTCACTTGGTGCTGATCTGTTAAAACTGGATGCATGGATTATGTGCAGAGTGACAATTATCCACAAACTCAGAGGGTTATTTTATTAATCCAAGCCATGGAGCTGAGTGTTTTCTGCAGTGCACATTGTATCCTGTAACAGTCACTGTGCTGCAGGAGCTGAAGGTTCCCTTGTATTTTTATGAAACTGAGTGAAATTTTAGGAAGTGTTTCTCTGCACCTCCAGCTTGATTCTGCAAACATTTCAGGTAGTTATGTGGGCTGTAATGCCTCGTTGCTCACTTGGTCATTGCCCAGTTTACTGTGTTCATGGGAAAGGGAAGAAACAATGGATTCAGTATGTCAGCTTTAGGTGATGGATGGTGCTGATGCGTCAGCCTGGCTTGAAGTGTCTGCTCAGCAGAGCCTTAGCAATCCTGAGGTGGATGGGACTGAGAAAAGGCGAGAATGCTCTTTTCATGTTAGCATTTAACTTCCAAATGGATCTCAGGTATGTCTATGGAATGTGACAATGGCTCAAAGCAGTGTATAATGGATTCTGTAACTGTAAATCTCTATACACCACTCTTTGACTTCTCCCAGTGCCCTGTAAGGACTGTTCTCTATTAATATATAGAATGGAATGGGTTCCCTCCTTCCCTCCTTCTCTCATTCCCTCCTTCTCTCATTCCCTCCTCCCCTCCTCCCCCTCTTCCCTCCTTCCCTCCTTTCCTCTTTTCCTCCTTTCCTCCTCCCCTCCTTCCTTCCGTTTCCCTCCTGTCAGGCCACTTTATACAAATGCTGTGCCTGAAAATCTGTGCAAAACTGACATGGAAAAAATGGTGCTGGGGCTGGGCAGGAAATAAGTTGTTTAAATTAACAACTTCTGGACTTTACGGTATTTTTGTGACACTTGATCGTAGTGTAGCCAGAAACTACAACACAAAACCAGCAGACTTGAATTTCATGAAAGAAAGGACTAAAATCAAGTCTAATTAGCTTTCATTTATAAAGAGGGAAAGAAAGAAAGGGAAGTTTACAGACACACTCTCCTTCAGGACATTCCACACTGAAATGTTTACAGCCTGCAAACTAATAAAAATAGCTACACACAAGGCCATCAATGTAAGCCTTGTTGAGTAAGAGGAGAAAAGCTTATTTCTCTCACTCTGAAATGGATTGAACCTTTTTGTTGCATTTATTTGTCTGTCTTGAAGAGAATATAGTTGTATTCAGCTCTCAGACAAGGCTCATATGGGTTGCATGTGGGATGGACTATTGTCTTAGCTCAAATGTTATCTTTTGTCCTCCTGTTTGTCTTTAACTGGTCTGCAAATTTATTTGAATTTTCCTGGGTTAGCTGACAGGAGCATCTTCCAAAGAGATGATCTTTCCTTACTCTGACTTAATCTAAAAATGCTGCTCCCTCTAGTCAGCTTGAGTTAGAAAAATGACAACAACAAAACCTCCTCCATGCCCCAAAAGGTAGCTTTTCCAGTGCTAACACGCAGCAAGGGTCTGACCCTTTAAATTGAGAGAAAAAATATGCTGGAAGGTGGGAGAGGGAAGATGCAGTTCTTTCCTGGATGGTCTGGTATTCAGAAGGTGAATGTTATTCTTGCTTCCCAAAAACTACAGCACTGTTCCCGCTGTTTTTCTTTTCCCTTTTCCCACTTCAAAGCAGGGGGAATTTGTACACAATCTTCATTCCCATACTTCACCTTTCACCAAAAGTACTATTTATTTTCATTTTCTGTTTCCATTAGGGTTTTTTTTTTATTTCCCAGATCTCAGCTTTGAAGTCAGACTTGAACACCCAAATCTTTACTAATTTCCATATTGCTGTAAAAAGGCCTATCACTTCCATGAAAAAGTGTGCTACACAATATATGAATATTTTTGCTTCCATTTCCTGCAAACAAGTCACCTCAGCTAATGCTCCCAAATCTTGGCATAAAATTGATATGTTTGTGCCTTTTTAAAATTTTACTCCGAACATTTTTGTAATCTGGAAAGCTGAGGTTTGGAGGAGTAACAAGAAGCTTTGAAACAGAAGCGCTATTAATGTGATTTACATCATTAATGTGATTTACATCAGTAAATGTCTTCTGCACCAAATGGGTGACCAGGACAGAGAAGAGAAGCAGTTTTGATTTGTTTGTTACAAAAGGACTTCAGATTTGCATTTAGCAACAATTCACAAGTTGTAGTTTATTCCTAGGTACTCCCTTAAGAGAGGGACCAAAAGATTCCAACTCAGCTGGTGATGTGGCTCTAGAAATATTGTATCAGTGCTAAAGTGTCTTTGCATTGCTTATATTAAACAAATACTGCTTTGGAAAGTAAAGCTCTGATTTGCTTCCCACTGAACGAGTTTAAAAACCATTTTCCTCCTTTTCTCTGAACTCTAACTGTGCAAGCCATGTAGTTCTCTCCACTGTGATCTGTTTTGCAAAAGAAGCCTATTGATTGAGGATGTTTTTCAGTATTGCCAAAAGGTCACTACAATCAATTATGGAGAATATTTGTAAGAGAGAAATCTTGCCTATAAAGCAATATATCCTGAGTGTCTAATTTGTTCACTGTAATAAGGCCATGCCTACTTATTGATTAATCAATCTTTGTTGTCTGTTTGCTGATTATATCAGGAAGTCTCTTAATGTAATAGAATATCATATACTGAGTTGGATTACAAAAATTTTATTTCTACTATTATACTGCATGTCTTCAACCTCAGGACATCATTTTTCTGGGACAGATCATTCTGATTTGTTGTGGCAAGCCTAGAACTGAAAATTGAAGCATATTTGGATTTGAAACATGACTAGAAACATGACTAAGGTCATCAACACAGAAATTTTTCTGTTTCGATCCAATTTGTAAATCATTACCTGATGTATTCCATTCAAAAGTCTTAATGTTATGCAATTATACTGCATTGAGATATGCAATGCAGGAGTATAATTGAGCAAAATCAAACTTATCTTGTATGGCAAAAACTGGTTGTGGATAAATTCAAAGTGGTTCTCAGGCTATATTTAAAAGTGTAACATTTGGCTACTTTTTGAAATCATATAAAGGAAGTAAAGCATATTAAAATTAATTCAGCTTTCATATGCTTGATATAATTAAGGTTTTTATCTTGTCATAAATCTTAGTGTGATTTGTAGGACATAGAGTAGTGGCAGGAGTTATGTACACAGAAAATGTTTTAAGTTATATTATAATTATTATTATCTCTCACGGCAGAAGTGCATCATTTCCACTAAATAACATGCCTTGTTTCACTGTGACTCCACGATTCATTTCTGTTCTTTTGTACTGTAGTTGATGCAAATGAGCCACATTAACTGCCCCCCTGCCTCACTTTGTGAATATTTAAGGATTTAAAGTGTCTCAAAAATCCATTATCACTCTGTGACAGAAAGGTGAGAAAAATGTGTGAAAAACTCATAAACAGGTAGAACTAGAACATGTCTATATATTAACTTTTGACAGGTGTGAGACATCTAAGATTTAATCTGGAATTTGTGTTTGAATTTAAATAAAATAATGCTATACTTTAAACTGAGAAGAAATAAAGAATTAGTGATGCTGATGCTCTGTGTCATTATTACAAAGAAAAAATGGTTTTCTTAAAACATTTAAATTTTCCAAGAAATGAGTACTTCATGATCTGCTCTTGAAATACTCAGTGGGACCAGAGAATCAAAAGGAGAAACACAAGAACATGGAAATAATTTTCCATTTATCCTTACTTCAGTATTTAAAATGCTAAAGTTTAAGTGCTTCTTTTTGCTGTATAAAATGCTCATAACATGATTTATCATGATTCACATCTCACCATGAGTAGCAAAATAGAAAGAATAAAAATAGGCTCTAATTCTGCAAGCAGTTTTGCACACATAGCTCCTATTTGCACTACTTTTGTACACTAAAGTTTACTGTGATATTAAAGGAGTATTAAAGATAAAGAACTTCAATGAGAGGACAGTTTTTATAAAAGCAGTGTGTCAAAATCAATACATATATCAGAAAAGCCAGGCTTGGCATCCACAATGTGTGCCATGTCTGCAGTGCTTTCAAATTACAAAGCAATCTTTTTACGAGAAGGGTACTTAAAGTCACAAATTCTACTAACACATCCATTGAGAATAAGAATGTAACAGTTCTCTCTAAAATTTTAATATGTATATTGATCCTCAGTGCATTCTGGGATGTGGATTCAGCTTTTCCAGCTCTGGAAATCTAATGTTCAACATATGGCCACCTGCAGTTTTACCATGGTAAAATTTCTGTGCTTTTCCCCAGGGAAAAATCAAAGCACCAGAGATGGGTTTTTTTGTTTCCACATGCTATGTAGATTAAATAAGTGACATGTAATTTAGATCCAGAAGATTTTTGGCACTGATAATGATGACTTGAAAGATACCATAGCACAATTTTAAAACTCATTTATGTGGCAGTCACTGTTGTTGAATATGCAGCCTCTTTATTGTGGCATCGGGGCTTCGTCTCTGAATCGGTGACAGACGAAACACTCAGCTTCTCAGTACTGACCCACTTTGGGAATGCTGCAATGCTATCACATTCCTTAATCCTAGGGAAACTGAAGTGGTGAAAGGGTTGTATAATACTGCCAAAACCAGGACAAATCATCAATGTCTCCATAGAGGGAAGAAAGAGGAAAGAAATCCTCTCTGAATTTTAACAGTAAGGACTGAAAAGAAAAAAGAATTGGAATAGTGTCGCTAAAATGCCCCACTGTATCTTAGTACCACTAAATTTCTTCCAATGTTTAAGTGGGGATATAAAATTTACATAAGTAATATATAAGATGGTCCGCAAAAACACCCTTAAAGAATAATAAAATAGAATAAAATATGCCTTCCATTGCCAAAATACTATAAAATTCAGTTTCTTAAACATAACTAAAGCATGGGAAAATAATACTTTATATAATAAACATAGACTAGTCCCCATAATTCTCTTAAGCAAAGAGTTGGGTTTTATTTCATTTAAATTATCTACAATATCTTAAATAACAATGGAGTTGACTGCTGTGATCTATTTAGCATTTCTTTCATTGAACTGTTTACTGGATAGAGTTTCACTACAGCTTTTTATGTCACTGCCTTGAGGAGAGCACGTTGTTCCGTGTGGGCAGCTGGGTGACGATTCCCAGCAGTTCCACACAACAACATCCTTGACTCTGGTGTTTATGCTGACTTAAGGGAGCTTGTGGAAATGCTTGTGTCTCTGTGTGTGAATATATGTAGTATACACACAGCCCTCAGCCTGACAAAGGAACTTGGCTACTTAAGAAAAGTTCTCTAATAAAGGGGAACAATAACATGCTCGTGTGCTCAAACTCTCCTCTTGTGGATTTCCACGCAAACCGAACCTGGGGTGGTCAGACTGTTAACCTGAGTGAACTCTGGAGTAGGCTGGAGCAAAATCAGGTTCAGACTGTGGACACTTGACATTAGCATAAACTGAAATACAAAGTATGCACTTGACAGCTTCAGTTACTCAATTACAGGATATTGGAGAATTTATGAACTAAGTGCCAAAGGTGAAAAATGATGTTCTGTGTGTCACTGGGAGTGCAGTAAACTGTTCTGTGAGCTCAATGTGTGTATTACTTTGATGCTGAGTGATTCGAATGATTTATTTATCTAGTGGCATGTGGTTGTTCTTGAAACCAGTTCAGTCATAGACGTATAGGGGTATTTCAGGTGTTCCCAAAGGCGAGGAGCAGGATTTTACCACTGTGCAATGTGGCAGTGATACACAAACGTGCTGACTGGCTGGCTGGAGAAATGCTGACAGTAGTCACATCCACCAGTGTGCTCTTGTATGAGAGTGGGCTTGGATGAGTCCATTGGTCGTAATCACTTACAGTGAAGTGACAAAACCAGGGATGAACTGTGCTCCACATGCAGAAGAGGGACACCTTCCAGGGAAAGAGGGCCACAAGGTGCTACAAAGATCTTGCAGAACGTTTCTACCTGTCTTGCAACAATCTTATTGAAGCTGACATCCTGTGGATGCTGAACTTCCACTCACTTCAGTGTCTTTTTTCCAGCTGTGTTGAGGAAGGTGGCTGTAGTTCAAGGTTCTAAGTTGCCTTGAAATTTTACATTTATTAAGACCTCAAATACAGTCATCAGTGTTGAGACTGGCACAAGTCCACACAGGAGGAGAGATTTGTTTAACGTGTTGTTTTCTACAAATTTTTTAGAAAATCATTACATGACAACAAAATAATTTAATGTCTTTCCAATAAATTTACTACAGATTTGGTCAATGTGTATTACTTAGAAAAAAAAAAAGCTATTTTCATTGTAATAGTACCTTAAGACATTACAGTCTTAAAAACTATTTTTTTCATGCTCCTTATTGCATCAAAGGGTTACATTAAGTACCAATGCAAAGAAAAATAAATTATGTTTGTCCCTCAGGGCCTCCAGTCCATTTACAGAATGTGCGTGCAATACCGAGGAAGTTAAGCAGTCTCCTAAGGTTTGACTGTTGCTAACGCAGGTTCTTGGGTGTCTTGCTGGAGCATCTGATGTAAAGTTATTAATAGAGAGAGGCCATGAGATTTAACAAAATCAAGTTTGACTCAGTATAATAATTTCTTTGGGTTTTTTTACTTTTTTTTTAAGAAGAGGTAATTAAAGGTACATGACACAAAAGAATATTGGCATCCTAGTTAAACTTTACAGGTTTTGATAAAACAGCCTGACCTTGTCATATTTTTTCTGATTCTAGTTCATTGAGATATAACCTCACCAAAGTAACTTGTGAGTAAAATCTGAATCAACAGCAGCAGTAGATTTATTGATGCTTTTTATCAATACCTTTGGACAACTCCTGAAGAACTCCAATTATCTTAGAAAACAAAGTCTTTGCAAATGGCAATTGCGTGATTGATTATTTGCAACTCTTACCTTGCAGTCTGAAACATGAATCTAAAGACTAATTCTGAAGCTGAGTCCTTTGCAAGAAGTCTTGGAATATGGATTTTTCTTTCAGAACAACTTCTGAAGCATCAGAAACATTCAGAAACAGAAGAATTTTAACATTTTGTCAATGAAGGGGACACTTGCATGTATCCACTCCTACAACTACACCAAATTCTTTAGGAATTCGAAAAACTTGATCAAGTAAAATATAACTCTACCACACTGCCTTTTTCAAGAGCTGCATACAGACCAGGAGTGTTTGTACTCAGGGCAATGGTTTTCTGAAAAGCCCATTAACTCTCTCAGTCTCCAGTGAGAAAACTGCCTGCGAGACTTATTTCACAAATCTGGGTAGGCTGGAAGATAAGGATAAAAATGTGGACTTTAACTGGAGATTTCTCTGAGATGATAGAAGATAAATCAAGGCACTGATGACAGCAGAAAGTTGAATTCTCATCTGGTTTTGCCATTAGCAAGTAATTTTTTGTGCTGTTGACATGATAAGAATAGAAAGCAGACAATGAAGCAGAAATATTAATCACCTATGGGTGATAAACCAGATTTCATCTCTGGTTCTGGGATATAGTTGAGTTCCACTTGGAATAAAGAATTCTCAGGAGAAACATCATGGAGTCTTGTAAATCCACTAAAATATCAACTATGGTAGAGGTTAAAATTGATTTTTTTCCTAATTTATAGCACACATTAACATATTTTAAAAGGTTCAGTTTGCCTTGGTAAGAGTTACAACAGAAGATAAAAGAATTGCTTATTTAATCAGAACCCGCTCTTGGCATTGTAGCTGCTTTTTCTGTCTGTCAGAACATGACAGGAGGAGTCAGCTTCTGTCTATAAAATGGGAAAATGAGATCAGTGCACTTGTAGAGATTCTAAATTGTCATCTCTGGTGCAGGGTGGGATGCTCTCAGTCCAGTAAGGTGACAAGACCATTGTTACAACCCTCAATCCATCCCCCAAGTGTCTGGTGAGCTCAGAGTAGCTGCAGACCCTGGAAGGCAATGCAGGTAAGCTCAAAAATCATAGAGACAACTCTGAAAATGCTGCCATAGAATCATGTGCTCCCTTGCTTTAGTGTCATTTACTTTATATAGTCAAGACCTGTCAAGTTGGGGTTTATGGAAAGTATATTTTACAGAAAGCAACAAGACTATTTTCACCACAAAATAAAGTTTTCTGTGTGAAGAAGGAGTATACTTAACTGATTAGGTAAGATTTACTTTCTCGTTATACTCTCCTATCTTATAGACAACTTATTAATGAAGAAGTGGAATGTACACACTTGACAATTATAAAAGGGACATTTGTGACTCATTCATTTAATCTTACACTTGGTAGCTCTTGACCTCTCCTTCTCAGTTCACTGGCAAAAACTACTATTTATTATCTACATAGAGGTTATTATAAACCAAAACTTATCCATTTTGCCAAAAGGAAAACATTTTTCAATGCGGAATATTCTTTTCAACTGGAATTTTTATCTTAGCATCATTAATTGTGTTAATGTCTTCCAAGTGTCCCACTTTATTAGGAACTTAACTGAAAAAATGATTAAGGATGTGGGTACTAGATTGTGGAACTTTTTTTCTTTTAACTCAATAATTCCTGAGTTAGTTTTCATGATATATTTGAGCTGTGGACTTGCAGGTCAGAATTCTGTTCCTTGTTGTGTGTGGACAGTGTACAGGACTGGGCTTGCAAGGTGGGGAATGAATCCCAGGAGCTCCAGGCAGGAAGACAAGACAGTGGTGCTCATCATCTTTAATTAAACCTGAATAAGAATGAGGGGTAACCAATTCTGCAAGTGCTGAACTTTTGGGGTTTTTTGGGTTTACTTTCTTGGTTTTTTTTTTCATTGATGCAAACCATAGTGATCTCTGATGAAAAGCCTGAATTTAGAAGAGAGCTGCCATGTAAATTGTGAAGTTTGTGAGCTACAGGAAATCTGCGTTTGGCTCCCTGGCTGCTTCTCAGCTCTCAGCCTGTCAGTGGTGCAATAAACTGCACGTAGCTGCATGTTATCTCTTTACAAACAGCAGCATCACAGTCCTTGATCTGGGTGTCCTTTTAATTTCTGCCTCCCCACTGAGCCCCCTCAGATGCACTGGGATGTGAGGATTCTCAGCCTCCATCAGTTTATTGCCCTTGGATGAGCCGTGGTTTCCATGTGGGCCTGGTGTACCTTGTGTAGCACTCATGAGGCCAAATGGGCCAAAGGTGTGCCTTTGACCTCCAAGGCCTGGCCTAATCTCTAGTACTAGCAATTTGCTTAAATCCTGACTATAAGGTTTAAATGACCTCTCACAACAGTTCCAGCGTGTGCTCATTATCAAATAGACAGGAGTTGATGATAGATGGGTTGGGGAAGCTGTGGAGCCCCAAAGGGCTGTCTCTCCTCCCTCCTGGGCTTGCACAAGGCAGGCTTTTCCTCCTCAGCTTCCCCTGGAAGGGATGGTGACACACAGATGAGGTTCACAGTCACCTTCCCTGGACCTCAGCTCTGTGGGTAAAGGGAAATCTGTGGGGTCAAGTGCTCCAGCAGGTTTTCAGGTTTCCGTGAGCCCTCCTCACTCACCCATGGTGCAGCCCCCAGAGGAGCCCAGAGGCAGTGGGCACACATGGGGGACCCCATGGCAGATGGACATGGCGTGTGTGGGTGAAGCAGGACTGTACAGGATGGCTGCTCTCCAGGAGAGGTTGCGAGGCGCTCTCCTGTGTTTTAAACTGGTTTTTCCCTGTGATTCACTTGGCACTCCGGAGCGGTGTTGGATGGGATCATCCTCCACCTGCTTTGGCCTTTATCAGTACAAGGGATGGCTTGAAAACACCGTTTTGAACATGCAGCCATTTTGAAGCATGGGACTATCACCCAGGCAAGTTGTAGCATCTTTTCTCACGCGGTGAAAAAAAAAAGCAACAGAAACTGATGCCAGCAGAGTACCCCTGTGCCTGGCTGGGCTGAAGCAGAAACAGCAAAGTTCTTGTGTTGGCCTCGTGCTCCCCACAAAAGATGTTTGAGGCTGGCCACCATGCTTGGGGAAGCTGCTGGCCCCAGGACCTGCAGGGGCTGGGCACTGGCCAGGCACCCCGGCTGAGTTCAAACCTGGAAGCGCTGGAGGCATGTGGAGAGGAAGAGAAAGAAAAACACTGACCACCCCAGCATGCTGGTAAGGAAAGAAAACACTGGAGGGCTGTTGAAATATTCGCAGAGGATTAGCACAATGTTACCGTGTTTAGCACAGGTGTTTCTGTAGCTGTGATACATTAGGAAAATTTACAATGTTCAGTGACTCACACTTTCTCCATGTAGTTGTGGTAGTTTATTTTCCTGGGCTAGAGTACAAAGTGAGGAGGAACACCTGCTGGTATTTTGGCCTTCCTGTAATGTCCAAGCTTTTGTTTAATCTAGGTGTGCTTCTTTTTTTTTTTCTTTTTTTTTCCCTTCTTTTTTTTTTCTTTTTTTTTTTCCCTTCTTTTTTTCTTCTTTTTTTTCTTTTTCTCTGACTGCACTGAAGCATTCTAGCACATAACTTTTGCAAGGAAACTGATTTCACCAGAGACATGTAGAAATATTCTGTTCTTTACCTCTGTGGTATTGCATGTCATAAACTACTATCAGCAGGAAAATTATGGACGTATTGCTCTCAATACTTTCTTTGGCTTTACTTTTAAGCATCTAGTTAAACAGCCAAATTTTGAAAACAGATCTGTACACTGTGTATTGCAGTTACTTTCAAAATTTTATCAGAAACGTCTCTTTGAATGTCCTGTAAAGTTGCATATGATCCAAACTAGTTCCACTGTAGAAGTATGGCTAAGAAAGATCCTCCATACTGTTATAAATTCAATATTGATATGAAATGCTTATTTAGGTTGTTTCTCATGGTAAAACTCTCAGTAAAACATTAAGGAAGAAAAGTGAAACTCCATAGAATAAATGCAGAAGCTTAAGACAGATCATCTTATTACTTAAGAAATATTCTTAAAAGGAATAGATCTGGATTAATACTCTTTAATAAAATTAATTATTAATTTCTACAAAGAAAACAATGAGTTTTTTTCCCCAAAAGTATACAAGATGGTGCACAAGCAATTGAAAGTATTCTGTTGGATGGGCCTTGCTGCTGTGTGAAGGAATGAAAAACAGGTGAAAGAGTGAAAAAGTAAGGGAACATAGCTTGATATGCTGTCCCAGTGGAATATTCATTGAAGAGAAAAATCAACCAACATTACTAGAACTTATCAACTGAACAATTTGATCTCAAAATTTTTTAATGTTCTTCTAAGACTAAAACTGCAATTTAGGGGATCTATACAGGTTGTAACTTATATAGTCTATATTTTCCCTGCTTTATCTACTCTAATTTCTTTGTTACATCTCTTCCTTATTAAATTAATATTTATGTTTTCAAAGGAGCATAATAAGAACACTGAATTTATGATGTGGGTGAGTTGCTGTAGCACCATTATCTTTAGAATTCCCTATATTGTGTGCTTGATTTTTTCGACTTTTTCCATTGGATATGCTCTATAAAGTACACTTTTCTTGTTTATTTTGAGTTGCCATACCTGGATTGTATCTCCTTATTTTGCACTTTCTCACTTGTTTTCGCTTTCATTCTCTTGAATCAATTAATTCTCTTGAAGCAGTTAAGGACATTTTTATTAGAATATATTGAAGGTGGCTCAGATTTAAAAATGCAATTGCTCTGGATTTGTGATGTCTGACAGCACTTCATCCATAGGCCCAGACACCTAGAGGGATTGTTTATCATTTTCTAGAAATGTGTATATAAGAATAGCTTATAGGCGACAGGCAGGCACTTGTGTTCAGATGCATTCCACATGTGTTCAGTAACCTTACTTATATGAATAATGCCTTTTATGGAACAAATGCAAATGGAAAGAATTTAAGAGAAAAAAGTTTTCCTTGGGCTTATTCAGGGGTTCTACAAAGCAAAAGGAAAACACAACAGATGCAAGCTACATTAAAGGGGATCAGACACATACATTAAATTCCTTATGTCTTTTTAATTATGCAATTGTGAATTATATTCCTGTTGCATTTGTAATTAGAGGGCAGAACAGATGGTAAAGGCTTATTCTAAAGTAATGTGTCTATTAAAATTATCCACATAGCTAAGCTAACTAAAATAACAGGGTTTCTTAGCCATTAAAATATCCTGTGTACAGATATGTGCTTGATTATTATAGCTCATTACATATAAGCACACACAATATATATGCATATATACAGAAATAAATTTAATCTATATTAGTTATATGCTGTATATACCTTTAGATGTCATTTATTACAGTAGTGAAGGAAAACGAAGCCTGATTCTATAAAAAGCCTCCCATGTGCGTAGACAAGACACACCGTTGTATGGTCATCATGTGTCGTTTGTTTTCTCCATCTCCAATTTTAGCTGGAGATAAAGTGTGAAGATGAATTTATCAGATGAGGTGTTCTGATATAGGACATGACACAGACAGCTATGGTATGGTTGTTATTACTCTGCAGAAGCTTGCTTTATTTGTAGTCTGTATATTGGACCTATTATCTCTTGTTTACAGATTTATCTTATATCAAGATCTGGAGATACTTGTGTTGGCAACCATTTTTTTTCATGCCATCTGTAATGTTTTCCAATATAAGCCATGCACTGAACTGATATTATCTAATCATTTGTGATGTCATGAAATTCTCTCCTGGCACCAAACCCCTCACATTTTAGGGAGTTACGAAGGTATGAAATGAGCGAGAGGAGATGATCCTAGTTTTTACAGTTCTTATGAATAAGGTATTTGTTCTATAAAACAAAATTAATCTGACATCTGTGTATTGACTTAAAATGGGTCCTTTGGAACATCCCCAAATATATTCAAGGCATGATGGCATTTCTCTGACCTCTTTATATCTAAAATATCTTAATCCCTGATTGCTTTCTTGACCTGAAAGCCCCTCTGTAATAATGGGTATAAAGGAAACTCATTAGGGTATTTAATTTCAAACATTGAATTTCAGTGAATTACTCTATCAGGGTATGATGCTTTAGTTCAGAGCTGAGTCTGTGTGCTTGCATGTGGTTGCACATCCTTAAGATCATCATGGCCCCATACCAAAGTACAGTACCTGTACAGTACCTGTAATGTACCATGCCACCAATTCCACCCAGAGGGGGAAGACAGTGACAATAAATGTCAAGCCCATTCACTCAGGAGGAGAAATCAGCTCAGAGCATTTTTTAAAACCAGGATTTGACAGGCAAATGACTAAACATATTTCTTTAGTGATCCAACATTTCTTCTTAACAAGGCAAGTTGTCATTGACTCTGCTTGTTGTCTATAAATTCTGACTGACTCAATCTTCATAATGTCAGACTGGTCAAAAGCATCAGTAAATTACATGAATAAAACATAATACTTGGTAATTGTCCTTAGCTGCTAAGATACAGTAATTTCATTTGCTCAACAGTATTTGTCCAAAATAGTGTTTCCTGAATTGGCCATTACTTTTACTTTCCTAAAATGGATGCCATAACCTCTGTAAACACCTTATCTACTTTGGTTTCATGCAATATGATGTTGCAAAGATGTTGCTGCTTTTGCTCCTCTCGTTCTTTCCCCCATCCTGCCGTGGGGAAGGGGGTGAGGACTGAGTGACCATGTGGTGCTTAATTGTCAAGTAGGGCTAAACCACGATGACAAATTGAGCACTTTTCTTTATCTCTGGAGACGTCAAAAAATGAGTTTCCTGCATCTGGCAAATAAAACAATAAGCACAGTTTGCTGTAAGGAGGGTTGACTCTTGGCTTATTCTCAGGTACTGTAGAATCACATTTTCCTTGCATGTGAATTGGATCCCCTACTATGTCCTACTCATAAAAGAGCCAGAAATGAAAAACTAAGAATGCTCCTGGCAATGCCTTCTGGCTTTGGAGACATGTCTGGATTCATGCATGCATTGTGCATAATGCAGTATGTCCTTGAGAAAATCAAAGTTAATTTCTGTGGTTTGGATTCTTGTTTATTATAGATATTAAAAAAAAAAAAAAAAGAAGAAGAAACAGAGAAATATGATTGCCTGCCAGACACTAAGTTGATTGATAGCATTTCTTTCTTGTCCTTAGACCAAGCCTCTCACATGCAAATATTTTAAATTACATCTGCCAAATAAAATTGTTGTGAAGCAGACCTTTTATTTTTCTAGGTTCTTTTGAGAACACATCATCCTAACGTGCCCTCTGACAAACTGCCAGGAGAACAATTTTTGACACTGAATGGTGTAGGAAAAGAAATGATCCTATAAGATCCTTTTATAGCTGCTTCCCACTGCGCTCTTTATTCAGCACCTGGAATGTTCTTGCTGGCTATGTACTTAAGTGCTTTACTGTAATGTACATATCCTCTGGTTTCTGAAATACGCCTCGATGTACCCTTTTCCAGTCAGGCAGAAAAAAATGTCAGTCCAATCCTAAGGAAAAGAAATCAAAGCTAAATAGATGACAAGCCACCTTTCTAGTTGAAGGACCTTCGAGCAATGAAAATGTAAAGCAAAAGAGAGTTATGTATTGATCATATTCAATTCATTTTGCTGGACCAGCAAATACATCAAGCATCTGACCAAATTCCAGCAGTTCACTCAATATTTGGAAAGAAACATATAATCAGTGCACAACCTGCAGTGAGAAGGAAACATAAAGCTAATACTGCAAAAACAGCTTTGTTGGAGACTCGTTCAGGGAGATGTAAATTGCCATTCCTTTCTCCTTAGGTGGGTATTTCATACCCCTGTGTCCTGGGGTGACACATTTACCTGTGCTGATTCAGAGTTGCCATTTCAGAGTTCCTGGTCAGATTCTTACGGGCTGTAAATCAATTTAATTCTACTTATTTGTGTGAACTATCAGGAGAAGGATCTGACTCATTAAGGGTTTACTTGGTCTGAGTAATGCTTCCATATTTTGACCCAAAATATAGCATATTTTGTCTGGTTAACCACAGACCACAACAATTAGAAATACTCAGATAAAAATCTAGAAGATGCAATGAAAGCAGTTTCATCTCCTTCTCATCGTCTGCAAAAACTAGTTTAAAGTAGGCTAAACTACAAGTCTATTTTGGAACAAGTATTTTTGATATTTCCAAAATATAAGGTATGTAGTAAGTTCCGTTAATTTTTAATCATTTTTGAAGTGCCTAAAAATAATTACTATCTTACTGCTTTAGATAGCTTGACACATCTGAGTAGGAGAGCAGATGCTTCTGAGTTTGCCGAGTAAAGGGTGACTAACAGGAAAGACCTTTTTTAAAATAAATGGTGTGATCATGCAGTAACATTTAGCCTAACTGCTACTCTTTCACCTTGGGTTTTTAAATTTGATTTATCCATCAAAGTATTGCACTGGAAAATAATGTAGCTCTGTTGTTTAATTATTGAAGATTATTAAGTATTATAGGAATCTTTTGATCAATACTAATTTTGGACTTTGTACAGAGTCTGGATAAGTTGCTGTGGTTTGACCATTCCAGAGCTTTAGACAGGGAATGAAATTATATTAGATCAGAGAGTAAATAAGCAATTAGTACACAGAATAGCTAGAACCAAGCTGGCACTCAGTGAACTGGAATGGATTCAATGATTGCATGCGTCACCCTGATTTACAGATGTGTAAAATATGGTTCTTTTCCAGTTTCTGTTCTTGGCTAATAAGCTAAGATTTTCGTCAGAAATTCAGAACCTATTAGTTCATTCTTCAGTGTCTCTAGTCATATGCTGCAAATAAATTATGCTCAAATTATATTTGGTATTTGAAGAATTAAGTTTTTATTTTATTTAGGTATCTATATATCTAAGAACACATCCCAGCTGGTAACTTCACTTTCACACAATGGTGCACTCATTTGCAAAGCAGAGTCCTCCCTCCTTTACTCTTGCATTTTCCTCTCTCTTTTCCCGCTTTCTCTCTCTCTTTTAAGAATTTACTATTCCCCCTCCAAAGGCACCACCTGAGTCATGTAGTTCAGTGTAAAATAGCAAATAAGCAAAATGTACATTCACTTTTTTTGTTGGCAAAGAAGGTGGAACAAAAAGTGGCTCTACAATGGAGGAGGGATTCAGAG
The DNA here is from genome assembly GCA_013397755.1 of Cnemophilus loriae. Classification (NCBI taxonomy): domain Eukaryota; kingdom Metazoa; phylum Chordata; class Aves; order Passeriformes; family Corvidae; genus Cnemophilus; species Cnemophilus loriae. The sequence continues at coordinate 145,152 of VZTF01002641.1, forward strand.
TAAATCAGAAACTTCCTCCATTTATTAACATATTAAAGCCCAAGAAATGAGGAGATAGATTGATGTGCTCAGACACTAGTGAGTACAATGTGGCAGAATTTTTAAGGGGTCCTGATATTGATAGGTCCAAAATATACCATCAATCCATCTATCATGATCAGCTGTGTTAAGAAGAAAAAAGGAACTTGCTAACAAAATATCCCAAGTACTAGAGTATATTTTAGTGCATAGCTGACACATGCTGCATATTTTTCAGTGATGTCAAATAATTAGTTATCAGCAACTGAGACAAACAAAAAATCTCAGAAATAACTGGCTGTGGGTTCTCAAGGGGAATATATAGATGAGATTCTCCTGATAACACAGCTGTAGGAATGTTCCATGCATTTCACCTAATGTAATCAACTTGATTTCTGAGAAACTGCACAACTTCCTTAACGGGAATTAAAAACTCCAGAATGGCCCAGTGGCCAACATCTTAGTAAGCAGCTGGGAGCAGGTTTCACCTTTTCAACAATAATCTACCCACGTTTGCTGTGAGCTGAAGCAGTATATTTCAGGCTGGGGAGAGACACTACAAAGTGTACGGCTTTATGATTGAGGAAATTGCATCCCAGAAGTGTGTGGGGACCCTCAAGTGCTGCTGCCAAATGCAGCTCTGAAGTGCTCCAAGGGATCTGCAGATATTTCCAAAGATAGTGGCTAATATGGCTGCAGTCGGTGGCCCCTCAGGAATGGAGGGAATTTTGCCTTTCAGCTCCAGGAGCTGAAATCTGTGCAATATCAGGAGTGCAGGTGGAAGAGAGGTTCCTAGGAAAGAGGAAGTCTACTAGGCACATGAAAAACATTTTCTGCAGGAATGATTAGGGTCTCAGGAGAGCTTTACTGGGGAGAAAGCAGCCTGATATTTTCCATACGTGGCAGGGAGAAGCATAAATCCATTTTTGTGTTTCTTTTTTGTGAGATTAAAATAGTAATCTCTGCTGATTTCATTACTTGAAAGAACTTTTCCAAAGGGTATAATTCTCTTTCTGTTTGCAAAACTTTTTCATTTTGCATATGACATTACCATTGCACTTTATTTTTCCTATGCTGAGTACTAATGAGAATGGAGACTAGAGGATAAATGAAGCATGGATCATCCTGCTGTTCATCATAAAGTTCGAGGGTCTGACAGAGTTTGTCAGAAGTTTTCAGATTTAAGGACAGTGAAACTTAAATTTCTAATGCAGAATTTGCCTAAGCAGCTTAAGTCTTCTGCCATATAATTTCTGAAGTTTTAGTATTGTTGTTAATTACTATGAGTTCCTGAAGAAATTCACAAATTTCTGTTTCCTGCCTAAAATTCTTTGCTTCCTAAGCCAAGGTGTCACTGCACAGCTGGTTAAAACTCTTCCTAGGAGAACCGTTTAGTGCTGTAGAGACAGATTCAAAAAAACTGGAGCTCTCTGGGAAGAACACATTGCTGGTCTCTTATCAGCTCCACAAGAGCAATCAGGCTGCTTTGGGCCCCTTTATTGTAATTAATATCCCAGGAGGCTGAGAACTGACGATCTCAGCAGACTGTGACTTTACCCATCTTATGTTAAAAGGTATCATATCGAGTTGCTTGGAACCGTTAAGTGTGTGAGTTTCCCATAGGCATTCTCCAGATTCTGGTTCCCAAATCCTGCCAACTATACTTACTTACTTACTTACTATACTTATCTTGTGCTTCTTGAACATGCAGTCCACCTTACTTTGAGAGAACAAATATGAAAAGAGCTAGGAAATCCCGTAGCCATACCTTCATCAAGCTCTTTTGTTTCCTTTGCCTATGTTCATAGCAAGTCTTAAGGTTCTTGTTGACTTCCACGGAAAGACTTATAACTAAGAGCTCAGGAGACTGGGTGTACCTTGTCCTGCTCAAGTTATTTGCTGGGACCTGCAAGTTCAGCTTCTGGAGTGGCCCTTAACAGTGAGACAAACCTTTGATACTGATGACAATAATCACAACTGGAAGCTAGAGATCCTCTAAGAGAGCTAGAGAATCTTTCTTAGATATTCAGAAGGCTTAAGGACCCAGGCAAGTTATGGGAATGCTGTAGAATAAATGGGCTGTTCAGGTACTACCTGCAGTCAATATTAGATATGCCACACAATGAGGGGTTGTTGAAGTGACAGAGCAGATGTTTTGTTTTACAGAGGTCACGTACAATTTATCTGTGAATTGTGATAGTGCTCCATAGCTGAATAGAATGCCATGGAACCTAACAGAGCAAATCAATTAACTGTGCTAGGACAGGAACAGGAAAAAATTGGGCTCTTGGAGTAGCAGGGTTATATTCCTGCTATTTAAGGTGTCTCTAGGTAGTGTTAATTGTTTTGGTTTAATTTCTAAAATGCCATGTGGTATTTGTACAGTTATTTCATAAATTAGCACTATGAATGCAATTATATCAGGCTATGAATTTTGTCTGTTCAGATGAAACAAGGATGTGGGGATTAGAAGAGTCTTTGATTAAAGTGTCCAACATCTCCTCTATTATTTCTACAGGTAATGTCAATAAAAATCTCTTGCCTCTTAAGTCCTGGAAATGAGCATATGTTAGAATACTCTGCTCTCTTTGGAGTCTTTGTAAACAATCATGATTTATTTTCTGTCTCCAGTATCTCCTATGCAAGTTTGTATTTATGTTCTGTTTTCTATTTTGAGACAATCAAATTAAAACTCACTTTGTTTCATAATTATAAACATCCATTTTGACTAACTGACAAATCTCGCTGGAATTTTGTTCCCAGAGCTATCATTCGCCAAGATATAACGCAACAAAATTTATTAGGATTCTACCTAGTTTCTTTAAATTTTCTTTGGAATTGTGCAGCATCTATTAATTTACATTCACTTGTCTCTCTTCATTCCTATGTGATTAAAGCATTTATTGATTAGTTTTCTGCTTTTTCCCCTACTATAATAAAATTAAGTAGAGTTAGGAAACACACAGGAAAGCAAGAGAAGTGTCTTTTACTTGTTGCTATTTAGTGCAGAATCTTTCTCTCTAATAAAGTGACCTTCATAGTAGATGGCAGAGGGTTTTTAAGGCTTCTGCTGAAGCTTACCTCAACACAGGAGTTATATGATTAGGGACAGAGTGTCATTATCCCCTGGGAGGGAATTTAGCTCAAGTGAAGTGAATAGAAACAGGGTTATGTTTACAGAGAACAGGTACATACAAAGTTGTCTGTTGTCTGGGTCATGCCTTCTAATTTGGTTGCCTTTACTGGGCAAGTGTGAACAGGGAAATCAAAGGTATTATGTAAAAAGTTAGAAAAACATTAATGGACAGGAAATTTTAAGACTGTTCCTTGCAACAACAGCTGGAGATGAGCACTACAAAACCTTTCTGATGTGTTGAACAGTTGTCATCTCCTGCTGGTAAAAGCAAATGTGGAGAGGTGTCCCACTCCTCACATCAAGACTCCTGAATCACGTTCCATCCACTATTTTTTCATGTTGGTCAAGAAAAACTTCACTTGAAATACTGGTCTCATTCCTGCTGAAGGGTTTAAATCCCCTGTTTTATTCAGGGGCTATGACTGCAGGTTTGCCTCTCATTCCTGTCCTTCCTGACTCCAGGTTTTCCAGTCACTCTTTGAAAAGCTCAAAAGGAGTGGAGTACATTTCAGTCAGGAAGAGTACAAAAGAAACAGGATGAGCTGATGAGTTTGAAGGGAAATATGCTTGGCTGACATTCTGAAGTGTTATTTGAATATTCTTTCTTTTGCATGCAAGGTACACATCTGAATTATGTGAGTCTGGCATCCAAAACACTAGGAAGAGTGGGATTAGAAGCATGTAAGAAAACCTCAGATTCTAATTTAAATTGAGGGCATATAAAATGATGTGTAGAAAGTCAGGTGGAATGTTAAGAGATTCACAAGCCAACTTTATAACACCTGATATAATATTTATTTATATTCACTATCTTTTTAGCTCTTGTGTCTAAAAGTAAGGTCTGAAACAGTTCCATGTCAAAGCAGTTCTAACTTAAGACCTACAGACCATTTCTGAATGGGCTTGCTTGAATGAAAGACTCAAGAGCCTAAGGAATAGAGAATTAAATTCAAAACACAGATGAACTTAATTGTGACAGACATCATAAACAGTCCTGGGGATTTAGAATGGCATGGACCATATTGTGTCCTTGTGTGAATGAATTAAGAACTGATGCTATTCTGAATGGAATTCTTGGAGTAGCATTTGAAAAGTGCGCATTTTTGGTATAAGCTAACTTGATGCATTTTCCTTTAATTGATTCATTTTACTTTCCTTCCTTTATCAAGTTTTAAAGTTCCATGGGACAGGTTTCTATCTTCTTTTTTTCTTTTTTTTTCTTCTCTTTTGCTCAAAGGATATAGAAGAAAATACAGTAACCTTACTCAAAGAATATCTGTAGAGCTGTTTTCTTAAAAAGAATGTCATATGTCAGCTGTGGAATTTGAAGAGCTTTGGCAAAGGCTGTACTCCGGAGAGGCCTAAGACAGTTATGTAGAAATCTGTGCTTATAGTTAATCATGTTCAACAGTCTTACCATCCAAATGAAAAAATTGCATTCAGCTGAGTTAGTCCATATAGAAACTCTGCTTCCCTTAGCTTGAGCACTCCTTCCTCCCTCAAAATAAGGGCTACCTCCTATATTTTTTCTTGCTGGCTTGCTTCACTTGCTTGTGAATGTTTAATATTGATCATCTCTGTCCTTCACTCTGGGACGTCTGCCAAACACCTCACGCCAGCTATTATAGGATTAGATATATTTTGTCTAACTGGTGGAAGACTTTTCAGTCTCTGTTGTTCCCTGGCATCCAGCTTACAAGAGTTGCTTTAATATACCCTTGCCCAGGGCCAAATCACCATTGCTAATAACAAAACCTACAAGAAGGCCACCAGCAGGACATGAATTTTTGTGTGCTTTAGGGGGATGAATATTTTAAACATCATCTACCCAAGAAGCCAGGAGCTGGAGTATGGGCTGCCAGCCTTACAGTGCCACAGAATAGCAGGCATTCTATTAACACTCATCTTAAAGTTTCTTTTCTGCCTCAGTGTGTGCCTTTCATGTGCTGTGCTGATATGTGCAATGCTTGCTTGGCCTCTCAATTACATTCCTGTGCCCTTCCTGGAAGGGTGGGGCCGTACAGGTATGAGATACCTTATTACCATTTTCTCTATTGCCCTGGTGCTCCTCAGCCATGCTTCAAGCAATATCAGTGCCATCTGGGACACCCGCTCACATCCAGACCTTCCCATGCTTGCTTCAAGCCCTTCTAGTGAGCCCCTGGCCTGGACCAATCTCATCTGGACTGGTCTGTTCATCCTGGTTGAAGAAACCTGGCAATCTACTTCTTCAGCCTGGTAAGAATTTTATATACTTCCTTGTTTTCACAGAGGAGGAAGGATGTAATCAGACTGTTCAAGTTATGGAGCAGCCAGTCTTTGGGTCAATAGGTAGAAATACACCACACTAAACTTACTGCTCTCTGCCATAAGAGCATTGGCTCTCAGCCAGTGTCTAGAAGAAAACATTACAGCCTTGCCTAAGCACTTAGCTGCTGCTCTGTCCCATAAAAGTTCAAGCAAGGACAGTTCTCATTGTAATTAAAGGCCCTGATGTGGCAATGGCTTGCTATGTGCAGTATTCTGCTTCTTAAATGCAATATTTCTGTATCCTGGCACAGAGCTGTCAGATTGCTGTTTATTTATAGCCAGAAGATCCCGTGCATGGCTTAAAGGCATCTTTCTATCTTGGAAGAGCACTGGGCTAGTGAATGTGAGGATTGAAATGCAAATGTTACAGTACTTTTAAATATTGAACTGAGAAAATCTCTTCAGACCTTTGGGTCACTTAAGAAATTGTGGGATTATCTCCTGCTCCTGAAACCATGTTGTAGCTCTAGTACCCCTTGCAGCCAGATGGACCTTAGAGCAAAATTGTACCTGACATTCTTCTGGTCAAACCCTTGCGCTGGGAGCTGTTTAGGCATCAGAAAATTACCAGTAGGAATGACTAAAGGAAAGGTAGCTTACACTGTAGGTGTTGCATACCTTTATTGAAGGAACCAGCAGTGGTGGATAAGCCTGATTTTTACCCTAGAATTTTCTAGTTTTTCTCATAGCCATTCTTGCTTCTGCTCACATCCTCTATGGCCCCTGCAACGTTTCAGTATTGTGGAACTCAGCATAGGCTGGGAACAGGTTGTGGCCACAGGCAGCACAAGCTGAAGCAGAGCTGTGACAGGGTTGTTGCTCTGCAGTTCCCTTATTAAGGACGGCTGGAGCTCTCTGGGGCAAGGCAGCAGGGACACCCTGGAGCAGAGGTGCAGGCGTATCCCAAAAGACTTGGGTGAATGCATGCCTGATTCATCTTCCTATCTCCGTCCCCTCCAAATACCCATTTCCTGGGAACTGTTGCATCATTTCTAAGCTCAAGCATAGGATAATACATTTACCTTCTGAGGTCTCCAGAGAGCCAGCCAAGAAATAAGACTTCAATGTGCTTCCAGAAGCTAATTTTCAGCAGCCAAAATCTGATCCAGATTAGTTTCTTTCACTATTACCATTTTTTCTTAGCCATTTTCCTCCCACAATTATGTAAATCATTGCATTCCTCTTCAAATGGTCTGAGACTGAAGCTACTCCTAGTGACTTAGAAATGTTTCTGACTCACTGTGCTCGGACCTTGGGAAATAAAATTAATCTGAAAAAAAACCAGTTTCTGGAAGGTTCTTCTTGTGGACTGTGATTGCAGGTGAGGTTAATTTCAGTGGTTGTGTCAGGGTTTCTTTGCTTGGTTGGTTGGATTTTAGGTGGTTTTTTTTCCAGAGTATTAAATTAATTTTACAGCCTTTCAGATAAAAAAAAAATCCTGCTTTGTGTAAACGTTCCTCTATAGAAATTATTTCATCTTTTAAAAAATTATTTTCTATTCCTAATAATCTATTCTGGTCTTCTGATCTCATTACTTATCTATTATACCATACATTAATTTTTAGTTTTTTAGGTAAGAAGTGCTGTTCAGTTTTCTTGATGTCTTCTTTATTTTTAAAAGCTTCCTTCTTTTCTCTTTCTTTTAATTTGTAGATGTATCCTTTCTAAGTTTTGCATCCCTTCATTTTTTCTTTCATTTGATTCCTAGTGTGCATGGGTATCTCTTGGATATAAAGTCAGATAGGCATCTAAATATTTATAAAATATTGTCTCAGGAAATAGTCACTTCATAACCATGAATGAAGTAGACATTCCAGTTCCTCTCCAAAATGTATGGCCTTAATTCTTTGGGTGTAAGGAGTACAGCACAGTTAGTGTTTTGATCAAGACTAGAAAAGTTCTTTATGAAGACAAGAATTGATTCCGGAGTATATGTGGAGTCTAGCATGTGAATAATTTTCTAGGGGAAAGGTAGAGTGTGAACTTTATCTTGACTTCATTAACTACTCAGTTTTATTGCCTATGTGCATATTCTTCTGTTTCAGAATTGTATTGTAAATATCACGGGGCTTATACTTTTTCATGTCTTTCATCATTTGCCGTTGCTAGGGAATAGCAGGAATGCTAGAAGGTCACTCAGCAACGTCCCTCATGAAAAGTGTCCACATGCATGTAAAATGTGCCTTCCAGTGGTGAGGTCCACAACTTGTACGTGCCTGTGTTCGGTGTGTCAGCGCTGAGAACAAACATTTAAATTATGTTCCTCTCGTCTCCCTTGTATTTATTATTAAGAGCATATGTGTGCACATGGTCTAGTCTGTGTATTCTTCTGGACACAAGAAGGTGAACCTGAAAAAAGAATCAAGCAAACACATCTTCCTCCCTGTTTGCAAAGTTTTGCTAAAAGTACTTACTGAGTTCAGGGGCACTCCAGAAGACAATAGAGTATAATGGCACCTATCTATGTTTGGTGATATTTGAAAGCTCAGAATTTGCTTTTCATACAAGGGTACACCTCTTTTTTGATCCCCAGGGTGCCATGGCATGAGCAAATACCAGCCACTGAATTGTCTCTGTGTGGAAAATTGGATTGTGGTTCTTATTGGAATCATTATTGTCTCTGGGTACAAGTAGATGCATCTTGACAAATTGAATTCCACTCCAGAGGAGAAGAAATAACAGAAATACTTTGTATCTTTTTCACATTAAAAAAACAAAATATGCTGGCTTTGTAAAGTTGCTATATCAGTTTGGAGGTTAAATATTTATGGAGTTCATTTTTTGCATATGGATCAGACATGAGTCCAAAGAGTATGGTAAATATAGTCAACCCACATGTAACATGGTTACAGAATTTCTCATAGCCCAGCAATTTATTTTTCTTCCTGATTGCTTTGTAAATGACAATATAAATTCTGTCCATTTTAAAATTTTATTTTTTACTTCAGTACTTTTGCTGTCGACAAAACAAGGACTGAGCCTATTGCAGTCAACAGCGACAAAATCAGATTTTCTTGGCTTAGGACCAGCCCCAAAGCAAAAGAATAACCACTTTTGTGGTAGGAGTTAGCTTCAGTGGCAATCCAAAAACACATAGTGTAATTAACCAGATAAAATGGGTTTTTTAAATTCCATATGGAATGGAAGGCAAAGCGCGCACACATCCCACGAATTTTGGATAGTTATAGTCCATATTTACATTACCAAGGAGTATGAACTGATAGAAGTGAATCTTTAAGCAAAAACTTTGTGAAGAGGCCTATGGTTTGTAATGTATTTTTGCTTGGCCATAGTACAGCCTGTGATACTCAGTATGAATTTATGTGACACTTTCAGCAATGTGGCAATACAGCCAAAAGCAATATAACCCTAGAAATCATGGAAAAGACTGGTATTTGTGACAGATGTAGAGAGGGGAAAGTGATCTTACCTCTGTCATACTTGCTTTACCCACAGGCTGGCCCAAGTATGTGAGTGAAATTGAGCATTTAATAAAACACTAATTAAAGTAAATACCATAAAAGCATTAACTTCCATAAGGTGTTTAAATTGAATTCCTGGGTACTTTGGCATCACTCCAGCTTTCAATAAGTTCTGATCTAACTGTATCAGATCACCAATTCAAAGACTCTGATTTTAGTTTATGGAATATTCCCGTTAATAACGATACCTTAGACATCCATTAAGTCTGGAACATTAATTTTATGGAAAAGTTCCAATACAAGTACATTAGATTTTTTTTTTAAGCTAAATTAGCAGCATAGGCTTTTAACAAATGTCATAAATAGCTATATTTAATGGAAAGATTACCCAAATTAAAACCAGACCAAAATAGAAAATACAACTCCCTCTATTTAAGTCTTGACCTTCAGAATCCTCTTAAAAATTGTAAACCGAATGAAGCCATGAGTGTGTCAAACTTCTCGTTGGTTTGTCATATGGGCTAGAAAATTAGCAGATGACTTAGGAAACAGCAGTGTGCTTTTTTCTTCACTGGTAGGTGAAATGCTTTGCTTACACAGATTGCTACAATACTTTTGAAAATGTAATTGTCTTATAAGTAGTGTATGACTCTAGCCATTTAAAACATCATGACAGTCTATACATAATCCAGACATTCTATCTTCCACCTTTTTTTTTTTTTTTTAATTAGATCATTTATAGGATGATTTTCCAAACAGAATGATTCCTAAATTCATAAGTGTAAACTATTGAGCTCACCTGTCTTCTGCACTGATTTCTGACCTTAAGTCACATTCAGCCAATGCAACAGACGAGGAGGAAGAGGAGGATTATACCTTCCAATTTCATGAGAATCAGTTCCTGGGGAACAGGAGGAGGACTCAAGCCAGTGCCTGCTGAGGAAATGCTCAGGGGAGCTCGGACATTCTGTGCTCTGTGTGGCAGAAGCTGTATGGCCCAGCAGCAGACACAGAACCCAGCTGGTAGCAGAACTTTAGCCTACAGGAGCTTCTCTTGCTCACAGGAATGTTGTGGGATGTGGAGGACGCTGGAGTTACCACAGTAGTGGACTGAACGAGGCGAACGACACAAGGACACAGAAAGCCAAGTTCCACTCACTTAACTTCTCCCATCTTCATTATTATCCCATTTGAACCACCTGGCATTTTTCTGTTAAAGTGTTCCTCAGAGTGAAGACATTCAAAACAGCCCAAAAGGTGTTAACTCTGTCAGGCTGAGCCACTACTAAATTTCCACCAGCTAATATCAAGTGTATACAGGACTAATGTTATTAAATCAAATTCCTCCAAACTGGGCTTCCTTGTTAGAGCTCAGTGAGATTGAAACTCTAAGCAAAAAGTAGAATATGTTCCTTTCAAATATATGTGTGTCAGACTGTGAGAAATGCTAGTTAGAATATTCCTTATAACGTAAATAAATAACAAAATGTAAAATAACCCAAACCATGTGATATATTTTAATGTACAAAGCAGTTGGGGTATAATTAACATTGAACTTTTGGTTTTAAGATCGCATTTACCAGCTTCCAAGAACTAGCTTTTAGTGATGATGTGTTCTCAGCTGTTGCATGCTCATTTTTCTGTCATAAGTTTCTAATAATACTAATCAGATATAGAATTTCTTATTTTTGCATAATGAAATGTTTTCATATATGTTACATAATGCTTTCTTTTTCCTTTTTTTATTTTTTCTTTTGGGAAAAAAAGAGAATTTTCATAACTCTGGTCCCTGTCCCTTACCTGTTGTCAAGGTCTGATGTGGAGAGAAACACAAACTGAAGTCACTGCATCCATGCAGCTTTGGAAAAATTTGTAATTTTTTGTGTTATGGGGGAAAACCAGAGTCACTGGAATTGAGTTCCTCCTTACACAAGTTAAAGTGACTCTTTCTGTGTTGAGCGTCTTAACAGCTTTCCATCAATTCATATTTCCCAATACTGGCATCAATACTACTTCTTAGGAAAAAGTTCTGCGTGGAAATATATCTTCCCTGTTTTGAAATACTGCAGTGAAAGAAAGAGTTGCTTTCTTTGAAATACGACATCCCTAAAGTGATATCCCCACCGTGGAGGGAATTGTGTTCATGTGAACCACTGAACCACTGAGATGATCTACTAAAATTTATAAGCCACGTACTCTGAAGACAGGAAGTCAAATCTGCTGAAAATTGAATAAGAAATTTGGTTTTTTCTGTCTAAACTCCCTGACAATAGCTATACTTTGTGCCTTGAGTTACTAGATAATCAAGATACACAAGCTGAAGAATCCATTCCCTCAGGAACTTTCAGTGTTTGGCACTTTTTTTGCCTAAGGGAGATCATTTATTTTTACACACAATAGGTCATTTCTTCCACTCAGATCAGACACAAGACAACTTTACACCTATCATTTTTAAGATTAAAAAAGGGTTGAGAGTGCTGCTTGTCCCTCATACAAAAGCACACCAAGCAGAAGGTCCTTTACAGGATTAGAGTCTTGAATGTGGTAAAAACCACCCAAGTTTTAGCATGCAAAATGAGTAAATATTAAATAATATTTTATAATATATAAATATATAATATAATTTGAAGTCCATCAGCAAGGTTTTTAAACATGCAGGGATTGTGTTATTTTTTATTAATATGAAAATCTGCAAGGTAAATGCTGTAAATGCTACTTTGAAAAAATTAATTCACTTTAAATAGTGACACTAGATGACCACAGTTCTGACTGTTCTTCTGTGTACAGTGGCTCAAGTAAACCTTCTGTGGTTCAAATAAACTCATCAGAAATATGGCAGTAGAGTCTACACCTTTAAACTTCACTAGAACAAAAAAGGTTTCTCAGAGGCATTGGATGAAGTTTCTAGCTAACCCTAGATTTCAGTGTCTTTTTGGGATGCATATGCAAGTTTTCTGATCAGTAAAGAAACACCCAACCTACGTGAGACAATAGATCTTCAATGTTAGAACATCAGGTTGTACCTCAACACAACTTCCTGCATTGCCTGAAAGTTCTCTAAACTAAAGCTTTTAATTTTACTTCAGCAGGAGGCTTGATCCAGATCTCAGTGGAATTAACAGGACTATTTCTGTTAACTTAGACAGGAGCAGAGTCAGGGCCAAGGTCAACAATATTAATTTGCTTTAGCTTCAGGCAGACTTCCTCCGTTTTCAAGAGTAAATCTTCACTCCACCTTGCTTGAAATTCAACAACCATGTGTAAAGCTTGGAAAGTTACAGTTTCTACTAATGGCCTCTGAGCACCTAATTTGGGTGTGTGCATGCCCTGTCCTCAGACAGAGTTCGTCACCTTGGGTAGCATTTATTTCTCTGTAGATGGGATTGGGAAGTTCTTTGGGCAAGAGCTTGATGCAAAGTATTTTGTCACCACCTTTTTCTTTGAAAAGTAATTCAACATTTTTTGGCTTATCCACAAGATCTTCAGTAGGTGCTTTGTATTTCTGTTAATATAATTGCCTAGACAAATTAAATTGCAGAACAGAAATGACAAAAACATTTTCCTGCCAAACTTTCAATTCTGGTTAAGATTCTGTCTGTCTGCCTCCCTCTCTTTTTTCCCTCCAGCCTTCTTTTGGATGCTGTCTGCCTTTTGGCAGATTTAGAGATGCATAAAATGGTACCTTCAGCACATCAACACAAAAATGTTAGCAAGATGATGACAGATATTTCCCAGTTCCTCACATTTCAAGGTCCTGGTTTGTTAATTCGTGATTTTTTTTTTCCTTGTACTTCATGTGTCTCTTTGGTCCCTAATACAGAAAACTACGAGTGCCACAGGTTATTGATATTAGTAGAACTCAAAAAATTAAGGTTAAGCCAGGACCAACCAATCTAAGATAGATGTGATCACAATGCTTAAATGGGGATAAAAGCAGTAATTTTTCTATAAGTTGATAAAAACAAGGAACACATTTTAAAACCATGCAAGGTTCCTAAGGTTAAACATAATTCTCAAGGGAAAATAGCAAAGGATCAGGGAGAACATTTCTTTCTTTTTACACTCTGCAAGAATTTTTGTTAAAATATTGAAAAAATACACCTTAAGAGTCAAACTTGATATTGTACTAAATGTTTTAATATGTGGGCATATATACTTTTATAACTGGAAGTGTAAAAAAATATTATTGTCCCAGTCTCTGCTAGTCTACAACTGTGCCATAGGTGCCTGATTGAAAGTAAGTGAAATTTAAATTCCTCAGTTAGATGGTTCTGAAATGTTTTCTCTGCTTTTCACGGAATATTCTTAGGACCAGCATTTAAATTTTCATGACTGGAAAGATATGTAATGCCAGTGTCTTTGGGTAAAGATAATGAGCCCTAAAGAAGTTATGAAAAAAGCCAAGGAGCCAGAAGGGGAAAAAAATACAACAAGAAGATGGCCAAGAGGGAGAAAATACAGATATTAAACAAAATGTCTGGCAGAATGCCCAGCCAGAATTTTCCATATGTATCGAGGTCAGGCATCACAAGTTTTTCTGAAGATAAGTCCTGTATAGGATACGAGATATTTAAACAAGCAACAGAAGATACTTCCTCTCTCTTTCTTGTGGATATTGTGGCTGCTAATTAGAGCTTTTGGACAGTGACTGAGGCAGCGTGTGCCGGTTAGGAAGTTACAGAGTAACACTGGAATCGGCAAACATGGAATCAGCAAAGGTGGAATCAGCAAAGGTGAGCTGCAGGTGGCAAGCTCAGTGCAGCCACCCAAGGGAACCCTGGCAAACCATGAAAACCAAAAGGCACCCTGTGACCAGAAAGACATTGCAGTTCCATATAGGGTGGTCCTGGGCAAGAACTTAAATGACAGTAATACAAAACTTTCATAGGGTAGGAACATCAGCTCAGCTCTCTTATTCTCTCTAACACTCTGTTATATTTAATATGTGGAATTAAAATTTTACTTTAAATAGTGTAAAAGTTACAGAGATGCCACAGAAGGTGAGAGATTTAGAAGTATTCTGTGAATTGTCCATCTTCATGTGTGGCATTCTTTTTGACAAGTCATGTGTGCACGTAACATTTTATTTTCTTCTTTGTTTTTTAATAAAGTAAGGATCTAAGAATTCAGACAGACTTCATACTGTCCCTGCCTTTAGGAATCCCATTCCTTGAAAAATGACAGGAAATGAACCTTTTCTGATGCATGGAAATTCTTCCCATCTCATCTCCATATTTGTGGTACCCTTCAGAACTTTCTCCTTTAACGTACTTCCACAGAGAGTCACTTCAAAGGTTGGAATCAGCCCGTGAAGTACAGATAGGGGAGCTTGTGTGAATAAGCTGGAGAACAAGGCAAATGGTGGCTCATGCTGTCAGCCAGCAGTGACTATTTGTAAGGGCTGGAAAGTATTGAAGTTATTGTAAGAGTGGTTCATCTTAACATTTATAACCTAGCAAGTAGGTGATGGAAACCTGATTTGATTACAGTTTTCTTGGAGTAAGTATCATTCAGTAGGATTAAACTAGATCATGGAGTTAAACAATAGAGGAACTGCTTTCCTCTTTGGTCTGCTTCATTATCCCTTTAAATCCTCTGGGAGTTCTCTCTGATGTTCTCCAGTGTGCTTTGCTTTTCCTGTTCCTGCCTTTTTCCAGAATAATGTATTTCACGTAAATAAATTCCACTCTGATTCTCCAAGTCTGAATGTTTGGGAAAGTCTCTTACAGTTTGAATGCTTACGTTAACCTCGTAAAATTTTAAATTTACCTTATAACCTCTTAATCCTTCTGATTCTTCTTTCACGAAGATCTCATCCCAAACACATGCATGAAAATAATGTATTTGTCCATATGTGATTAGAAATTTCACTCTTCCAGGTGCAAACAGTATGTTGGCATATGTTGCTACCTGTTGGCTGGGTAATAAGAAGCATGCATTGGTTTGTAGAAGCAGCTTCACATAAGGCAAAAAACCAAGCTGTCCTCTTAATATGCCAGAGAAATCTGCATTTGGAGATGTTGTAACTTAGAGTACCACACACATGCTCCGTGAAGATAGAAGTTTAGGGTTCTGAAAGATTCCCACTGAATATTGCTGGGTGAATGAGTGGCTCCTTGCACTGCTGAGGAGCAGAATGCAGCTCTAGGGATCATTACGCAAATGATCGGAGAGTGAGAAAATCTGTCTGCACTAAGTTACTGCTGGATCTGACTTCTTAAGTATCAGTCCTCAGTTTGTTGCCTGCTGGCAAAACTATCTTGATAAATGCAATACTTACACCTTACAGTCTCTTCTTCAGTCCTTGAAATTACGTGAGCTGTATAATTTAACTATAAAAGTCAAAAGCACAGCTACAGGATCACTCTCTTCTGGTTTATGCAGAGACTGATCCATAAAGCAGCAGCCACAAACAGATCTGTAACTTGCAATAGTTTTTAGGACATTGATCCGGTTTCTGCTTTTACTTTCCTAAGTATTATCAGTGTTCACGGACTCTTTCCAGTAATGAGGGAGTTAATGTAAGTTACAATTAACGTGGTAGGAAATTGGCCCAGCTGTAGAAGATAAAAGAGGAGGAACAGGTGAGGTAGATTTTCCTTAGAGAAGTGTGAGGAGCTAATTTGGTTTTGTGAGGCCTCAACAATGGTTGTCAGAGGCACGCGGGGGAGGGGTCGCACACGTGCCCCGTGCAGGAGGCAACTGGACGCAGGCTGGTCTCTGGGAGGGCTCGGCCTCGCACCACCTCCCGTGGCACAGGCAGTGGCAGACACTGCACTCTCAGAGGGGCTTCTCCAATCGGATGGCAGAAGGTTGGACTGGCCCAATGGTCTCCTGCCAGCGGGCTGGCTTTGGGTGGGGCCAGGGGCATTAAAAGTAACTGCGGCAGGGGCTCTTGGGGTTTTCTGAAACTTGATTTTTGTGTGTGAGCTTTTGGCACTTTGAGACTGTGCTTTTGAGGCTTGGTGATTTGAGGGGCTTTTTGAGACCCGCTTTTTGAAACTTGCTTGTTGCGTCAGGGCTTTTTGAGTCTTATGCTTTTTGCCCTGGCCCCAGCCTGCCTTTTGGCTCTCCTGCCCTCTCTGGCTCTTGCTCGCCCTCGTTTCTGTCCTGCCTCTCTGTGGCCCTGACCAGGGTGTTCCCTGCTTGCTTCCTCTCTGCATCCCTGCCTGAGCCCCCTGTGTCCAGGCCAGCCCCTGGCTGTGATCCTCGCTGTGACCCTGTCCGGGCTCCTGGGCCTCCTGGCCGTGCACCTCGTGTCCAGCCACCCGCTGCCGCAGGAGCCGTGCACAGGCAGGCAGCGTGCACGTCCCTGCCTCGGGAACCTCGACGGCACTCCCCAGCCTCTGGTGGTAACACCCTCTTTTCTGTCTGCGTCTCTCTCCTCCCCCCGCCCTATTCCTTTCCCATTTTTATTCCTCATGCTCTGCCTTTCCTAGCACTCATTAGTAGGGTAACTCCTTTTTATTTTGTTTTTTTTTTTGTTACCAATAAATGGTTCTCAGATACAATGTTTGTCTCGTTTGGCTTAATTTCGTTCCTGACCGTCTATTTTTAAAAGAACTCCTCGCAGTTCCCCACAGTGGAACGTGACAAGAAGGAAGATTGGAAAGAGCAGAAGCAGTGTGGTCTGGTTTCGGAGGAACCTTGTTCTTGCAGACTTTCAAGGTGGTGTCAAGAGGCTCTGGGAAAGTCCTGCTGAACATGTTGCACCTGCAGCAGTGCAGAAGTGTTGGATGCTGCAATATCTGAGAGTGCCTGGAGATTCAAAAGCTAGACTTGATGATTCAAACTCTTTATAATACTACTAGAATGTGTTGGACTGTGCATCCTGTAGGAGATTAGGTCCTCTAGAAATCTTTAAAATCCCTAAAGGATCAGATGCAGACTAAGAGCTTTGAAGCTGACTGCACTTAAAAAGCAAAGAATTGATGGTAGCTAGATAGTGATTTCTGTTCTAGGTGTAAGATTGCTATTTTAGGTGTAATTTTTAGAAGAAACTGTGGACTTGTCACTTGAGTTTGCTGCCTGTTGTGCTCAGACTTGGTCGTGGCTTGCTCATGGGAAGCTTTTCTGGACCTGTTAGCTTTTGGAACTCTTGGCTCTCTAGTAACATCTGGCTTTGTGTTCCCGCCTTTACTTCGCCAATAGTTGTTTTAAAAAGTTAAACTTTTGCATAAAATGCTGAAATTCAAAACATTTTTTGTCAAAAATTTTCTAACCAGTAGTAAATGTAGATCTTTTTTTTTTTTCTGTTTCTCCATGTGCCGGTATCTTATGTTGTAACTTGCAGGACTGAAGAAGTCCTAATTACTTCTAATTTTCTAGAATGACTAGGTTCAAGATGGAGTCTCTATTATTAATATTCTCTGGACCAGGAGTTCCACAGATGGATCAGAGTACCTTTTCTTGAGAAATGCTGCACAACTCCATAACTGACCAAACCTAAAACTTAAAATCTAAGTTTTGAACTGCTGCTAGCGTCTGTTGCATATGTTTATGTGTATGTTACTCATGCACATATGAAATAGGAAAGGCAATAAATACACATGATAACAGTAGTGTTTTCTAACATAGCTATTTATTGTATAGAAATACTTGTTCACTAATCAGATTTTTTTGTAATTTTTTTTTGCATAATCTTATTCTTTTTTGAAATATTTTCAGTAAGTTTTAGCTTTTCAAGCAAGAGAACTGGAAGCAGTAGTGTCCTGGATTTCTGATTTTATATGTAAATAATATATTTAGTCCGTGACTTTAGAAAAGTTGCTTGACCTACTTGTGCCTCATTCAACCCAACTATAAAACTGGATGAAACCCAGGACTGCAAAACTCCCTAAATGCTGTAATGAAGCTTAATTTAGCTGAATACTGTAATGTGGTGCATTGGTAACCATTGTAAGTGTTCACTGTTCCAGTGCACTGATCCACTGAGCAAATATGACACTACAGGTAAAAGAAAGGCATTAAAATATTTTTTTGCAATACTTCTGCATAATACCCCTGTATCCCAGTATTATTTCTCAAATGAGTCTAACATCTTTGGAGCCAGCCCTTTATGCTTTTTCTCCTCCCCAAAACCTCCTTTGCTAACAGACAGCATCAGAAAAACTTTGTGCATGTGTTATCACAGACACAGAGATGATATTTTCACACACGTAGAGGCAACTATCTTCTCCAGAAAAGTACCTCCATAGAAAGCGGTGGAAATGCAGGATGCAAGTTCCTACATGTTCCTTTATCTAAGCAGTCATGCATACCAGTAAAAAGTAGCTGATGTTGTTGACTGAGACTAGCACATTTACTTGTGAGTTTCTTCTCATTCTTCATCATTCTTGCCTCCTTCTTGTCTCCTTTTGATTGCCATGGTTCTTTAGGATAGCCATAGTGAGGCTCAGGGAGCAAGGGATTATTCTTTTTTCAGCTCTGTTCTTTCTAGGGTTCATTCTGAAGTCTTATAATAATGCTTTTGTTGGCTGATGTTATTAGAAAGTTCTCAGAAAGCAGAGAGCCTGAGACCCAGAAGGAGCAGTGTGCTGTATGTGGGAATGGTGTAGCTCTCTCAATGGGCAACAGGGAGGCAACCTAGAGCAATAGCTTATCTGAGGAAGAAAGCTTGAGCTAAAAACTGTACAATAGGATCCTTCCCTGGAGACAGCAGAAGGTAGAAGAGATATGTTTGTGGGGAGGAATTAAAGCTGTCCAAGTGACTGAAGCAGAGCATTATAAGTACTTAATATCCAGTGGGACATAGCTGAGGCCTCCTCAGCTGCCAGAGCTGTAGAGCTCAGGGAGCTGCCTGCAGGACAGTCAGCATGGCAAGCATTTGGAGATCCACTCATGGCAGAGTAGGACCAATGACAGCTTTGGGTAAGCAATGTTTGTTATCAGCTACTGTTGCATGGCTGCTGTAGAGGAACATATGCATAGGGAGCATTGACATTTTCATTTACAGAAGCAAAGAAAACAGAATGTGGGCAGATCCTCAGCTGTGTATTTGGTCACTACCCAGTGACCAAATCTATCAGTTTATACCAGCTAAGGAGCTGTCCCTGCATTAGTCAAAGCAAGATTTAAATTTACATATGCTTGCTCCACTGTCTAAATGGTGGCCTGAGTTTTTCATGGCTGATGGACAGGGTAGTCTTGTTTTTCACTCCCCCAGAATATGTCATATGAAGATATTACCAGCTGTCACAGCCTTGAAGAGCTTTTCACTCCTAAAGACTTTGCTCTGTTCCATAACTTAGTTTCCTTGCTCTTGCTGTGTAGGAACCTGATGGAAACAGTATAAAAATTGGAATCTTTATTCACCTACAGAATCATAGAATATCCTGAGCTGGAAGAAACCCACAAGGATCATTGAAGTCCAACTCCTGGCCCAGCACAGGACAGCCCCAAGAGTCGCACCTTGAACTCTGTCAGGCTTGGTGCTCTGACCACTTCCCTTGGGAGCCTGTTCAGTGCCCAACCACCCTCTGGGTGAGACACCTTTGACTAATATGCAACCTAACCCTGACTCAGCCTCATGCTGTTCCCTCAGGTCCTGTCACTGGTCACCAGAGGGCAGAGATCAGAGTCTGCTCCTCCGCTTCCCTTCATGACGATGCTGCAGACTGCAATGAGGTTTCCTCTCAGTGTCCTCTTCTCCAGGCTGAACAAACCCAGTGATCTTAACCATTCCTCATATGGCTTCCCCCCAAGGCCTTGCAGCACCTTCACAGCCCTTCTGACAGCTTTATATCTTCCTTTTAGTGTGGTGCCCAAAACTGCCCCCAGCACTCGATGTGAGGCCACCCCAGTGCAGAGCAGAGCGGGACAATCCCCTCCCTGGCCCGGCTGGCAATGCTGTGCCTGATGCCCCCCAGGACAGGGTTGTCCCTCCTGGCTGCCAGGGCACTGCTGACTCACATTGAACTTGCCATGGACCAGACTCCCAGGTGCCTTTCAGTGGTGCTGCTCTCCATCCTCTCGTTCACATGATGGTGAAGCCTTCCTGTGCCCCTTGACATTTGTGCTGAGGAATGTTGCATGTTATCTCTGTGTTAGCCCAACTGTGTGTAACAGTTTGGCTGTTCCCAGCAGAGGAAGTGCAGATGGTGACTCCTGGCAGGCAGTGTTATTGGAAGACATTATGCTGTATATGTACAGGTTGTTAAGCTGACTGACAGTTTTTATGCAGTAAAGGCTGCTAAGATTTTAAAAGTCAGAAAATTACCATTTGCAAGTCAGAGGTCAGCTGGTTCTTTAGAAGACTTAAATCTCTTAGTCCTTTAGCAATGGTACCATATGGTCCTCACTGCTTGTTGCCTTGAAATAATAGTAGGAAGACTCAAAAGCCAGTTGTCTGTTGCAATCAGATTGAAGTGAAATATGGATGCATTCTTGTGAGCCTGTTAGATATACAGGATGAAATGAAGCATCAAACCAGTCCAAATCTCCCCTAATCAATACTTGGAAAGTCAAAGGAGCTTTCTGACTGTGAATGATCTATCCTGGAACAAAAAGAGGGAATTTGATGTGCCTGTTCACAGTCCATAATTGAAAGGCACCTCCATTGGGCATGAGGTATTTCAAAGAGGTACTGCTGGTAATGGGGTTAAATCCCTTTTTGTGATTAAAAAGAAGTAACCAGGATAGTAATGACACTTCCAATTGAAGAAATTGCAAATAGCCCTTTGGACAGAGCAAACTCATACAGTGAAATTATGAACATGAGCACAAAGGAGGAAAATGGGATTTGTGAGAAAGAGGAGGATGACCTGTGGTTGAGAGGAAATTATCTTTTGCACCGATATTCTATTGGAAGAAGGAAGCTGACTACTAACAAAGGCTGAAATGAAGGCTGCTAGTGAATGCGTGTGATATGTGCTAGACCTTTTGTCAGGAGGAAATACCATCAGCAATGTGAGCAGCAATTCCTTCTGTTTCATCTTGCAGTGTGCCAGAGCCTGCAGCTGAGTGCAGTGAATGTGGAAGAGCACAGTATCCTTGTGGCTCCCCTTATTTTTGAGAGGAGGAATGCTGGTGCAGTGAATACTAGTCCTCATTCTTCTCAAACCCTCGTAAAGAGGAATGTCTCCCTCATGTCCTGCTTAGCCCAGCATAAAGAGAGACATCATGGGACCTAGCTTTTAATAAACTGAAGACTCTAACTCTTAATTAAGATGATAAGAAATGAGAACAGATTAAACTAATCTTTTCAAAACTGTTACTTATACTGTAGATATGAGAGAACATTAATTTTATACAACTATTTGGAAGGTATAAAGCTTAAACAATGCCAAAGGGACAGAAACTGAAGATAAAAGGAAATCTGAGATGGATACCAGAAGATTAATATGTTAAACCTACTAAGGACATGGACCAGCTGCTTGAGGAACAGGATGGAAGAAACCTATTCTGAACACCTTTAAAGTGAAATAACACTAGCACAAAGCCCAATTCAACATACACGAGTGTGTGAGGAAGACAACAGAAGGACTAAAAATCTGTAATACTGATGACGTTTAGCTTCTATGGCGTATGTAGATAATTCTGTCATCCTAATTTTAAAATTAGTTCTTTAATAATTTTTACCTTCACTACAAAGATGAGAAACTACCATCTGAAAAATCAAGTACTTATGAGATGCAATACTGTGACCATTTTTTCATTTTTCCTCCCTGTTTATCCTGATCTATTACTGAACATGAAAACATAGAAACCAAGGCACATGTTCTTCCATCCATATATCTTTATTTAGCCTGTGAAGAGAAGGAAAAAATGTTTCTCTCCTGCTGTGGTAGTGGCAAATTCATAGATTAGTTGTTCTCTGATAACAGGCTTATGTCAAGTAAAGTAGGTGTGGAGAAAGCTGGTTGATGAAGCAATACCTGAGTGATCAATTACTAGCTCTATTAGAAGATGCTGTTACTTGAAAAAAGAATTTATTTCCAATGGACAGTGTTGGTTTATGTAAGCTGTATCTTAAATTGTATCTCTATGGATCAGTTTGGGGGATTTTTTGAGGCTGATTGATTAAACATAGCCTCAAAATTGTCTAAGGTCATGTGACAGATCACAGTGAAAGTTACAGAGGGTCCGTAGGCTTACAGAGTACCCATTTTAATTGCTACCTGCCAAAAGGCTTTTCCTTCATATGAAAAGTATTTTGAGCACAGTTTTTGATGACCTCCAAAAAATATTTAGGTTATTTATTCTTCTTTGCAATGATACTGATAAATTCCATCTATGCCTCAGAGAGTCTAGTATAATTGGCTTAGTATCCCAACCTGTTCTTGAGTCAAACTTCCATTAAATAGATTTGGTACAGTGATAGAAATTTTGAGTAGAGCTTGAAATACGTAGCCTAAGAAAATTTAAAGGTTAAATAAGTCTGATTATTTTTCCTTACTGGTTCCATCTTTGGAGCGAGTGAAAACTCTCATTTCTGTGCTCTGGACTCTGCTATTGGGCCACATCTCCCTTGGCAGACAATATTCCAGTGGAGGCCTTATCAGCTCTGAGAAGAACCAGAAGACACTGTGCATCTGGCAGGCCGTGCTCGTGTTTGTACACCCCGCTGCAGTGACTGCCCTTTTGCAACAGCGTGACATTTGCTTCTATTCCCTGATGCAGCTACTCAGATAGACACTCCAAGAAAATATTTGGGTTGCTGATAATATAAAAGAACATGATTAACTGCACTCCATTTAAAGTGTCTATGGACACAGGACCTTTAGTTTTTCAAGGTTTTTTATGTGCAAGTTGTTATCTAAATAACTCGAGACATTATCTTTCCACTCTCTTATTTATTCCCTCTTAATGAGCAAGTATTTTTGTATGTTGGATGCTGCCTCTGACTTATTTATCAGAAAGAGGTTTAAATCTATATTAACCTAACTCATTATGTGCAATTCATAGTATTTAAATTACAGTAATCTAAATGAAGATGATCTATGGTAGACTAGAGCAACAAAGAGAGGCAGGCCCATTGCAAACTCCAGCTATGGAAGGGAGAAAGTGCACTTCAGGAAACGTGTGGGAACTGGTAAAGACTGCAACATCATCCCTGATTGCTTCTGGTGTTGAGGACGGGTTAAGGTCAAAGAAAAAATGGTAACATTTTGTTACTCCTGTGAAAAATTCCCCAACACCTGTCCTGATGTAAGGCTGGAAGTCTGAAGTTAAATGCTCTGCATGTGTGTACTATTGCCACATTCTAGCGAGAACTCAGGCGTCAAGGGAAATACAGACAGTGACCTATGCGATTTCCCCCCCTTTTATCCTTTGTTTTGTTTTGTTTTGTTCAACCATCCCTTAGAGATCTCTTCCCTTTCCCCCCCATCCTCTTGCGTGTAAGCTTTGCTGTTCATATGTTTGAACGAAATGGGAGTTGAGAATCCATCTGGTCATTGAAATTAGAAGTAGAATTAGTGAAATGCCTAGCACTGTTACCTGATTAAATGACTTTTATCTTGTGTTAATTCTTTGGAGCATGAATTTATTCTTGAAGAAAAAATGTGTCATATCTGAAAAAAACCCCACTAAAATCTATTTCCACTGTATGGTCAGTCAAAGGGCAAAAATACATATATATATATATATATATATATAACTTGCCTCTTCCCTGGCAGTTGCTTATCTAGTTTACTTGTAGAACTTAATGCAAAACAGGGCTCTCAGTATATTTATTTTCATCCTCTCTCATCCGTGTAAGATAATTGGCTGACAGAGGATGAGATTTTCAAGTGGTGAAGCAATGGGCTCTGGCAGTGGAACTGAGCATAGACTGAATCTCGTTCTTCTTTTCTACACTGAGTTATAGACCAGCTTCATTGAAATCTCATCACAAAAATGAGTTCATAATTTCCCCCACCTACTAGAGTGAAGAACAACCTCTGGTGCATTTAGAATGTTCATTATCTGACATTATTAGCAGCATTCCCATTGTCCAAAATGCTTTGAAAATTGGTTGGAAACAACTTCGCTAACAAAGCAGTCTCTCATTTACTCTTCTTCACCTAACTTGAAAAAGAAAGAAAGCCCAAGCCATTCCTTTTATAAACCATTTAATACAGTTTATGGTAGCAATAATCCCCTTGAAATTGGTTATATTACTATAGTTTGTTATAGTGTTAACTGCCCTTGTCTTCAGCTTGGTCCATTAACTGAAAATCCAGCCATTAACTTACAATGGAATGATTTCTTCAGGATTATTACCTGATTCTTAGCTTGAACGTTAATACTCCTGAAGGATAGTGAAATGGAGATGAAATGTAACAAAAGTTCCCAGTTCAGCTTTTATTTTATGTAGTAGAGATCTATTTACACAAGGTATCTCTGGGGCTTGCATGTAGTTTACTTCATTATCTGTGCCACCAAAGTTGGACCCATGCAAGAAGCACCTTTCTTTATGAAAAAGAGCACTTGTTGGCCCAGATAATCAGGGGCAGATGAGAGACAGGAAAGGTGATGTTAAATGTGACAGTCTGATAATGGAGATGTAAAACTCATTGCTATTCTCTTCAGTGGGAATTTTGCCTATGGCTTCAGTGGAAAAAGATTCAAGGCCAAAAAGACAAGGAGCAGATTATTTCCTATGTTTTTGAAGATACCCACTAGATGTAAAAGGGGATGGGAGGTGGAATCATAAGCAGAAGGCTATAACAGCTGGTGTAGGTGATAGATCTGTTCACTTCAGGGAATGGAAAGCCTACAAGAATTCCTTAAATTATGTCCTTAGAATACTCCTGTGACCTACATTTTTGGTCACTAAAGTAATCTCTTTGAGTAATGCAATGCCAAATCTAAGAGAGGTTAATTATTAGCTATACAGCATTATTAATTAACCCTGCAATCCACTCCAACAAAATATACAGTTACTAATAAAATTTTGGTGTGAGTTCTGGAATTACTTTTCTGCTTCAAGCTGATCTAACTTCTGAGGGTTTTTTCTCATACCGTTAAATTTTGTCAGTCTGCTAAGAATGGTCAGACAAAATGGGATAAAATACAGTATCAGTAGACTGTAGGAACAACCTTTAGAATAAATTCACTCTAGCCTCTAGCAGTGATGATTTGAGCTGGGCATGCTTTCCCTAGTGCATGGCTCCTGCTGTGAAAGAAGGAAAACTCAGAAAATCCTTTCTCCTACTTTGTACCAACTATCAATATTTGACTACCTGTTCTCTGATGCTAAAGACAGAAACCTGGCTGCACAGATTTCCTCTGAAGGAGAGCATCTGGGTTCGTTCTGCCACCCCCATATACAGCTGTTCCTGAGGTGTGTGGTATTTTGAGCAGTCCGTCTGCTCGAAAGGTAGTGGGGAAAGACTTCCTAGGCAATAACAAGAACAACTGATTTGTAAATTTACTGCTTAGAGAAGGTGCCATAAGTGATGCTGATAAAAATTACTGAAAGGGTGGTCAGCATAATTTAATTCCAGCAAAAAACTGGCAAATGGAATGGCAAAATAAGAATATCTGTGAATACCAACACATCCCACAGGCAAGTATCTGTTCCACCTCTGAAATATCTGGGAGAGGGGCTGGTCTGGCAGTGCATACTAAGAATACAATCTTGATAGAACAGGGAGAGGAATATGCTTCAACTTACAGATTCCAGTGGAGAAATCAAGCATACATTATTATTTAAAAAGAAGAGACAGAATGTTAAACATGTGGCCTTCCTCTAAGTAGTACTCAAAAATGAGGACAAAAGTGGTTTTCCTGGCAAAAGGAACCTGTTGTGTTAAAATCAACTGGTGGAGCCCAAATAACAAATTTAGAACTAGTGATGATTCAAGGCCTAGGGGTAAATTATCTGAATTCATTTTTTCAAAATGAATGCAGTCTTGCTTTTGCCCTCTTTTGGGGTCCACAAATGAAAAATATTTGTGTAACACCAATCATGGAACTTCAATAACTGTAAATTAAAAAACATAATCATAAGTGCACCAGAAATTAAAATTTATAGCATCTACGTTATAAGTCTTAACTTTGGTTTACTGTGCAATTACCTCACTGGCACCTCACCTTGCACACATCAGTGTTTGCTCAGTCTTTTCGAGAGTATAATAGAAATTCTCATGGCTTCAAGGACATGTGCATTGCTACTGATCTTTTCTATATGTCCCCTTGGAGTGGGTGAGCTGACCCTCTGTTACTCTCTATTGTATAGTTTTTAATGCTAACTAAGATCAGAAAAGAGATGCAATGAAAGCTTTTAGAGCATTAAAAAGAACCATGCTTAGCCTGATGAAGAGCAATCTCTTTTTTTTCTGTTCTTCATCCTAAGCAATTTTATAGATTGTACTTCAAAATGAAAAGGATAAAATATTTTTAAGAATACTGGCAAAATGACATCATGCTCTTGTCCTTCAAGTCTTCCTCTTTCTGCAGCTCACTTCTAGTTACAAAAAGATAGAAAGCCAGAAAAAAATAATAAAAATCAATACTGATTATTTTTCAACTTAATTAAAAATGTAATTGTCATGGTTCTTGAATAAGATCTAGGGTACATTCAGTTTATTATGTAAGCACTTTATTCCTCATAGGATTTGACTTTAAGACTGTAGTCTTATTTCTGTTCAGTGTGTTATCAATCTCTTTCACAAATGATATTGACTGTGTATGACAATACAGTATATATTTGTGTCATTTCAAGGAAAAATACTGCTCAAGCTGTATCCTTTCGTTTTCATCGACAAATTAGCACATGCATTCTCTAAGTAAAACTGTTCACCCTGTGTTTCCTTTCTTGCAACATGGCAAAATTGGAAAATCTTAAAAAATATTTCGCTATCAGTTGCTTTCCATTTTTTTCTTACCCTCTAAATTTAATAAGCAGATTTTCAAGGACAAGAACTTTGGTGAATTTATGCCTTCAGAAAAACACTTGGGATATACAATAGGTGTGCACGGCAATGACTGCTACTGTCACAGTCTCTACATTGGAGATGTCAAATCATTTACTATGTTTGTATCTTGTAAAGGACTGTGAACCTTAAGCTGAACTCTCAAATCCTGTTCTCAGCATGGTACTACTGACTACAGGTCCAACGGAGGAGAAAGGTGGTCTGTTTTTAATGGTGTTTATTAGCTTCCAAGGTTTAAATTGTGTTAATCAGCAGGTTTTGATTTTGAGGTGATTCTGCTACAGTCTAAAAATCAGATAGGAGCAAATGCACCCGTTTAAACCATGTGTACTGCCAGCATCACAGTGGTCTGTGCATCTTTACTGAGGAAGGACTTAACTGAATTTTTCCCAAGGTACCCCATTTCCTTAATAGTTTCATTGAGTGACTTTGGGGTTCAGTCACAAGAGCTCATCAGATAGAAGGTGACAGGAACTGCATTTTCACAATAAAGTAGATAGTTTGATTATTGATTAAACCACTGTTGCACAAGGGGCCCAGCACAAGTGCAAGCGTTTCTGGCAGTATCCATCCTAATTGAGCCAATTCAACCCTTGGAGTTACCATTTACTCTGTGGGTAATTATTCATTTAACCAGTACTTCCATATAACTGCAGGATCATAAATTTCAAATCACAGTAACTGGTGTTTGGCTCTCTGATCTCCTAACTGATAGCAAATGAAGTAATGAAAAGTATTACATGTTCTCTTACATGTACCATTTTCAATGTTGTTTTGGTTGAAAAATCACTGTACCATGGCTGCTGCTTCCCTCCTCCCATTTATCTTTTTTTTCTTATATTTGAAAGGAAGCTAAATAATACTTTCAAAAACATGTTTGTCTATGCTTTCTCTGTGTTTCTCTATAATCTGTGCTGCATACAGAATCTAGATGAGTTAAATACCAAGGGTATGAGTTATTTCCTTAAACCCACTCTAGACGTGCTTCATGTGTCAGCAAAAAGGAATCTTAAAGTATATTGCCTACCTGAGTTATAAATAGTAAATTCATGTCAACATCTTCTGCATTGGGCCACAGTCTCCCAGGGGTACTTTGTCTAATTGTCTGGAAGCAGAGATTAAAGAACAGGGGATTATATGATTTACTGTGGCAAATTAGGTTTAGCCAGGTCCTGAGCTGGCCACTTATTGATACTTTAGCTCAGTAATTTTAATTCACATAGAATTCTCTCTTTATGTACTTTTCTTTCTTCTTAGCAAAACTTGTAAAGATTTGAACAAACTTTGGGGTACTTTGCCTTTTTTTCACACTTTGTAATGGAGAATATATAAATTAAGCTCCTCTTTCGATTTTCCTGTTGTGGTTTGTATTCAGGTGCTACCTCTACATATTGAAATCAAGGCACAGTATCAGAGTTTACAGAATCACAGAACTGTTAGGATTGAAAGGGACCTCTGGAGATCATCCAGTCCAACCCCCTGCCCAGGCAGGATCACCCAGAGCAGGTGACACAGGAACGTGTCCAGGTGGGTTTGGAATGTCTCCAGAGAGGAAGACCTTCTGACTTCCCTGGGCAACTGTTCCCATGCTCTGCCACCTTCAATGTAAAGAAGTTCTTCCTTGTGTTGGAGTGGAACTTCTTATGTTTTAGTTTATGGCCATTGCTCCTCATTCTATCCCTGGGCACCACTGAAAAGACTGGCACCATCCTCTTCCCACCCCTTTGAGATATGTTTACGTATTGATAAGATCCCCTCTTAGTCCTCTCTTCTCAAATAATAGTAGAGAGTTAATACTGGAGAGCATTAATAGATGGTGCACACAGTGTGATACTGATACTCCAGCTGCACACAAACACACAGAGGAAAAACCTTTAAAGTCCTGCCAAACTTCATAATCCAAATTAGCAGAGTCTTCTGCTCCTTGAATGAATTGTCTAGGAACCAATAAATCCACTGTTCCTGTGGGTCAGCACATCAATCAAACTGGTACTTGTTCATAGGTACCTCATGCTATTTCCAGTCAGTGGTTGGCAGTGGATCAGCTGCAGTTGGTGATGAAAATTTCTCTGTCATGGGCAGCTTGTAGGACAATACCTTCTACCCCGCTAAATAGAAGCCTTGTATAGATTTCAAGACACAGTAATGAGGCTGCTTTGGATCTTGCCTAAGGCCAAGTAGATGTGTGGATCAAAACTCTTAGCAACTGGGAGAGTAAAACATGGTTGGAAACTATTTGCTTTGATGCTTTCTGAAGTGGTAGTGATGGTGTAGCACAGTTGCATTCATCCCGTTCTGTACATTTGTAAAGGACGGTGTATTTGAGAGACAGCCATGGCTGCACACATGCAATATATCTGAAAAAGAAAGGTAAACACTTTTCCCTTGCAGTTTGTCTGAAAAATCAGTGATGAATAAGAGGCTTGTAGAAGAACAAGCCAAACAAATTCAAATGTTCAATAAGTCATAGAAGAAACCTGTATACTTGGAGACTATAGATTTTGCACAAAGATTTTTTACAGATTTCTGCTATTTCTTCAGTTTAGTGTACATTTGTAATACAAATTTGTTGTATTAAACCTCACTCTGCCAAATACAGTAAGTACAATTTTCATATAGTTAAACAGAACTCTGTCTGACA
The DNA here is from genome assembly GCA_013397755.1 of Cnemophilus loriae. NCBI lineage: Eukaryota > Metazoa > Chordata > Aves > Passeriformes > Corvidae > Cnemophilus > Cnemophilus loriae. The sequence goes on from VZTF01002641.1 coordinate 174,540, forward strand.
AGGAAACTGAAGTTGGTTATAATAAGCACCTTTCTGATTACTTTTCTAGTATTGCCATGCTTTAGTGCCCCGAAACACAAAGCGTTGTTTTCATAAGAAGAGATTTGAGATTACGTAGAATATTCAGAGGTATATTAATATTTTGGCTAAAGAATATGTTCAATCCTTTCTTGATGGCAGAATGAAAGCAAGTATTTGTCTGTGACTGAGCTGTGGAGTTATATGTGTGAGCCTGACCAAGGAAAATATTCTCCATCTATCTGTCTCTATAGGCTGTTATTTTGCTCATGGTCAGAACTATCAGAACTGGGGACATAAAATAAACTTGAGCTAGTTCTTCAAATGCTTATTAAGATTTTGTCATGGTTTGACACTGGCCCAATGCCAGGCACCCACGAGAGTCGCTCACTCATCCTCTCCCTGCCACAGCTGGGCAGAGGAGGGAAAAGGAAAAAAAAGTTGACAAAGGGTTCCTGAGTTGAGATAAGGACAGGGAGAAAACACTTCAAGGGCAAAACAGACTCAGCTTAAGGTTGCAAAGTGAATTTATCACTAATAGAATCAGAGAAGGATAATGAGAGGTAAAATAAGCCCTTAAAACACCTTTTCCCCCCAGCCCCTCCCTCCTTCCCACCGACAGTGCAGGGAGACAGGGCATGGTCAGTTCATCACCGAGATTTTGTTCTGCTGCTGTGGGAGAGGAGTCCTTCCCCCGTGCGGCCGTGGGGTCCCTCCCACGGGAGGCAGTTCTCCGTGAACTTCTCCGGCGTGGGTCCATTCTCACGAGCAGCAGCCCTACCGCCCCTGCTGCAACATGAACTCCCCCCACGGGCAGACNGGATCCCCACGGGCTGCAGGGGCACAGCTGCTTCACCATGGTCCTCACCACGGCCTGAAGAGGAACCTCGGCTCCAGCGCCAGGAGCACCTCCTTCCCCTCCTTCTCCAGTGACCTTGCTGTTGCCGTGTTGTTTCCCTGACATGTTGTCACCTCCTCCTCTTCTCTGACTAGAAGCAAAACCTTGTGACTTTGATTTCCTTCTTAAATATGTCATCACAGAGGTGTTACCAATCTCTCTCAGTGGCCCAGTTTTGGCCAGCAGCATGTCCATCTTCAGAGCCATCAGGGATTGGCTCTGCTGGACATGGTGGAAGCTTCCAGCACCTTCTCACAGGAGGCATCTGTGTGGCCCCCCTGCTACCAAAAACCAGGCTGTGCCAAACCAATACAGATTTACAGGGCTATTGTCGGTCATGAGCAGTTTGCTCAGGTATTTGAATGAGGCTGCATGATTTTCTGTGAGAGACACATTGTTTCTCTTTGCAGGAGGACTGAGCAGCCTGGTTTGACCTGACTGTGTGCATAGATGTATAGGAAGATGTAGTGTTTAATGTCACAGGAATAGGAAAAAGCAGATGTGGGTGTTACAGAAAATAGTACTGAAACCATTGACTTCAGTCAGACCTAGTAATGCTCTGTGAAGTGAGGGTGGGGAAGGCAGAACCTTTGCAAACAGTTTTGTTTGTGTTTTTTTGCCATATTTTTAACCTCCTCAGACCTTCATATTAAACTGCTTGGCAAAATATTTATTATCTTTAATTCTGATTGTTACTGCCTAACCTATATTGATACTAATCCATGAAATGCGAACGTAAAATAAATAAGGGCTTACTAAGGAAAAACATCACTCACTTGGTTTATCAGCTTGGACAATAACAGTCAGAAACAAAGATAATAAACTTTCTCTCTTTCAACAATGTAAGGCCTAAAATAAACTCCTCTGCAAGTTTCTTTCATTATTACTGTTTCTGAAGAACTTTAAATATAAAAAATTACAAAAGAAGCAAAATATGTTGAATATTTTATTTCTGTCATCTCATCAAATTATGTAAGTCTGCCCTGGAAAATAATAGTCTTAAACTGATTGCTGCAGCATCAGAGTCTCTTAAAAATATTCAGAAACTAAAATGGCATATAATTGGGCAACTATATAGGAATATAACTAATTATTTTGTAGGCTGTCTTGCGTCCTTTGATGGCTCTAATTTGGACTGAAGTTGTAAAACTAGATGTTTGTGAGTTGGGTTAATGAGAGGAAAATTCATTCTTCTCTCCCTGCTTGCATGCAGACATTAGAGTGTTTACTATAAAAGAGGTACATTCTCCCTTCAGTATCACCCTTCCCCACCCCACAGAAATCTGAAATTTCCTGAGTGGGTGCAGTGATTCGAACAGACTAAGTAATTTTGAAATAATGTAAGGATACTTGTGTTTTGGGGTTTTTTTACTTTTAACCCGATGGACAATCTGAAATCTATCATGACCAATCTGATTGAAATGTAACGCTACAGAGGCATTTACTCCTCCCCTTCTGTTTGCTTGTTTCTTTCTATCATGGAAATGTATGCTGAAGTTGAGATACCAAAATTGTGTTTGTCTACTCTAAATTGACTGCCACATGAAGTGAAAGTTAGACAAGGAGAGAATCTGTACATTTATATCCCACAGGAAGAAGTATATATGTTATGACTTTAGCATTAACAAAACTAGCCATGAATATTCATGTTTATCAGTCCTGATCTAATTAAAACTGCTTAGCGTTAGACATTTACATGAAAGACCAAACTAGATCTTTCTAGCTGTTAAAATAAATTGTTGTAACATTCCACGGATTATGTGGGTGTCTCATGCTGAGAACTTCTGTGCTAAAAGAATTAACAAACCCAAAAAGAAATTAAGGTAAAATGTATCAAAAAGAACAACATTTTAAGACCTCATGTTACAGGTTTATATGAGGATTTAGAAGGGTCTTCAAAGCATTAAACCTTACAAAGCTATTGTGAGGATAAATGGTTTCAAGTCTTTTTTATGGTTTGATTTTATTTAGAGAAAACATTAACACAGAGAAATTAAGACCCCGATTTCATAAACTACTTGGTTCCCAAACACTCCAGTGGTGTAGGCTCTGCAAAAAATGTTAATGAATGCTTTTTGGCATGAAACTGCAAGATAGATAGAAAATGCTTTTTGCTACAGAGTTACAGAGAAAGTTTGGGTCTTACCCTTCTTATTGAGTGCAGGGGCTGAATCAAAGGCAGCAGATCCCTAAAGGTAATGTTTAAATGTAGGGCCAGTCCCTAACCTGTGGAGTCTCCTGGAGTTAATGTTCCCAGCCTGCCCTGCCTCAGCCTCTGCCCCTGAGAGGAGGACTTTTTCATTGTAGTATGAACAATAGTGTGAGATCCTCTCTCCAGGCTTGTCTTGGCTTTCTCCAGTGTTTCTACAATTATGTGGAATTTGGAAAGCTGAACACCTCATTTCTAGCCTGTTCATAGTGACCAGGACTGGTTGGGACTATTGACCACTTGAACTGCTTTACTTTTGCTCATGGAAAACATTGTTTTAAATTTTCTATTCTCTTCCAGATAAAGTCTGTTCATTCTGGCAGATGTTCAGACTTGCCTCAGTTCGTGTCAGTGTAGGATGTCTTGAGCTTTCCTCAAACCATTGTTTATAGTCTCTCTGCCAATTTGGAGAGCAGAAAGCTTTTTTTTTTTTATCTTCCCACCCCCCATCCCCCCCATAGTAGAAGATAATTTTAAAAATTGCTTCAGGCATTTTCCTAAGATTATGATTTAGAGTCTTATAATCTCTTGAGGTCCTTGAGAAATAGGCCAGTCTCTGATCACTCTTGAGCAGTTGCCAACTTGCCTGAAATACAGGGAGAAGGATAGGATGTGTCTGCTTTTCTAATTATATTTTTTAATATAGCAACTTACATAACCCTCTTTTTAAGTGACAAAAAATTAAACTGCTCAAAATTATGTATTTTCCACTCTGTTATTTTCCACTAAATTATTTCAAAATGATAGGGAATGTTTAAACTAAGCTTTCTACAGCAGAAAATATATATCTTCAGAAGATATCTTTAAAAGCTAGGAGGGAAAATGTAATTATGCCGTTCTGAAAGTCCTATATAGAGAGCTGATTTGAGTAAACAAATCATCTACTGTCAACAAGCAGTTGCTAATACACTTTGACCATGGTAGTGTAGAAAGAAGGCCTTGTTTTTCATAATTTATTTAAATGGACTTTATTCTCAGGTGATGTACCTGGATCTGGATTTGCATGCTATTTCTGTAATAAATTTTCAAAACAATACCTTCAAACCAGTAGAAACTACCTCAAATTCCTTTCTTGATCTGTCATTTGACATTAAAATTTAATATAACCATGCTAGAAACAGTCTAATGGTCCAACTAGGGACATTATCCTGTCACCAACAGTGCGATCACGTGTGGGTGAAAACAGCTATGACAGTTTGAAGATGCCACTTTACAATGGACTTTGTCGCTGTTTCTCAACTGCAAGTTACTGTGTCAATGTGTGAACTGGAGTAGTTCACGTCACAAGAACTCGTCTCCCTTTCACATCATAAAATCGGCTGTGGAGTTATTTGGCTGCAGCTCCAGTTAAAGTCAAAAAGGTGATTTGTACTAAAATCCGCAAGGACTGACGCTGGCACATTGGGCATTGGTAACTTCTGGCTGGAAACTAGGGACAACTAACTGAGAGATGGTAGGCTGAAGTCAAGGCAGATATTTCTGCAGTGGTTGTGAGAGCAAGCCTGCATGGTGACTGGAGACAGGTAGCTCAGAAATAGCAGAATTAATATGCAATTAGGCTGAGGAGTGACGAGCCTTGCAAAAGCATTGAGCCACAGCAATGGTTTGTGCCTGTTACCATGCTCATGAATTGCATTGTTAACAAACTAATGCATTTAGTCTCATTATTGCAGTAGGATTACTTCTTTATGCACTTTTTCCTGTGGCAGTCTCGTAATTAAGCACAATCCGAAGGGAAGGGTCTGTCTTTTGTTGTACTGTTTAAATCCTGCCTTGCACTCACAAATGCAGTTACATTATTTGATCGAACCCCTTTCCTTCTGGAAGATGTGAGCAGGAGAATTTCTACTCAGTTTTGACCACTTGTGAACATTTAGTCTAGCAGATAGCCCTGCTTTCTCAGCAAGGAGCTGTGTCTTTCTGTCTGTGGCTGCAAGTATATGCAGGAGTCATCTGCATTTCATGCTGTATTAAAACACGTGCACCCAAACATGGCAACTTCAGTCTTCAGTAAGCCAAATTGGTGACAAAGTGGAAATCAAACTGGGGGGAAAAAATAAACAGTACTAATAAACTTTCATGAATGTTATCTTGTCCTTTCTGGATGTAAATCCGAGAAAAAACAGATTATATATTGACTGTTAAGTACTGGTGAAGAATCTAGACAAGCTGGAAGAGACTTTCCACTAAGTTTAAATAGAAAGCTTTCTAGAACTGAAAACCAGTGAACTCATTGGAGAGGGTCATACATGATCCAGTATGTAGGGAAAAATGTCTTTTGGATATGGCAGTATGATTAGAATACATCCATCTAAATGCTGTAGGCAAAACCCTACGAAATGAGCCAGGGGAAATAATATAAATATTCCTTCAAGAGTTTCAAGATGAAAGATGCTATATTCCTTAATCTAGTACAGATTCATTTATTCTTCACTGAAGAGAAGAATAAATAGACCCACATGCACTTGATTGCTGGATATAAATCTGCTGAGCTTAATTGGTACTGTTTTTATGAAATGACAGGAATAAACATCGGGATCTTGTTCTACTTCCCAAGGGAGAAGCCACCAGCTTAAATACTACTGGGTTACCTCTAAGGAAATACATAATGAAGGCAGAGGATTGGAATGGATGAAGAGACAGGAGAATTTGAGTAAACATCCATCACTTTCACTGTTGTTGTGCATCAGGTATGATCAAGTCAAAGAACACAGTTTCTGGGGTCATTATTTCCAAACAATTAAAAGTAAACAAACAGAAAAACATTAACATACAGAAAATACTTCATGTTTGAGCACAGAGAGCTTTTCTGCTGTGGCTTTTCTTCTCTGCCTAAGAGAGCACATCTGTATGAGCAATAGGAATAGAAATGTTTTTGCTTTTCCAAGGTCTTGCTAAAGGTACTTTCCTTTTCAACATCTGTTTGATTGGAATGTGACCTCAGCCTTCCAGAACCTCACGCTCTGTCCTGGTGTGTTTTGGTTGCATTAGGCAAGGGCAGTCGTGGGAGGTGTATTTCTCAGTGATGAGGTGTGGAGCAGTTTCTCAGAGGAGAGTGAGAGAGCAGAAGCAGCCAATTCCTTCTGACTCTGTGACCTTTCAAGTATTCATGCAGGCTGGCCCCAGTCCTGGCCTTTTTGCAGCTGGAGTGCAGCAGCACAATAGGGCTGGAATGTCTCCTGTGGGAATTCCATAAAGGTATAAAGGGGTAGGAAAAAAAAAATACATTAATGTATGCTGTGCATTGTGGGATTAAATGGATCCTCTGGAATGGGAACATTGCCAGTAACAATGTTGTTCAATCAGATGACAGCCTTTGTAAAAGGGGTAGTTGTTATTTATATGTATATGTGCACCTGAGGAAAACCTGAACTGATAAAAAGGTTCAATGTAAAATGTGAATAGTTCAGTCTTAGAATAAATACTATTTCTCTTAGCTGGAGGAACAGTTAAATTCTCATAGGAAATGCAAATATTTTCTGCAGTATTTATTCAGCAGTTTGATAAAAATGTCAGTATCTTTATTTATTTTTATTTTTATTTTTATTTTTATTTTTTTAATTTTTATTTTTATTTTTTATTTTTATTTTTATTTTTATTTTTATTTTTATTTTTATTTTTATTTTTATTTTTTTATTTTTATTTTTATTTTTATTTTTATTTTTATTTTTATTTTTAGTCTTCTCTTCTTGTAGTTACCTGATAGTCAAACTGATGTTCCAAGCTTCAGTCTAATACTGAAGACAATAGAAAGTTGTTAGGAAGTTCAACTGTTTGGCTTGTAAGGATTCACAAGGGTTAGATCTCTTGGCTCCTGAACAGTTTTTTAAGTGTTCAGTGCCTGTCCAGTTCTGCAGACAGCATTCCTTTCAAGGTAAGCTGGGTTTCACGTGGAAAAATGCCTTTACTGACATAGCGCATCAGCTCACTAGTTTAGGTAGTTAAAATTGGATAACAGGGATTTTTCCCTGAAATAAAATATTTAAGAAATCCTATTCCAAGAAAACAGAAACTTGTTTTCCTCCCTTTTTTTTCTATTAGAGGTTATAGAATAATTTGGAAAGTTGATCCTACAGCTTATTTATTCATTTCTAAGGCTAGCTATATCCAAATAATTTGGCACTTGAACAAAATCACGGAATTAAAGTGGTTCCAGCTTCTCTCTTGGCAGTGAAGATGAAGCAATGTTGTTATGTAAACCTCTTCCTTTAATTTGTATGGTCCAAAAAGATTTATTTTTCCTTTCCTTTGAAAGAAGGGACAAATTTTCATTTCCATCTCAGCAACTGTTACAATTAGCCTCCTACTTAACACGCTCCCACCAAATAATGTTCAATATCTGTATGACTGCTCAGTATTTCTTACAGTCCTACCATATTTTTTCTGTAAATGGAAATGCTCTTGGGCAGTGTTCTGAGCTCCAGAGGACTGGTACTGTCATGGAGTATGATGCTTAGTTTATGATTTAACTCTATTGCTTGAAAAATACTTCTGTTTTTATCAGTCCAGTCAGCAGAACTCTGAAATTTTGTCCAGTCTATGCAACTGTAATAGCAAGGCATATTAGGAATAATCCCATGAATGGCCAAAGCCCCACCAGCAGTAATGGCTGAGGCTGGGACTTTATTTTAGTGATTGACAGTAGAACCAGTTGTGTATATGTAGATCCTGATATGGAAAATATCAGCAATATGTGTCTTATTGACGAACATAAATTTAGTGTTTGTTCCATGATAAGATCTTTCTGGAAAATATCAATGACCTACCTCTTAACCAAAGCAGTTCATGGAACTTTAGTCCAGTGCAGGGTGTTTGCAAGCTTGCATCAAACCTACCTTCCCTTATCTACTGAATTTGAGTTTAGATGAGTTTGGTGCATGTCTTCTGTAAATAATAATTGACTGGGCGGTAGCAGTGACTCTAACTGATATTTTTATTTGAGAAGAATTTATACTCAAGGACTAAGAAGGTTTTGTTTTGCTGGGTTTTGTCTTAACTTCTTTTCCATCCCCTGGATGGGCTGATTTCAGAAAACAGCCTTCTACTTTGAAACCTTTGTCTTTAGGGAATTAGTTCTTGCTAAAAAGATATGTGAATATGGGCTATGGCTTTGCCTTGCCACAGGAAGTTGTTATTTCTTGCTTATCATACACAAATGAATCATTACTGTATTTCTTGAACGATTGTTTCATATGACAAAAAGGTGTTAAAGATTTGTGAATTGACAAGTACTTCTGATAACAAACACTCTGTATTTACGTGGTTATGGTGAACAAGTTTTTCCCTTTTTTGCAGAGTACCAAAAGGTGTGGGTTTCTAGACATGCTATTCCTTTTTACCTCTTTGACTTGGATGTTTCAGAATATTGGGATTTGCACAGGCATGTATCAGGAAAGAAGTGATCATGGACTGAAGGTGTCATTCTTAAGAGTGATGGCTCAATAATTGGAGAGAATTGGTGACTCAAGAGAACCACTTGTCTCCAGATGGCTGTAGGCTCTGCAAATTGCTGCACAATTTGTACTGAATAGATTAGTGGAAGATAGAATTCCCTTTAAGCATATTCGAAATTGGGAAGTTTGGAACTGAAGAGTTCATCTCTTAGGCAGTTTTCAAAGTCTTAACTGTGCAGTGTCAACTTGCTTTTTTGGGGAAATGTCTCCTGGTTTAAATTTTCCAGTAAAATATCAGTGTTAATGGGCTATTGTGAGATCATTTCTGTTCTCACAGTTTTAATTTCATTGACTTTACACTTGCCCAAATGAACTGCAATACGTACAAGTGTTGAAAATTCTCTGCTTAGACTGTGATTTTTTAAAAGGACTTTATGGAAAGGCCTGTCTCCGGTAAGCATTTTTCTAATAAATTCTACCCTGTGGATTTATTTTTAGACAGCACTCCTGTTTAGCTGTCTAAAAATTATAGTCACTTGTTAAATTGTTTTAATAAATTTTCAGTGTTTGGATTAGCACAATTAGATCACGCAGCCCTTTGATTTGTTCAAATGTGTTATAGCATTTCCACTACAACTTTGACACCTGTTTTGAGCACTTTCAGCCCTTAGATGTGAGTAATTTGTTCAGATAATGCATTAAGAATGGAAATTGATGTGCAGTCTGCAAAAATACCTGTTCCATGACCCAGTGTGCAAAAGTGTCAGAACAACAGCAAGATGTTTGCTGAACAGAAAATATGAACCATTTTTAGGGAAAGTGGTTAATCCAACAGATTCTGCCAAGATTTTACTGGCAAACGGTGTTTGTTTCTCAGCTCACAAAATAGATGCAAGCCTTCAACTGTGTTATTACTCAGCAGATAGCTCAGTGATTTTTATCCTTATTCCTTTAACCTGGATTGTGTTAGGATTTCAAGTATTTCAATAATCTCCTAAATTCCTTCCACTGACTGAGCACAGTTTTATCTGAATACTTTATAGTCATAATTTGAACAGTTTGGAAAATAATTATTGTTCAGCAGAACTGTGTGATGCTGCTTCCTACTCAAATGATGACTACATCTGATCAATGGGTTTTGGAAGGCCTTTTCTGTGCATGTTCATCAGAATAGAAAGGCCTCTTACAGTCAGAGGCAGCAAGCAATAACTTGCACTTGTGCTTTTAACCCTGGAGATTCAGTTTGTTGTGTGTGAGCTGTGTGGTGACTATTCTTCTATAAGTACAGGTGTGTCTATGTGACATCAGTATCTATAGCGAGCCCAGATCACAACTTTGACATATGGGTTCTGTTTGCACCTATGTTTGTGACACTTGCTTCAGTCTTTTGCTTCGTTGCCTTCTTTTTTTTTTAGTAACTGCAATAGAAATAATGGACCTCCAGAGAGTGTATTACTGGGAAAACCTTGTGGGAATGCTTGTGAAAAAGACCCCACAGTTTTTGTTCAACTTTAAATACCGGTGCAGTTGAATATCCTGCCCAAATCCATAACCTCACTATTTTATAGTAAATATGACTAAGGTTTGGTTGTATTTCAGATTCTGATAATGTAACCTTCCCCTGCCTGCATTCTCCTGGGTTTTGTCACCCATGTACCATTCTCAAAACTTAACAGCTTTATCCTAGGCTGCCTGTCCCAGAGCTGCCTGTAAATAAATTGATGCTCACAAATTACTTGGCTGTGGTTGAAGGGCTAACATGTTAGGATCACTGCCTGTTGCAATTACTATCATTCCCTTTGATTGTTCCTTTTTTTTTTTTTTTCTGTCAGCAGTGCTCACTTATTGCTCCTTAGCACAGGGTATTACCTTTTTTCTAATTTTTATTTTGAAGTAACATATCTATCTTTGTGGCACTGTTTCAAGGCTGAAGTCCCTGTGTATTACTCTATTATCAGAAAGAAAATGTTATTAAACAAACTTCTTTTTCAGAATCAAACATAAATCTCTAACTAGAGCATACCTCAATAACATATTTGAACACTGCACAACATTGTTTCTCATATATGCAAATAAATAATTAAAGAACATTAATGATTTGCCCGAAGGGTCAATTAAGAAGTCCCTGACTGGGTCACAAATCTCCTTACTCATATTGTGTGCCTTTATCCCCCAGGCTGGTTTGTTTATTTTTGAACATCATTGCAAAAAGGGAAAGTTTTACGACATGAGCCAGCTCCACCTGGGAATAGTGCAGGGTTTTCTGGATGCTGACGAACACACAAATGTCAGATGATTGTTCCAACCCCCCGTGCACTGAGTGATGTCCACTGGGTCCACTGCTGATGTGCTCAGTAATGAAGACAAATTGAGCTGGTTCTCCTACTCATTGACTGCATCATGCTTTATAAACAATAATTCAAAGTTCAGAAAGTGGAATTTAAATGGACAGTATCATGCTAGACTTGCAGTTTTGTTTAATTGAAGACCAAGACAGATTTTCCTGTATGACTTCCAGAATATAAAATTTCCAAATGAAATGAATTTTTAAACAAGCATTCCCGTGTGGTGCATATAAGTCAAACACTGCATTAGAACCAGAAAATGAAACTCATTCAAAAATCTAAACAAATGTATAAATGGCTAGTTTATTTTCACTTCTGATGCAAATGGGAAAAGTAAGCAAGCAGAATTATTGATAAAATGGAAGGTTGATTTAAAACTTTCTTTTAAGGTCAGTAATCAAAGGTGATGTATGTAATACAAGCAAAGACAGATTTGGATTGGGATGGCTTTTGTTTGTTTGGGAGTTTCTGGGGGTGGTGATTTTTAGGGTTCATTTTGTTTTGTTTTGTTTGGGGTTTTTTCTTTGTTTGTTTTTTGTTTTCTTTTGAATATTTTTGAAACCTGGCATATTTCCTGTAGCTTCAACTCTATAGATACCCAAAACCTGGAAATACTACATACCTGAATGTGTTTACTTTTGATAATTAGAAAAAAATTTAACCTGTTTTACCTTATTACTACAGTAATTAAAATGGAATCTAGTGAGGCTGTCACCCCAGGACAGCTGTGTGTGTCAAAAATGCTTAGGATACTTATTTCATTCCAGGCCCAAACTTTTAGAAGAAACTTTACTCTGACTTCCTTTGTCTGATTTTTAACTGCAGGGTTGTCTTTAACTGATGCAACTAGATCTAAATAGAGCATAGTGACAAGAATTATTTGTATCCAATTCTGTTTTACATATTATCTTGTGGTTGAGTAACAGCGAAGGGTTGAAAGAAGTATCCACATCAGTCAGTCACCACAGTTAAACAAAGCGAAATACATAATGTCTAAATAGGCAGAAATCAGCTGCCTATATTGGCAACTTTCCTCCTTAGTTGCACTGTCATTAAAAGAGAAAGTCTTCAAATTCTGCCCATGTTTTTGCCATAGGTGTGCAATTTAGGCACAAAGCACATTCTTGCTTGGTGTGGCTGTGTGTGAAAGTTGCTCATGCAATTAACTGTGTTGTTTTTCAGTTTGCATACAGTGTAAAGAGTTGGTCATTCAGGATAATGTTAGCCAGGGGAGCCAGATTTTTTAGGCAGACAGGACTAAAACAGGGAGAATGACCACCAGATTTACCACTAAAGATATCGGATAAATAGTGGCAGAAATTGGTATTCCAGGAGAAAGAGCAGAGCAATTCCTGGTGCAGAACTAAATTGGGCTCTGTCTCACAGTGAATTTCAGGCAGCATGGGCTGAAGTGACGCTACTGACTCCACGGTAAGGTAAATCAGAACTGTTTTCTTGGAGATGAATCTGAGTATCCAGGAGGAGGAAGAGTATCCAGGCTATCAGTATCGAGTATCCCACGATCTGAGCTGCTACCTCCTGCTGCCTTCTCAAGGGCTGCAGCTATGGGGACACAGAGTAAGGTGAATTTGGTCTCATCTGGCATTACTGTTAAAGGATTCATACATTTATTTTTCTTTCACTACTGAATTAAGTTACTGTCACCACACATTTGCCTGATAGTATCTCACGTCCCAGGTGGGGCTATCAAATGGCTTCTCCTGAAAAGGTTGCTGTTTACACATTTATTCTATTCAGACACCTCTGTTTCAGCAGCCTGTTAAACAAAGTAGTGGGTTCATCTTAAAATTACTTATCATTAAGGGCCTCAGAACTGTCTGTACTATATTGATATTTCAATCTTTATTTTCCTGATCTAATTTCAAATTTGACAGAAGTGCAGGTTTGAAATACTAACCCCCCCTCTCTTTTGGTGTAGTTTCTCTGCAGCTACAGAATGAACATTCTCTCTTGTGGACTCATGTCTTCCTGTTATACTTTCTCAGTTTACGAAAGGAAAAATAAAACAATATCTGGTTGCAGTGGTTTGATTTTGCATTGTTCCCACTAAGCCCATTCATGTGGAGTTTCCTTTGTTCTTTTGGTGTATAAAGTTAACTTATGCCAGCTTTTTAAAATATCAATCTCTGCACCTACAGCTCTCAAAGAGGGAGTAGTGATGGATTTTTTTTAGGAGCTCAGAACATCCCCAAGGAGAGTGGGACAAAAAGAAAGAGAGAAAGAAAAAGCTTGAATTTCCTGGGATGGAGCTACTTGAGACTTAAAAGGTGTTGAGAAGTTTTGCTGTTCATTGTTCTAATAAGGTGCATGTCAGTGATGTCAACATAATGTGCTGAGGAAATGTCACACATGTCTGCAATCGGCTACTTCTGGCTAGCCAAGCACAGCTGGAAACCTGGAAAACAGATGTTGCTTTCAATCAAGCAAGGGTCAGAGCAGGCTTGGGCCTTGGAATGTCTATATTTTTGCATCCAAGAATGATCCTTGGGTAGTTTCAGTGGACCAGTAATTATTTTAGCAGCTTTTCTGTATTTTTTTTCAATGTGCAGTATCATGCCTATAGAACAGAGGAACAAAAAACAGTGGGCATGCATCCAAGGAACTTGGGACAATGATGGAGAAAAGAGTCCAACACAAGAACATCATTGCTGTGTTCTCTGAGCCACACCTGGTAACTTGGTAATACTTAACCATATGCAGTGAACAGTTTTCTACTGACTAAAACATAAAAATTTGAAGCCACCTGACTGAAGTCTACTTTGCAAGACTGAGAACAGCAGTCATTTTATGAGTCTTTATCCTGATAGGATTCTCTGTTCTTTATATTTTATTCTCTGCATATCAACCTCAAAAGATTGAACAGGTTGCTTTGTGACTGGCACGTAAAGAAGAGAACTTGGAAACAACGCACTATACAGCTTCTAGTATGGACTGCACAGAAGCCTTGAAAGAGAATCAAGGCTTTGCTTCCTAGCTACAAATGTGTAGCTGTAAATCTGGACTTAGTTCGCAGAAGTCAGAGTTAAGCTTTTTTCCCTGCAATGAAAGGGCAAAAAGGCATGGAGGCTGAAATGTAACAGTGGAGTATGGCCAGAACAAAGGCTCACTCAGGACAAGCGAGCAGGAACCTTCTGAGCAGTCTAGCAGCTAAGCTCCTGATAGGCAAAAACTGGGTATTACCTCTACAGCTGAGAGTAACAGAGAGCGAGAAGAGAGCTAAAATGTTTACACCTGAAGCTGTCTCCCAAATGGGAGGCAGCCACCCATGGGTAGAAAAGTGGCACACCAGAATTGTCCCCATAGAGCCTTTCTGATAGAAAGAGAAGATGGGTTATTTTAATCAGAAATGACACAGCATTCCCCTTTTTGTCTTTTCTTTTGTGCTTTATTTAATGTGCAGTCAAGAAGTAAATGACAGCTTCAGTTCACTTGCTGTTTACAACTCTCTGAGGCTTTGGTTTTGTGTTTTTGTCTGTTAGCTTGGGGTGGTTTTTGTTGTTTCTGTTTATACAGCAGACTTGTGCAAACATGTGAATTAATCTTAAATTTAGACAGGACACTGCTACCAATGTAGCCATAGCAGAGGAAAAAACTGTCCTCCATTAACTTGCTGATGCTGCCCACAATAGTAGTTCAAACATCCTTTATCAACTTTTCTAGAATTTGTTTAATAAAATATTATTTTATTTATATATTTTTTTTTTGTCTCTAGCGAGGCATCTTGTTGATGGAGTTTACTTCTATATCCTCTCACGCATTTATGTGTCCCTCTCCTCCTAATATCTGTAGTTTACTTTCTGTGTACAGAGCTGGTATCCCGTCGCATATCCATTGTCTGTGTGTCTTCATTCCTCAGCCTCTTACTTAGTGCTTTTTTTCAGATCTTTATAACCTTTAATGCTTTTTTCACTCTAGTTTAAGTTGTAACCTTCTATTTTAATAATTGGTCTCCCACTTTCATGCTTCTGGTTTTTGGTTTTTTGGTTTTTTAGTTTGTTTTTTTTATCCACAGGTGATAGCAAAGCCATTACCGTCTGTGTACAGCGGCCCTGTCTCATGAGACTACCTGAACAAGTGTTTTAATCCATTCTGTTAATGGCCATGTCCCCTTGCCTGCTTCTAGGTGATTCCTTGAATTGCAGCCTCTGTGCACGAATTCAATCCAAACAATCACAGCAATAGCTCAGTGAAGGAAAGATGACAGAAATATCATCCACAAGAGACCTTTGGAGTGGTCATGTGGTCCAGACTCCCCCTCAAGGCAAGACAGTCTCCAGCACTAGATGAGGTCAGTTATTGCTTTGCCTACCTGAGTCTGGAAGGCTGCCAAGTTTGGAGATTCCTCAGCTACCCCAAATAACTTTTTGCAGTGCTGCGCTGGCATTCTAGAGAAGACATTTTTCCTAAGGGTTTTCTCTAGCTTTCTCTAGTTCCATTGTTCTTTGATAGTCTATTTATCAAAAATCTTATATTAATTCTGTTCCGAAACAGTATAATATGGCCTAAGGTAACTATTTTGCAAGAGAGAAGCAGTTTCCAGGTAGCTTAAAAAAAAAAAATCCAATTTTTTCAATATAAAATGCACTGCAGCCTCAATTATCTGAATGTCATAAGAAACAGCGATTGTAGTATGTTCAAACAGTCAAGGGAATTTTCAGCGTAATTAATAAATGCCAAGGGACATAACCCTATTTCAAATGACTGACATTAGACTATTGCATGAAAAAGAAACTTGTTTCTTCATTGTAATGTACTGACACATGAAACTTCTGCCTGATAAAGAGATTCTCTGTGCAGGAGTTCTTGCCTTCAAAGCATCCTGATTTATGAGACAAATAACTGAAAATGTGTTAGGGAAGCAAGAGACTGACTGTGTTACATCAGACATACAAAATAAAAGCATCATTAACTGGATCTTTTAGAGATTTTGATGCTTTCATAATTTCTTTGGAGATTTGCACCCTAAATAGTTTTTGAAAAAGTGCCATACTGGCAGAATTAGAGAATAAAACTTCTAAATCTAAATGGCATTATTCCCATATTGTGATTTAATGTGCTCTGATGAAGCTGTTTCTGTTCAGTTTCCACAGTTCCTCAGTCCTGTTACCAGAAGGATGACGCTACATTCATTACCTCTCATGTGTTTTTTGAAATGGATGTGTCTTGTAGGAGCTGCCCAGATCACCTGCTCATTTCACATTTTTGCAGAGCTGAGTGCAGGTGACTGCAATTCTCTGTTGAGCTGCTTGGGATTCTAACCAATAATCAAGCAACAAAAAGCTCCATATCCCACACCAATTTTTGAAGCTGCTCTTCTCTCAAGGTGAAATATTTTTAAACAGTCATTCAAGAAATAATTTAATTGATCTTTCAACTTCTATTATTCCCTGTCCTCAGGAGCCAGTGACCGAAATTGACTCTATTCCCACTTCAACCCCCTTCCTTTCATGTTCCACTCATGGAACCTTGTCAGACACTGGGTTAAATTAGTGAAAGAGTTAAATTAGCTCAGCACTGTCAGAAACAAAGACAGATTTTGACATATTTTAGGCTGACTAGTCAAATAATAATAAAAAAATTATGAAGAGCTGATAATTTCAAAAATGTGTGTGGTTAACTTGAAAGCATTACATTTGACCAAACTCTTGATTAGAACTTTTTACAAAATTATGTTGGTAGTTGCTACTGAGTCTGGTTCACTTTACACTTCAAATCCAGTGCAAGAATGTGTTTTTAACTTGAATACTTAATCTTATTGTTTGAAGATTTAAAACACTATTTCTTCCCTGTTCCCAGGCCTTGTGGTTGGATTGTTGCCAAATAAATCTCATATAGTTTATGCTTGGAAATCTCAGGTAATATAAACTTCAGAAAGCAGTTTAGCTTCAGGAGACTATTTGCATTACTAGTTTATTTGTTTATTCATGGTTGTTTCACTTCTTTTTCACTTGGATGAAGAAAAAAAACCCAAAGAAATATGTTGTTATGCTTCAGAGGTTTCTTTGGCTGCTGTTTAATTTCTCATACCTAATCAAAAAGTTCTTTTTGACTTCTAAAGTTTATGGTGGATAATCTGAACTACAGTGGGCTTTATTCAACATCTGTCTGAATCCCCTGGTAGGCACTCCTTTCATTTACATATCAGAAAAGTGATATCATCAGGGAGGATCTATCCTTCGCAATATAACTCAGAAAGTAAGATTTTCCACCTGAAGATTCTGGGATATTTTTACAGGTAGAGGAGATAGCATCCATATTGCAGTTTGGCCTAGACACCAGAGTTAATATCTTTATTCCAGAGTAATATAGTGGTTCTTTAGCCTCAGCTCTTTGAGATGTTACATTTGTGTTTCATTGAAACAATTCCACAAATTGGAATATTCAAAACAATAGTACATTTTCAATTGCCAGGGACTGCAATTATGCTCTGATGACTCTGGATTTTGGCTTTGAAGCTCTAGTCTTTTACACAAATAATAGTTTAATTTCATCTGTGCCAGGACTGAGTTGGTCTGGTCCGTGCTTGGTTTATGTCGATTGTGTAGTCAAAAATTACAGATATAATGACATACCTGTGCTCTTTATTTTTCTCTCTTCAAAAGACAAGTATTTATTTATGAGTAGGGCTGGTCAAACACTAGATAAAATCATAATATAAAAATAGGATAAAAATACATGAGTTTACTACTATCTAGCAAATAGGAGTTTTGTGGGGTTTTTTTTCTATTGAAATGTGTCAAACTTTTTCTGAGTCTTCTCTTTATTTCTGTATTTCATTGGTCATAGAGCCAAAATGCCCTCTCTAAAATGAGAAATGCCCCGGCCAGCATTAGAGCGACAGTAATGATGTTTAAAGCCATGTTGTGCTCATTTTGGTGTCCTTGTGTAGAAGTAGTATCAGGTGAGCTCCATCAGAAGTCCTGGACTCTGTTGCACCTACACAACCCTTAAGTTGCAAGGGACTCTCCTGGGCCCAGAGAGCTCATTCTAGCTAGAAACATAATGGACAGAGAAGTACATGAGTGAAAATGGAACACAGGGTGTACTTTTGAAAATAATTCACTAAGTCATGTTCTTTTCCTTTTAGGACAGAGAACAACTCTATATAGTCCCCATTCAGACATTTAGAAAGCTCTACATAAAAAGAATTTTGGGAAGAAAAACTCAGAGGTTTTTGTCTGATTTTTCTCCCATCAAAGATAGTTTCAGCTATGTGCTCCCCCAGAAGAGAAATGCTCCTCTATTTTTTAGTCTTGATGCACTAATAATAAGCACTGGCCCTGATGCACCAAGGCCTTTGACAAGAAATATTGCCCTGGACACATCTTGGCAGTATAAGCCTGGCTTCTCTATATTTTCTTGGCTTAGGGCCCCGGAGCAGGCTGTCTTTGCCGGGAGTCTGAAATATGTCAGCTTTGCCCAAGGTGCTTCCTTTACAGGCTTCCACAAGGCCAAAAGTGAACAGTATATCTGACTACTTATAAATTGCATTTCAAATAAAATATACTTCCAGAAAATATCTTGAATCATAGAATGGTTTGAGTTGGAAGGGGCCATTTGCTATAACCCCTCTCTATTGAGCAGGGACATTCTCCACTAGATCAGATTGCTCAGAACCCTGTCCAACCTGGCCTTGATTGTGTCCAGGATGGTGCATCCATCACCACTCTGGACCACTTGTGCCAGAGTTTCATTGCCACCATTGTAAAAAACATCTTCCTTTTATCTAGTCTGAATCTACCCTCTTTGATTTCAAAATCATTACCCTTGGTAAACACAACGTTTCTTATGAAAGACTTCTTATGAGTCTGTCCCCATCTTTCTTATAAGCGCCCTTTAAGTATTGAAAGGACTGTCAAGGATGATTCTATTCTGAATGATGACTTTGTCAAAAAGCAAATTTAAGGGAGATGAAACCACTTGAAACTCTCTATCCTTTTTGCTTTTTCGGATGTTCTGTGATTTCTGTTCAGGATCAGGCTCTGAATCATTTATCATAGCTGGGCTATTCATAACATCTCTTCTGTGGGGATCATCTTGTTACCTGTAGGGAGTAAGCTCATGCTGTAACCATTGCATCAGTAAAGAGGTGAATAGGAGTAAACAGTATTGCACAGGAAGTTTGACTAGAATTGGATTTGTGGTATTCAGGTTTTTTATCTACTGAGGCACTGATTTCTAACTGTGGCTTGCAAATGAACTGACATTTTATCTTCCTTCTATCTGCCTGTGAATTCCTCTGGTTTCCAGCAGCTTAACTGAGATAGTCCAATTGTGGCTTGTATCATCAGGCAAAAATATTTCAAAGGCTGACCACATCAGCTTGCACGAGCATTAAGAAGGAAAAATGTAATGTGGTGGAATTTTGTCAAGAATCATGTGGGCTCTGACTGGTAGAAAGATGTGAATCAGGATTTTGAAAGAATGAGAAAGAATCCTGACAAAGCCATTTCTAGCTACTATAAAATGGAACTTTCATACAATGATAGCTGCAAGTTTAAAATGCTGCTGCAATCTGTGTGCAGTCTTCAGTTGTGAAGGTGCCTTCCACATTTACCACACTGCTAGAGCTGCCTTCAGTTGGTATTTGTAAAAGCAGAGAATAGAATTGCTCACCTGTGTAATCAGAATGCCAAGACACTTTAGTTAGTAATAACTAATGCACAGGTATCTCTAGTACAGAGAGATGCACAGTCCTTCAATGAGAAAGAACAGGGAACATTTGAGTGCTTTATACCAATTTGATGAGTTTACTTATGTAATGCTGCTTTACTAATTTAGTCCTGCCATGATAATTTTTTTTTCTGATCACTCCCTACTTTGTTGATATCATGATCCCATTTGACACTGTGGGCCTTGCCTCTTTCTCCTGAAGTGTTTGAGCACTGCTTCCACAGCAGGAAACACCATCCCCTCATCTGGAAAGAGAAGTTAGCAGGGCAAGTTGCCAACACAAGTTATCAATTCCAACTGCAAACATTCTGTGGGTCTTCTGTGTAGCTATGCTACATATATTGCTCTGTTTCTCTTAAAGGGCAACATATTGTAAATAACAAACAATG
The DNA here is from genome assembly GCA_013397755.1 of Cnemophilus loriae. Lineage (NCBI taxonomy): Eukaryota > Metazoa > Chordata > Aves > Passeriformes > Corvidae > Cnemophilus > Cnemophilus loriae. The sequence continues at coordinate 194,486 of VZTF01002641.1, forward strand.
TTTACAGTATGTTTAGTAACTATGGCAACCACAGGCTGCTGAGTTTAAAAACATAGGATGTATTCCATTGCAGATTATTTGCTCTGTCCTTTTATCACACACTGTGGAGGTAATAATCTAGGTATGTCTATGCACAAAGTATCTTCTTGGATACCCCTAAAAAATGACTTGAATAAATCTTGCACTGTGGGGGTTCCTTAGGCACTGTGTCTCACTGTTGTCCATACTGAAGTTGGTTAGCTGATAAATAAAACTCTTAAGAGCCAGGCATCCTGTGTGAGCTCTGCCTCCAAACTGCACTATGTTAGACACTTACCGTTATAAAGGTGAGGAAATGCGAAGTGGTGTGGGCTGGACAGATGGTGAGAGGGTTTCACCCTTTGATATCCATGAGCATTCAGTGTCTCAGAACTATTTCCCTGAATGCAGGAACTTAAAGGGTGGCAAAGCTGACCATTAGAACAGGCATTTTCAACTCTGCCCTATGTTCCTAATACAAGGGTGCCCTTAGTCAAAGGCCATCACAAGATATAACAATTGGAATGAAAACACTAACAATACTGAATCTGAGGTGTGCAATTCACTGAAGTTTTCTCTATATATTATATTCATAAGTACCCAGTGTTAAACTGGCAGATCCCATCGACATCTGATCGGGGCAGTTCTGTTATGCCTGGTACTGGTCTTTGAGTTTCCTGAATATTTTTAATTATAAGCCATAAACTCTTGGTGTTTCTGTGTGTTTTGCAAAAACTAGTATTTACATTGTTGGTGGTATTAATTAGAAAGATACCAAAGTCATGCATTACTTCTCATAAAGCATTAAAGACAATACATTTTATAGTTGCTTGAGGATATTTTTTTACCAAATATTTCAGTCCAGTATTAAGATCTGAATAGATCTGTAAGAGCAGAATTACAGGCATTGTCATTGAAAAACAGATCAAAACTTATATTCTTGAAAGGGAGCATTGCAAATTTAGGTTTTTTGAATCCTGCTACCTGGGAAAGCTGTGGTTATCAAGGTGCCCAGTATTTACCTTCTTGTAATATAGAGACCAAAATCCTAAGTAATTTTAGAATATATATTTGACATTAATATCTTTTGATTCATGGTTTCATATTATAGCTCTTTCTGATTCTATAAATAAAAAAAATTCTTAGGGATCCATCATTAATAATGTTCTCGTTCCAATTTACTTTGTAAAACCATGTATTTCAGTGAAACAATTAGACAAACAAAGCAATCCTATCAGGTTATCAGAAGAAACCAAATTTTGGGTCACAATCCTATAATCAAATACATCAGATCAATAATGTTGGTCTTGCATCTGTTCTTTGTTCTTAGCTAGGCAATATTCTATCTTAGCTATTGATGGAATGAGAAGTAGGTAGATATATTGTGGGTTTTTTTCTTTGTTTGCATAGGTCTACACCTAATCATTAAAATGTGAAGAGCCTCACATTTATACATGTTAAGATCACACATGCTGTTAAATAAGAATGGATGATGAACATAAAATAGAGCAGCTGATCTGGAAGATTGACAGCTGAATTTTTTCTCAAACAATAAAATACCTAATCAAAGCATTCAGAGAGATGAAGAAGCCAAATTCTAAGAGATGAGCTCCTGACTAAGATACTTACAACAGGCTCTGCCTGCACACAGCTGCAGAGGAGGAAATTTTGTTTCAGTATTAATGGTTATTAATATGGCAAGAACTGCATATTAAAAAGAAGGGGGGGAAATGTCAACCAAACCACGCCCCACTCCACTCGCTTCCATTGCATTTAAACCATGGCTTTTATTCAGGCTTCACGTGTCCAAGACCAAAACTGGAAGCCCAAGCATCACTCCAGAGGACAGCTCTGTCCTGTGCCTTCTGTTGTGTGTGCTTCATTTCATATGAAAATTAGCAGACATCCATGTTCATATGCCCAAATCTGCCTCAGATCAAATACCTGTCTCCTGCTTGAACCCTACCCTCTCTCTAGTGAAAGGTCTGATTTAACAGGAGGTTCTGAGCTCAGCAGTGCCACTGACAGAAACATACATCTCACCCAGCAGAGGTAGTGTCTTTCTTTAAATTGAAGAAAAAGCATTAGCCTTCTTTTAAGCATCCTCTGGTAGCTAAAATGGGTTGCCCAAGAAACTGAACAGTACAGTTCACTGTTGCCCTCAGGCCAGAGACATTTAAATTCACACTGTTATCTCTCAGGGGAGAGCCCTGACGTAGAGTTAACAGCCATTTGGGTCCAAGTAGGGCATTCTTTTAAAGTGCTTTTGGCATCCAAAACAATTCTGCTTCTATCTTGTTGAATCTAGGTCACTGTGCAACAAGCAATGCAATATTTAGAAGGGGAACAACCAGCAGGGATGTCTTTGTGTTTAAAGTGCCCAAGTGAAAGCAGCAAGTCCTTGCTGGCAAGCCCTGACAGCAGGACTGATTTCTGTATTTTACATTGGACAGATCTTGGAGAAAAATGGGAAATAGTCATAATATCGTGGTCTAGAATCCAGAGGTATGTCTGTGCTCAGTATTTCATACTGGAGAGCTCTAACCAGCACCAGCATTGGGAGATTTAGATGCTTTACCAAATGTGTAGAAAGCCTAGAAATCTCTTAAGGTTTTGGATTTCACTTTGGAGCCAACTTCCTTAAGTACAGACTTTGCAATGCCTAAATTGTAGGCAGTGCAGACCTTTATTGGCCCTGGCCCCGTGCCTTTCTTGTGAGATGGTCATGGTTTTATTCTCAGAAGAAACCAGGTGTGTTTACATCTGTGTATTAAATTCTGAGTCAAAGAGGTTATGGGAGAATATATTCCCCAGATATCCTATTTCCTTTACAGAACCACCCCTGAGTTAATTCATTCATCCTTAAAAATAGCGGATGAGGAAATGTATTGACGCAATATTAATTTTACCATTATTTACCACTGACATCATTATGTATATATATAGATAGTAGAATAAACATTAAAACCGTGCTTACCCACGTTATTAAAAATGAGTCTATCCATAGTAAGAAATACATGCTGTAGATCTGTGGGATGCTGGGCTGCAGTGCGTAGGCATAATTCCATCCTTATTTCATGCCAGCATTTTTAAGAATTGTATCTCAGGTTACTCGAGGGGTTATAAAACCAAAGGAATGTAATACTGATTCACTGTCAGAGCTGATAGAAAATCTAGAATATTGATTAGGAAAAAGTGCTCATTGTTTCCAAAGCTGCTCTTTTCTACTGATGAACCCTACTTTTACATTAAGCCATTTCGATGAACTGATTAAAGCCCACTAATGTTGAGAGTGAGAACTGAGTGGTGTAAAGCACTGCAGCGTCATTTTCCATCCAGCTGAGGCTCTCTCCCATGTGCTTTATTTGTTACTGTTCAGCTCTAAAGTCTTGCTAACTCACTGTGTGTTTCCTTCACAGCACAGCAACAGCCGAGCTGGGTCAGCCAGAGCATCCCAACCCTGGGCCGTATCAGTCACAGTGGCCAGTGGAGGGTGCCTGAGGGAGGGCAGCAACAGGGACAGAGTGGCCTTTTTCAGCAGTCTACCAGGCTACATAAAGTTTGAAGGTTGAGGATTTTCTAATCATGGACGTGTTTGGGTTTTTTTGTTGTTGTTGTTCTGGGTGAGGTTTCTTTTGTCTTTCCACTCTCATATGGTAAATCTTTCTGAAAGCATTAAACAGCCACCAGCTGCTGGAATACTCATCTCAAACCTCCTACCTAGGCTGAGGCCTCCTAAAGGGAAGGTGTAACGCAGGGGGCTGTGTATGGGGCTGAGTAAGAGCTTGTACAGGGCCAGCTGTTACACAGGACAGCATAACACAAAAGTGAAGCACCATTTAGACTGTCTGATTCAGCTGTTCTTGTTTCTGAGACTTGCTTGATACGATAAATGATATTCATGATTCAGAGAACAATTGAAAAATGGACATAAACCAAGTGCTATTATCTCAGTGGTAGTACGTGTGACTTCCGCTTGTTTCTCTAAAGATCCTGTGGAGAAGCATTGCTGAAATGCCACAGGTTGGAGTACATTGTTCCTAAGCACATGAAAGAGACAGTAGGAGATCAGTGAGTGTGTAGCAACATGTATTCTCATTATCACTTTGGGGTTACAAACCTTGTGATACTGAAACCTTTTGACTGGCCCAGTCTAGTAAGATTTGACTTTTAAGGAGCTGGAATTTATGCAGTTTGTAAACCATACACCTTTCTTGCTTGCATTCCTCCAATATAGCAGCTGTAGTTCAGGGTCTGTGGGCAGGAAAGAAGGATTCATTCTGCCTTTCATTTCCTTTTGAGAGTGTATAAACTGGGCTTCTGTAGTCAGTGCAAAATGTTCACTGAGTATGAAGCTGGAATTGTAATTCATACCTTTAGCAAAAGAAACCATCATTGCTAAAAGTCTGAGTGACTTGTGCTTTATGCTTCTAATTTTATAAGCCCTATGAACATCCCCACTTTATTATGCTTTCACTACCAAAAATTGGTTTCTAATAAAAAGTCACATAATGTTATTGTGTGTATAAAACATTCCTGTAATGGTGACTCTCTGGACTGTTCAGCATGACATCAGGATTGTCACCTGCCATGAACGCTTCTTAACCTGATTTGTATAAGTAGTTTCAATGTAGTCAGGAGACATTGTGACCTGCTAGACCAGGGATTTAAAGATCAGGACTTGACCTTTTGGAGCCCCAAACCCATAGAATAACTTGTGAAGAACAGCTCTTCCCTTTAAGTTCATTGAAGATTAGGTAAATGGTTGCTTAGCCTGAAATCTCTCCTGAAAGAAAAGGAGTTGTAAATCAGGGGTTGGGAGTTTTGACCCTGAGATTAGCTCAGGTGGTTGAAGCACAGTGCTAATGATGCCAAGGATGTGGGTTCAATCTCTGTACAGGCCATTCACTTAAGAGTTGGACTCGATGATCCTTCTAGGTCCCTTCCAACTCAGATTATTCTGTGATTCTGACTTTTAGTTCTACATACTGTAATTACTTACCTATGAACTTATACTGTCCATGATAGAGAGCTTGAGAATGTTAAAACCCAGCAGAAAGAAGATCCCCTTCCAAACATCAGGGACATGGAAGACACCTGGAAGTGCTTCCCCAGGCCCTTCACACTGCCCCAGTGTGGTCTAGGAGCCCAGGGAGATATGACATATGATTTCTCTGTTGATGAGGGTGACTGACCATTGTATGCCAGATGAGAGAATAATAAGTGGGTAAAGGCAAAGACTCTGAAAGAAAACGAATTCAGCATTCTTTGCATTTTATGAAGAAGCTCCTACTTCATAATCTCATGCTGAATTTTGACTTACTGTCAGAGGTGGAATGACACCACTTAAATAAGGTGATTTGTGAAAGGAGACTCATAATGGTCGTGTGTTTGCTGTGTTGGTTTTTTCAGACAGATGAATAGGATTTTTTTTATCACTTACAGTTAATAACGTGTGGCTGTCTATTACTTTATTGCAAACATGTGGGACGCCTAAGTTTTCAGGAAGAGATATTTCTCAGTAGCAGAGGGTAGAGAGAATTTTGTCAGCTTAAGCATCATGACAGATCTGTGAAAGCATGACATTTCTATTAAGAAAGAGCTACGTCCAAGTAATTCTTTTTTTTTTTTTTTCCAAGTACTTTATTACAAAGATGAATATAGCCTAGGCACAATGGTGTAACTCTTAAGCATTCCCCACTCCCACCTAGCCCTCTGATTTTTCTCATATCTCTTTTGACTCTCCTCCCATATGTACTCCACAGCCAATCTTGGGATAAGCTGCTCACTTGCAGCTACTGCAACACCCAGGGAATCGCTCACAGATGCAGACTTGCTCACAGAGGAGCTGCTTAATCATATTAGGAGGATTTTCAGTGTTGGGTTTTAGGCACCTCAGGAAATAGACTGGGATCTAATTTTTCACATACCTATGTAATTCCATAAATTGAATAAAATTTTTGCTTTCTTGTACTAGATGGGGATAAGAAACTACTCTCTGTCATTCTCCTTAGAAAATGCCCTGGAGTCTTCAGCTATATCATATATTGTTTTTATTAGATAAATTGTATCTATGTGCACCTTCATCAGCAAGATTTTTGAAATACCCCAGTTCCCTTTTGTTTAACTAAATCCTTGTCACTGCTTTGTAAATTATGCTCACTGCAGTGCCAATTTGTTCAAACATACTTTAGGAATTTCAGGTGTCACCCCATTTCCTCTGACAGCACAGAGAATAAAATCACAATAGAAACTGTGGGAAAATACTTAATAATAAAAAATCTAACAAACAAAACCCCCCAGTTGCTATGCTGACTTTTGAGACACCAGGATCCCTTGGGGGATAGTGGGAAACAGAAGGGTTAAGCAGGGAGACTGAAATAGACTCTGCAGTCTCTATTTTCTGCCTGACTCCAGAGGCACTGCAGACAGCTGTTGCAGATTGAGGCAGACTTGTAATTTGCCTCTTGAGTCTGGCAAGGAATTAAGGAGCAGTAACCAGTCTCCTATGGGGGATCCAGTCTCCATAACTAGCATAAGCATAATATGAAGGCCAGATCCTCAAAGATTCATAACCGTGATGGGAAAGCCATGCTGAAATACCCTTAAGTTGAGGTCCATTCTATGTGCTTTTAAGTCTTAAAAAAAACACCCCAAAAACTCGACATGTACAATATTGACTAGAAATTCACTATTTCAGTGCTGGTGAAGAGTGATCATAGAGCCTGATGCAAAGAAAGAAGCTTTCCAAATAAAGCCTAAACATGCTGGCAGTGTCCTCTGTAGGGCTGTGCTGGAGCCTTTGTGTTTCCTGTTCACTGGCAATGTCTGATCTGATGCTCTGTGAGAAGAGACTACTGATGTGTGCCCTGGGGTGCTGGAGCTTGGTACTTGGTTCTTCCCCCAGGTTACTGATTTCTGTCGCTTGGGTAAGAACTTTGGCACAGCTGCTGGGAGTACATTGCCCATTCAGGGCAAAATGACTAGAAGAAAAGAGACAATATCAACAGTCTTGTTATTTCTCAGAGATGTGTTGAAACATGGCTGTTTAAACTCTCCAATGGTGTGCAACAAAGTTGACAAGCTCTGGAGAACTGAGAGCAATTTTTTCATTACTGCTGGAAGTGATAAATTACAGTAATATATACAAACTTGATTGCTTTGGGTTTAACTTTCAATAATACAAATATTATACAGTACAGGTAATAGGAAATATTACACATCTTGTTTTATCACTGTGTGGTCAATATATATAGCTAGCATCTTTCTTCGGCAATAATTATTTCTTGAAAAGTGTAGTTTATCGTTTTAGGTTTTGTGTTTGTCTTTTTTTTTTTTTTTAATATATTGATTTATATATAAATGCTGCCTTAAGCTTTGAGTGGGAGAATCTGAGGCTTGTAATAGACCTGGGACAGGATCAGTTTTGACTCTGTCATTTTGCTGCTGATAAGGTGACTTTTTTCAGTTGACTCTGACAGCTCCTTCTGTGTAAGCATCCGCTTCTCACTTCTGCCAGGAGCAGATTCTTGTACAGCTTTGATTTTTCTGCTTGTGAGGCATATTTTCTCATAGTACATCAGGAGCAGACATGCTGAAAATTGCCTTTTCCAACTGGACACAGCCATATAAATAGTTGGCATCGTGCATGGCAATTATCACTTCAAACTCCTTGAAAAGTCTCACTTCCCAGGAGTTTGAAAAGCGGTCTGCCATTCTCTTAATGTGCTCTCTATTTAACTGCAAGAAATCCATCTGCTTTATGGAATTTTGTCTGAATTTCAGCAGTATCTTAAAGACAAAGTTAGAGTGGGATGTTGTGTATGTGCTTGTGGTTTGTTTTGTTCTGTTTTTTTTTTTTTTTAAAGAAAAGAGATGGAAAGAAGGCAGGAACATCCACAATTTTACATCTCTTCTTATTTGATCAAATGTAAGAAACACTGCATTTTTACGTTCATTCCTTTAAATGAGTTTCATTCTACATGATTTATAGTGAACTTATTTCAGGGAGATCATCACTGGAAACTACATATTAAAATTAATACCATTTTTTCCTGAATAATTTAACCCAGTAAATGCTCATACTCTGTAATCTTTGTATGAACAGCCTTCCAAGTTTCTGAATGGTCACAGAGGATGGGAAGGAAAGGGGCAGAAGAGTAGTTTGCAATTGACACCTGTGTTTCTTCAGTATTTTTCCATTTTTTTCCTTAAGAAGTAGGTCCTATGTAATCCTAGAAGGGCCTGTACTGTTTTCAAGGCCTGCTTCTGAGGAAGAAATCCTTCATATACGTGTGCTGTTGGCTGAAAGGACTGCTTAACACCTTGCAACAACAGTTTTAACATGAATTTTGGAGTAAATGTGTCAGTTTAATCATCCTTAAAACAGCTGTTCTGAAAACATGAGTATTTAATGACCTATCCTGACTAACATTTTAGATTCAGATTTTTGGAGTCTAACATATTGTCTGTGTAGATGCCTTTTCTGCTCTTTGTTACTTGCTGGTGATTCATTAAGTAATGTGATCAACATGAAGCATTCTGAGAAAAATAAATGCTCAATTGCAAATATTCATTTATTAATCTCCTCTCATACTTAGAAAAAACCTTTATCCTTTTTAGATGAGTTGAAAAAGTCTAATTCAAGGGACTTAACATATGCAGATTTGGTTAAAGAGCATATTCCTTTCTTCTGTGATGAATATCGAGCTTGTGTAAAATCCAAGCTAATCTTTACTCTGTTTTCCCCTCTTATCACATAACAGACAAATGTTTCCTGCAGCTACTGTGTCATAGCAGAGCATCTGCCTCTGTATGAACCAACTGCCAGATAGCCTTAGCACGCAGTCAATTTATGCAGTTGACAGGTTTATCACTTTATCAGATATTTGCTCAAGGACAATTTTATTATATGCAAATCATTGACATAAATTGAGGAAGAATGAATTTATTAAGGGTCTAAATTAATCTTTCACCATTTGGTATGTGCATTTTTATTATGTAATGTATTTACTTCTAGAATATTCATTTGTCTGAGAGTTGTGCTGTAACTACAGGATTTGTCAGGGTTAGGTTAATGTTGATTTGTGTTTTGTACTTTTTAACAGGCTCTACCTTAATGCTGGTCAGAGTTCAGAGAACATGGGCTATAGAGAGCTTTGGCTTGAGATAGAGAGTTAAAAATTCATACACATGATTTTACTGGACTTGAATTTTTAAAGTGTAACATGAAAAAAATTCAAATCTCTACCTATGGAAGCAAAAGACAGCCACCTGCAGAACTGATTGAGACTCTGGTCTGTTTAACTGACTGGGCAACCATTTTTTATTTATCAGTAGAGAAATCCTAACCAAAAGATCTGGAAAGAAACCCCAAACACAACCACCTCCAAAAAAACAAACAAACAAAAAACTTGAAACAAACAAAAACCAAAACCAAACCCACCCAAACCAAAATAATACAAACCCCATTCCCCAAACAAAAAAACCCCCACAACAACAACAAACAGGCAAAGAAGAACCCTACAACACCTAAACAATTCAATTGGAATAAATATTTACAGGAGGATTTGGGGGTTGGGGAGACTATTTTGTTTTGCTTGGTTTTTAATTTCATATTCTGGTTTTCTTCTTCCTGTTTTTAGGTGCACTTTATGCACCCTTTCCTGTTGTCGAATCAGGCTTTCACAGATAACCATGAGAGATCCATTTGTGTTGCTTTCCTCAGTGATGACATCAGGATCTGGATGCTTTTCTGCAGTAGAGGAGCGAATATGTCTTGTGCATTTTTTATATATTCTTTTAAAATTAATAAAAGAAAACTTATGCTGATTCTGGAATAACGGCATGTCTAACACCTTAAGAGTTTGAGGTGGGAGAAGTCTGCCTTTTTCTCAGATCTGTTTAGTACTAGATGAAGTTTATGGCTTGAGAAACCTGTGTTCAAAGTTTGGCTGAGCATGTTATTTGCTACATTTGTGCTTCAGCCCTCACCAAAAAATTGGGAGTAAAAGTCAGGTTTTAGAGGGATGACCACACTGAAAGCTGTCAAATGATCAGATTTCATGTTCATTGGGGCATAAAATTCTTAGATGTAAGCTTGTAAGACCAAGAAAACATAATAAGGAATCCGATTTACCTTAACTTGGAGTTATAGGTCCGTAATGACTTATACAGACCCCAAATGACTTTGTATCTTCTCTGTTTGAGAAATTTCTACTCCCTGTCTTCAACTCACACTTAGTTGGTAGAGCATTCAGTCATGTCAGAGGGTGCTGAGAAGATATTCCATTCTTCTCGTCTGAAATAACCAAGGTTTGCTGACTTTCCGGTATATTAGAAGACACTCAATAGTTTCCTCAACCTGTTGAGGCAGCTGGTTGAAAAAATACTAATTTTCTTGCAGCAAGACAATTACTTACATAATTGTGTGTGTAGCAAAGGGGAGAGATTCAAGAATTTTCTGAAGTTTTGTGTTTAGAGAAACCTGGGGAGAAAAAGAGAAAATAACTTAGAAAAATTATTGTCGAATTAGCTTTACTGCACGATTTTTCATTTGTAGGTTGTACCAAAATATTTGCATTTTAGAAATTAGCAATACTGCAGTTTCTGAATTATAAAAAATTCTATTTTTTTAAACTTTTTTGGAACAGTCGATTGCAAGTTCTGTTTTGAAGTTTTGGATAAAAGAATCATAGTATATAAAACTGTAATTCGAGTCAGATAACTTGTCAACATCTTGTGCCAAAACCATTTCATTCATTTTAGAGTTGTCAAAGTGAGGTTTCAAAGAGTTTTCACAGATTTTAATGGATTTTTTTTCTTCCCTGATGGATTATTTTGTTTGTATTGTTTTCTCGGTCATCATTCATGATTCCTTATATACTCAAGAACTTTACTCAAATAACACATATAGAGAGAAAACAATTCTTAGAGATCTTTCTTACCTTGATCTTACCGTAATTTTCTTACAGGTAGTTATTATAATTACAATAATTGTGCTTCATAATACTCAATTTTTAAAAAAATGAAAGGGATGCTGGATTTCTCTGTGTTAGATGGATCTCAGAAGGTTTTTCTATGTTGTGGAAAATCTCCATAGGATTTACTGCATTTGAACTACAGAGTGTTTGAGACTTCTGTGTCCATCTTTGAGAAAAAAATTGTTTCATGCATTTGATATTCTGCTTTTAAACAGAGATCTAAATATGAAATAAAAAATAGGTATATGCTATACTGAATGTGTCCAGAGCTCTCTGAAAATTGAAAGTTTGAAAGCTCTGGTTAAATCCTGCTGTAGTGTTGCCCTATCTCAGGGTATTGTTAACATAATTCTTGAATGGGTGAGTTACTGGCACTCTGATAAACAATTACTGATAGTGTCGTGAATTCATGCCCTATTTACTAGAAATAAAAACATTCAATGGAAATTTAATTAAATATATGATAACATTCAATGACATATAACTCACAGATTTGGTATGCTATTTGAGAATGGGACTGCAGAGATGAGAGAAACACAAAGACATTTTACGGAGCACATCGTGTGCCATACTATGGATAATCTCATGCTCCTCTTAGAAACAGAACAGTAAACTCTGTGGAGGTGTGTAATATTGATAGAAAAACTGGTTTGAGTGTAACCTTAAAAATGGGTGGATATCACATATTAGGTATGTGATATTAGGGACCTGGATTCATTCTACTGCTCTGGTTTGAGGTTGGGTTCACAATAACTCTTGAGGGCTCTGCTTTCATGCTTCTGTTAATGGAGGGCGCTGTTGACAACATCATCAGGAAACACAGCAGGGGCACTTTCATGCACTAATTTTTTTCCTCTCTGGCTCCTGAAGAGGCCCTTGAGGGTTCTTGCTTCTTGAGTTTTCCCCTTGTACCCAAACACTTAAACGAAATAATCCTTATATGCATCCAACACAGTGTCCCTGTAAAGCTGAAATGTTAGCTTTAGGTTTAATGTATGATTTGTGGGTTGATGCTGGTGAAGGATTACGTGAAAATATAGAAAGATTTGTGGTTCTGTTTTCTACTTGTAAACTCTTTGCTTCATTCCAGCCACGTATGAATTTTACCTTTGGACATGTGTGTTTTTAGAGTGTCAGGGAGATCCTTCTCAAGCAAAAATATCTGAGCTACCTGTCGAGGTTTTTAAATAGCTTTTGTTTAGCAAGGTGATACACTGAAAGAAGCATTCTGTGAACTGTATCCTCTTCTAATGTAAAATCAGAAAAGTCAGGAGGCTCACATTTCTCACCTCAATACGGGTACTATCCTTGTTGATCAATATGTAATAAACCTCAGATGTTCATTGAAATTCTTTTTCCATGCCAAATCTTGATGTCATGTTGTTTTGCCAGTAAGCATAAAGTGAGATTTATCCTATATAGGGCTTTTCAACTTCTTTATGTTAGAAACAAATTCTATATATTACCTCTGGGTGTAAAATATATATTGTATATATGTAGACAACATAGGGAGAGTTCTATTAGAAAAGTGTCTATCTAAATATAAATAGTTATTATGCTTTTTTAACACTTATAATTCTATGCAAAGTTCTCTGGTTTTGAAGGAGAAAGATCACATTGCCTTCCCTTTCCCAAAACTTCATGATTCCCAACTCAATGCAATCATTCAGTGACATGAAGATTTTCAGTAGTGCCTGATTTTCTCGTATTAAATCTGTTTGTTAATTAACAGATTCAGATTCTTCAGAGTAAACCTTACAACTCTGTGAGCGATAGATTCCTGCTGGTAGTTTCTGACAGAATAGCACTACATTCTCAAAAATTCTTTCTGACATTATACTGCCACTCTTTAATGACAACAGGAAATCATCAATCAAATGAAAGTTCTCCGTGTGTCACTTAAAAAAAAAATCCTAATTTTAATAGAGAGAAGGAAGTAGGGCTAAGTGAGGGAAGGCAGATGGTAAGTTGATGGAGCTATTCAGTCTAAAGTCTCTTAAAAATACTGTTTTTCAAGCCATGAAAGGTGAGGTTGCAAACCATTTTAATTCCAGCTCGAGAAATCTTGGTGCTCTAGCATTTCCTGTACAAAGCAAACAAACAATACCAAAAAATTCGAATCCAGATATGTAATAACCTCTATTCTGCCTTCTTTCCTTACCTTCCTTCTTGGTCTGAAAGACAGTAGTTATTGCCTCTGACATAACAATAATAGTATGACAGTATAGTAACATAGCATTATTCTTAAAGTGAAGATGTTATAAATTGTTAATTCTAGATTATTTTATATATGTGTGCATTTGTATATATATGTTTATGTGAAGATCATTTAGAAGCAATTGTCTTTCCTTTTAATATAGTTTTCCAGTAACCCTGAAGTCACATAATGTCATTTTCTTTTTTGGTTCCATACATTTTATAAAAAGAAGCACTGAAATACTCTAAACCAACCTGTGCTGAAATTGAAGGGAGAGATAGAAAGACAAGTTCTCTTCCTTCCTCAAACATTTTAGATAGGAAATTCTTACAAGCAAAACAGAATAATAGAAGAACATGGTTAGGTGTAGCAGGAGATTGAAAGTGAGGAAATGTAAATCTGGCATCAGCACTGTGTTGGGAGGCAAAATCAATTAACCTGTACAAGTTAAGAAGTGGTGAAGGGATTGAAGGGGTTTCAGGTTCAAAGTTGCTTGTCTTATTCCCACTATTGAGTACTTCTAGTGGGTGTCAGAGGCAAAGAAAAAAAGAAAGAGTGTGAAGAGGAAATAAAGGAAACAAAGAAAAAAGAGGCATAAATCTAATAAAAACTGAGTTATCTAGTCAAATAAACGTAACAGAATAAACTACATTGAAAATGACTTCCTCAGAGCCTATTTCCATCCAGGGCTTCTGAAGTCGTCTCCTAAACCTTATGCTGAGCTTTTTGTTGAAAACTGTTTCATAAGGTTAATAAATTAGGAGATGTTTTCATAAATGTTTGGTCCATTTGAATAGACTACTTTGCAGCTGGAAGCAATAGGCTGCAGCACATCTCTGTCTAATACATTCTAGCCATGTATTTACACCCAGAATTCAGGCTAATTACTTTTCTCCTATGCTTCTGTGAATTCTTGAACCATCTTTTAAAGTAGATTCCTAGTAGAGAGTGGAACTTGCTCAGGAAAACAGATCTGTGTGACATCACAAAATTATGAAGACCACAAAGGAAATAGGGGAGGAAGGATAATCTAGACTTAATTAATAGCATTATATCTTCTGTTTCACTATTGAACCACTATTGATCAGTGCAATGGCAATATAAAGAATATATAAGTATTTTGTGGGGTGTGGGAGACATCATGTATTTCTATTGAAGGCCTGACTCAAATCTATAGTCAAAAAAGCTGAGCTTGAATGAGTAAGGCAAAAAAAGTGCAAGTAATGAGGTGCTGGATTAATGCAATGATGAAACAAAATACCACTTTAGCCACCAAACTCTGTCAATTTGCAATTTCTGCGTTGATTTAAGGTGACTTGTGATTTATACAGATCTGATCACTGCAGAGACCCCTGTATCATCACATCATTGAAGACTCTGTATTTTAATGTCTTGGATTATTTTCAAGACTGTATTTTTCTAAATATTTCTCAGCCCAGCCTTGTTTGGGTCAGTGTTTCCTGTTATGTCCTAAATAAGGTTCCAGTCCTGCCCTGAGTAGTTACTCCCAGAGATCTGAGGAGGGCACTTATGCAGGCCCATTTTCAGAACTAAAGTCTGCATTTTATGCATGGTGTTAGTAACCTTTTTATGCGCTTAAAGCTTATTTTCAGGTTTTGTCTATCCCATTCATTACAAGCAAATAAACCTATTTTCTATAGTGCCTAAAATAACCTTTTGTATTTTATATAGTGTAAAACAAATTTATACTAACATAATAGGAAAAAAAGCAAGATATTAGAACTCTTTCATACATAGAGTGGGAAAACAATCTAGTTCTCCTAGTGGCCTATCTTGCATAGCTGGCAAGCCTTTTATTCTTGAATTATACATGCTTGCTATCAGAAAGTGTTCATAGTTTTTGTTTGGAGCAATTTCTTTGAAAGTTGTCAACCTTCTAGTACTAAAAGCACTTAAACAAAACTATAGTTCTGATACAGCTGAACTGTAAGAGTTATTGGAAGACTAATTCAGATCTGTCATTATCAGAATAATTTCTGATAAACTTCAGGGGGCTGATCTCAGGTCAGCGGTGGGTAAAATTATTTTCTTGGGCTGTATGTGAGTAGAGCGATTCCATTCAAAAGAGGACAAAAGATAAACACTGTAATCAGAATCTCAAAATGCAGCTACCTTCCATATATCAAATAGAAGGACTGCGAATAATTCACTTCATGTTTGAAAAGTTCATCATTCAGGCTAACAACAGTATATTGATCAAATATCTATAACCTAAGAAGCACATTTTTTTTCCCTAACACCCACCTCCAGCATTCCTACTATAATTTAACTCAGTTACGTACCTGGTCAATATTTCTCTGGTCCAGAGGGCTGTTTTTTAATCACTTAGAAATAAGCAGGAACCAGATACCAAAACTACTCTCCCACATTTAGTGCTGTTGGCACACAAAGAAACTTTGGACAGAGTACTTACGGTTTTAGCAGAGAACTTCTGCCACTTGCATAAACTCAGTACAGTTACAGTTGTGTGGAAGACTGAAAGACAGAGCAATGTCACTAGGGTAAAATTCACCAATTGTTATTCTTAATTATGTTTGCATGCATAATTCATGAATATTCTTCATAGGCAAGAGAAGAAAAAACATAAAATTGAACAAAAGCACAGAATTCTTTACAAAATAACTACAATATAATTATGTAATATATTTAACATGCTTATTACCAATGTGATTTTTAGTTACAAAGCTAAAGAATGTCTCCCTTTGGAGAGAGAAAAAAAATAGAAAAGGAGGGGTGGGGTGAAGAAAAAGAAAAAGAAAACCCTTGCTTTGCCTTATCCCATGTGGTGAATTAGTCTGTTCTAACAAGCTTCTCCTGCCAACGAATGTAAGAACAGAAGGTCAGACAAAAGGAGGGTCTGGGCTGTGCTCGTCATGTTCACAGGAGCTGCTGAGGTCTGTCCTCAAACGGCTCGAGGGTGCATTTCATCTCCCAGACCAGGCTTTGTGGGATGGTGGCTCAGTGCAGCCCAAGGGAAGAGCCTCAGAACACACCTCTGTTTTCTGAGCACAGAAAGCTACGTACTACATAAGCTTGGCAATTTTATTCAAACTGCCTCCAGATGCCTCTTGATGTGGGACTCCTGACCAACTCCTGACCTCATAGTCACTATGGTGGTTCCTATATTTCTCTCTCTGATACCCCTAAAGAATAGGTACATGAGTGCTGAACAATATTTTAATCTTACTACATGGCAACTGTGAGAGGACATAAGATCTTCTTGCGAATTGTAGAACTGATAATTTAATTTTTTTTTTTTTATTCTAGCAGTCAAGCTGACATGCAAACCTGAAAGTGACCTTCTGAGAAGGCACAAAGTCTACAGGACTATTTCCTGTACTGGAAAAAAATATCCTATGCTAATATTCATTCATAATCTATCTGTTTAACAGATATCCTGCCTTGTACTTCTGTCATTACAGTGTTATCATCTGATAGTGTGTATGTACCTTAAACAACCATTAATTATAACCTGTCAGGGGGTGTTATATTATTTACCTCTAAAATCTTGAGCAAAAGTAAATGTGCCTGAGTCTTCTAGAATTGAAAATAGAATTAAATCTTCTGCCTCAGCTAGAAGTAAATCAGAGCTTTAGGAAAGCCCTGCAGGTGTTTTTAAGTTAGCACAGTACTGAATTTACTTAATATACCAATGTAGGATTTAATTGAAAGCCAACTCAAGCCATATTCTTCTCCTTCTCCCTGGTCTCAAATGACCAAATTTCTAAGTCTGTGATAACCCTATGATTAATTTTCAACAGCGAGAAAACAATTTATTCTATCAAGATGATACACTTCCTTAGTCACAAACTGCTTAAGACTTCAAACTTCAAATAGCTTTAAAAGCAAAGCATCAGATAAAATTTTACTTTGAAAAGCAGGAAGAAACTCCACACTCAAGCATATCACACTAATCCAGAAACCGATCGGTCACTATTGCACTTCCCTAGCACTTGATTTAGGCATGGATTTAATTTTCCAGGGTGGTGCACGGTCCCCTTGTATACTGTTGTTGAGGGCTGTATCAATGGGATCCTCTAATGCTAAAGTGCATGTTCCTTATTCAGCACTGTTCAAAGCAAGGAAATTCCTTAATCTCAGCAGACACTTCCAAAGATTGTGTTTGAAACAGTAACTGGTCATTTGCACATCCCTTTGATGGACTTTGTTCAGAATTCAAATATTCAATGTTTGGACCTTCAGCATTGGATGCTTTTCATTCAATGTTTCTTGTAGTCTGGGATTGTCAGATTTTCATCTTGCTGGAGATCTGTACCTGGTTCATTAGTGAATTAATAAGATCCCCAGGATGGCCCCTACCCAGTGCTTCCCTCTCTGAGGTAACACAGAGAATGACAACCAGGGCTTTTTGTTAGAACTCCTTTCAAGCATTGCTGGGTCATATTCAGTCAGTATTCGCTGTGCAGATTTGGGATTATCTAGGGAATGATTGTGAATATGATACCACCAAATCTAATCTGAAGGAGTAAAGCAATTGGAGAGTGCTGTAAGTACATGAGCAGATGACTTAGTGCATTGACCTAAGGTTGTCAATGCATTTACTTGCTTACCAATACTATTTCATGGCCAAAATACTTTTGCCTGCCTCAAAAAAAGGCCTCTGAGCAGTGCTTTATTTATACAGAAACATTATCACTTAGACAGATTTTCGGGTGACAGTGCTAACTCTGAAATTGGAACCCTTAAATGTACTGGAGTAATGAAAATAAAAATCTTAGTGTACCTACTTGTGGAAGCATTGTAGGCACCTCCACAGACTAGTAGAGTTTAAAATAATGGTGAAAGCAAATGTCAGTTGAAAGATATGTAAAGAATATGTCAGACTATAATTTTGTGAAAACAAACTCATATTAACTATCATCTTCTAAAACAATTTAAAAAAACAACCTACAAAGAATGTCTGTTGTAACTTGCCTCAAAGTATTGCAGTGTAGCACAATGCATGTCTATTGGAATTAGAGACATTTAAAATCTGCAATAAAACAAATAATTGTAAACAACGTCCTGCTTCCTTCAGGGATACACAACCAGAAAATTTCTAGAGGGATAATACTGAACTCTCATCCACCATGCCGTTAAGTATAATAAAACCAAATGGTTATAAAAACTCTACTCCTGATTTAGTTATTGCAGTACCTCTGACTTTTTGCCTGTAAAGTCACTTCTGGACCAATAATAAGCTGGAGGAAAATTAGCTTAAGAGATCACAACCAACCGCTCTGAGCAGATTGGGAAGAACAAACTAATCCTGTAATACCGCTAACAAAATATCTCCACAGATCATTCACCGGATTTATTTTGTTTGGTTTGGTTTTTTTGTTTTTGGTTTTTTTTTAATCACTCAGACAAACTGACCTTTTTAGATGAACACAATCTTGAGAGTGTGTAGAACATAGGTTATACAGGGGAAGTTTAAGAAATATTTGTAAGTTTAAAAAAAAAGGGAGAGGAGAGGAAAATTATAAAGGAGTTGGCTTAACTTCAATTTCTGTAAAAGCACTGAAAGCATTAGACTATTTCTGAGCTCAAAATGGCAAAGTCAAAATCTCAGTTAAAAATATATTGTATTTGTGCTCACTGAAAGCCAGGGTACTATATTTTGATAAGAATAAGCTGTTCATTCACCAAAAGAGGTAAAATTGGAAATCCTTCAGAACAGGACCTGACAGTTATAAGAAATCACACATAAATCACAAGTGAAAAATATCGTATTGTCACAAGGAAATAAGTATCCCCACAATCTATCACAATAATGTCATGTATGCAGTGCCCAGAGCCATGGTATATTTTGCAGCCCAGGAAAGCCATGAAATTGTTCTCCATTGTACTTAGCATTGGAAAGACTGTCCGCTATGTCCAGTTCTCGGCACTCCACTGCAGGGAAATAGAAATTGTTTGAACAAACTGAAAAGGAACTCAGCATAATTTTCACAGAAAGAAGGAAGAAAGAAAATAGGAATGTTTAGCATCAAGGGAGTGATGTGAAAATGTTTTCCAGTGTAGTATGCAGAGACATAGGGAGCTTATTCTTTCTGTCTAGGATGGGTAAAATAAACAAACATGATCTTAAAATATAGTAAGGAAGATTTAAGTGATACCAAGGAAAGCTTCCAAGTGAAAAATGTTATGGAGCATTTGACCAAATTGTTTTACCTCTCAAAGTTCTGCTTGCAGCTATGGTCTGTATTTCTGTTATGTGGATGAAGTAGTTCTACACTGATATGTTTGTAATTTTGTGGGTCTTTCAAATCCAAACTAAGCCCCTGGGTCTCTTACTCAGACTGTAATTTCAATTTCCCTAAAGGGCTCAGACCATATGTATAGTATACATAGTTTATATAGCCATCTTTTTAAATGTCTGAACAGAAACTGCTCCCAGTCCAAAATCTGGATGCAAATACCCTGAAAATTTCTGGAGAGGATTTCAACCCTGTATTCATGCTTGAATTATGCATCCTAAATCCCTATCTGATTTTGAGCTATTTCGTGCAAGAAAGCATTTGGAATTAATTATTTTTTTGCAGTTTTTAATTAGAAAAAGAATCTGACTGATTACATTCTCCCCTTCAATTAACTAAAATAATTTCGCTTCTGGGCTTATACCTTGCATTCCAAATTGCAACTAAACATGCATAGTAAAGCCTGATGGTAGGATCCCTAAAAATAAAGGTTCAAAACAGGAATGCTCTGACATTTTAAACTACATGGGAATGAAAAATAATGCTCCAATGTTTCAGAACAATCTGAGGTTCTTTTCTCTCCTCTATTTGTTCCCAGAAGAACATTTACTTCTATATAACGCATGAATACCAAGATTTGTGGTGGGAATACTTCACATCTACAAATGGCTGTCCCACTGGGATTTGTAGCACTGTTTTAGATTTCTGTTTCCTGCTTCAGATTTCTGATTCAGTTTCCTGAAGTTTCACCATCACACCAAATGCCTTTTCAGAAGAGTTCTGTTTTAGTACTTTTCTGATTGTACACAGCTCTCTTTATATACCTTGATTGGATTACATTGAATCACACTGTCAAATTAATTGAAAAACATGGTCTTGCCATAGCAAAAACATGTATATAAAAGGCAGCAAGTCATCAGCACATACTAAATAGGATTTGTTGTTTTAAAAAATAATTTGCTTATATCAAATCTTCTTGCATCCTTTTTTTGAAGAGGAAGAGAGATGTTTCCATTAGTCCTGATGGAAAGTCAAGTCAGAATTGTCTGGGCCAGGAGAGAACCACAGAATTCCATTTGACATCTAATATCTTTTCTGATCTAGTACCCTTCTTGAGTTTCCTCCTTAATATGTTTCATTCTGTTTAAGATTAATTCAGTTTAAAGCAGGACTCTTCATTTTTGTAGTTCAGAAGACCGCAGTCATCATCTCTAGGCATTTCTGCAGATCCTCACATCCTCCCTAAGCCTTGGTCATGCTGTCTCATTCTGCTCTACAGCTCTAAGTCAGTACCTCTTCAGTCAGTTCACACAGCTAAAATTGCTGTCTAAGTTCCTCAGGTCATGTCTTGCTTACTGTAAACACCTTTTCTCTTGCCTGGAGAAATGCAATCTTGCTTTCTGCATATCTGTATAAATTCATTTTTCTAGCTCATTATTCAGGTTTCGTATCTCTCCACTGATTTTCTATTGCATCAAAGAGAAGTTGCTTGTCATCACTTTCAAGATTTTCACCCTGCCCATCTTATCCTCAATTGTTCACACCAAACTATTTTATTTTTGAATCTGATCATCCTTTCTTTGTCAATATGGCTGAAAACTTAAAGTGTGTTTTGGCTTTGTCTCATTGGGACATCATACTTGGGAGTCACTCTCCAAAACCTGCTGCAAACTGTTCTTTAAACATCCATCTCCCCTCAGAAATATTTGTCAGATATTAAACTTCCAGTAAGGTGAGAGCATTGGCTGATGTTAATCTGAATGGTTTTCTCTCTTGCCCTAGGGCCTAATGCTAGATAGCAGATGATTGTGTATTCACTAAGCCACCAACATTAAACCAGACTTGTAAAATTTTTGGAAGTAAAGGATTAATTTCTTTTGAGCTTGAAGATCACCTGGAAATGTGTCTGGGCACTAGAATAATACAGAATATATTCAGTAGTATTCTTGCATTATGATAATACAGCTATTATAATATTATTCTTATTTATTATGTTCTTATAATATATATTATAAGAAATATATATATATTATAAGAAAAATCAGTGAAATACTGGGCATTCCATAGAGTGGTGTTTTGGGTTTTTTTTCCTTCAAAGCCTGCACCTTGTCAGGTTTTGTATGACAGTGAGATGTTGTGATATCTGTGCTGTACTGCTCTGGTCTCCTTGGTTTACTCTGCCTCAAAAAAGACTTGATCATAATGTCAGTCAAACTGCTCTTCCTGCTAATTGTGTCAGTGTAATGATTTTAATTTAAATAAAAAATAGGTAAAGAAAGGTTTGATGTAAGACCTTCTAAAACTGATATGAAATTCTGTGCTCCGCAGTGAGAGGCATTGTTCATTAGTGAACTGATATGGAATAATTACACTGGAAGGGACCATGTGAAGCAGGGCACAGATAGCATTGGTTGACATAGAATTGATGTCAGAAGATATTAAATCATCTTTATTTTTTCGGTAAATATCTGCTGGGATGACTGAAACTGAGGTTTGGGGAAATTATCAAGTACAAGTGGAAAGATCAGGTTGGCTTTCACAATATTACAGCATGTGTTGCTCAGGATCAAGATTTTGAAAAAAAAATAGGCTGTCCTAAAACCAGCATGATTAGGTATCAGATTAGTCATCTTTTTCTTTGCTTTCTGTTTTTTTGTTCATTTGGGTGGCTTTTTCATACATAGGGTATGCATTTTAGGGTACATCTCTAAGATCACGTAATTGTTTGCTGATCTGTCTTAAAAGAAGACAGAGGCATATGTAGCTGATTTACACATGAATTTCAGGAGAAAAATATGCAAGACTTTAGAAAGTATAAAATAGGGAAAGTATAGCCATTTTTTGTTAATTGCATTAATGGCCATCAGAAATTCCTGAAGAGTTGCAGGTTCTAATTCTGCTCGAGGCACTTGTGCACTTTAAACCCATTGAATTCAATTAATAAAAGAAGAAATGTTTGGCATGAATTACATTTAGCTGAGTTTATAAACAGCTCCCTGGTAAAAATAAGCATGTACCAATTGTTTAAGTAGTGTTTAAATGGTAACATACAGAGGGTGCAGTAAATAATTTCAAAAATATTGTACTCAAGCAAAAGTTATGATTTAGTTTAGAAATTCATAGGAACACAGACATTTCATGCTGGATGAAAGCAGGCAGTCCAATATGCTGTCCTAGAAGTGACCCAACTCAGATTCTTCAGAAGGGCCTATAACAGGCAGACACACTATAACACGTGTTCACACATGTCTAAATCCTGATCTCACTAGAGATTTTGCTTCAGGGCTTAATCAAGTTGCAATCTTTCTTCCAAAATATATAGATTGTTCTCAATTATAGCAACTGTAGGTAATAATCTGCTATCCACATATATGTTTGTAATAGTTTTGAATCTTGAGTTTTGTCTTCAGTAGCTTCTTGTAGTAGACTTTGCTGTTCCATTCTGTTTTCAGTATCCCCATCAATTCTTTCAGGTGTCCATTTGTTTTTATGCACACAGAAAACACCGGTTTACTTTTGCTCAAACATTTTGGATTTATTTGTTTATTTCTGTATCATGTAGACCCCTCTGTCTTCACTGTTAAAGAGAATAAATCCAGAATATATCCAATACAAACAAACCTAAAAAAGATAATATAAACTTTGAAATGGTTCTCTTAATGGCTGCCAGGATTGCATGGAACATGTCATCTGTTTTAACAGGGTACGTAATTATTTAAGACTCCTGAACTCTTAAGAAGTATTCACCTGTAGAAAAGTCTGTGTTCATTTAGCAGAGCTGTGGAAAATTCCTTTGACATTTTCTGTTGGAAATAACATAAATATGCACACATGTGCTAAAGTAATTTGTTGTAGAGCTCTGCAAATTATATATTTTCTTCTGTGCTTATCTCTTCCCAAGAAGTTTTCCTCTTTTTGTTTTGCTCTCCAGTCTCTAAGCAGTTTGATATTCCTCAGATTGTTAGTGTTGTCATACATCAGCTGACTTTCTAAACACCTTACTAGATTGGTTGTATGAAGCATTCCAAGGAAAATATAAGAGAGAGAAAGCAAAAACCTATCAATTTTTGCCACATGCTGATATAAAACAAAGCATGGGAATAATGGTCAGCCATAAATCTGGAAAAATAAAATTCAACTCGGATAACCTGGGGTAATTCAGAGCATCTTTTTCAAAACCAGCTGAACTGATGGTTGTTCTCACAGGATGCACTGTGCTCTGTGTTGGGTTGGCAAGATTCTAGCAATATGATACTTGTTTTTCTAGACAGAAACTAATGAACTCCTCACTGAGACTTACAAGAAGTTCTAGTTAATAAGCTTTGGGACAATTGCTCTTAAAAGTAGTAATCCAAAGGGCTGGAAGCATTGAGTCAGAAAGTAAAAAAAGAGAGCTGATTTTCAGCAGAGACAGGTCTCACCTAAGAAGTTTTAGCCTTCTATGATCAAATCTGCATTTTTACCAGCTTTGGAAAGGGAGCAGCAGGCAAATTTAAGGTGCAGGTAGACAGCATTTGATCCAATATGAGCTGATCGAGCAACTCACTGCTGCTGAGGGCTTGATCTTACCATGGTCCCTTTTACAGTGCCACTCTGGCACTCATGTGGCCTCACAGTGAGATTCTTCAATCCACCACATCAGCAGTGAAAAAAAGATTAACTGTACTCCAAAGGTCATGTTCTTCCAGCAGCAACAAACTGCTTCAGCTTCCTTTGAAGGAAGAATAGAAAGCCCTTCTCTGAGATCTTCTTCAGCTGCTAATCCCTACCTCCAGTTTTGGTCTGTTTGCCTTTTGCACTGCTGGGGCAGGGACTGGCTGCCCACTTGGTCTCTTCTTCCACAGTGATAGAGTATAGATGATTCTTCCACAGTATAGATGAGTAGAGAAGGCTGAAGGAGAGAGGTAAAGCAGGAGCTCTGATGTAGCAGTTTTCAAATGCAGGTTTGTAGTCAAGGGAGACAAGGGCGGCAAGCTGGGATAGGCAGGGAAGGAGAGAGAGGGACAGAGAGACCAATATTCATCCTGCTCAAAACTCATCACTCTTCATTTTCTGTATGTTTGTCTCATTCCTCCCTGAGAAGCCAGATGATCCCTTTTGACCCCTTCTATTCCACCTTTTCAACGCCCCTTTCTTTGCACTCTCTTCCTGCCGCAGTTGCAACCTTGATTCTTTTTTCCATTTGCAACTGAGAAGCCCTCTGCCAGTTAGTGCATATATTGTTTGGTAAGAGCAGCATTCTAAAACTCTACTAGCAACTATAATTTGGAACCATTCTTCATTGAACTAATGCTTTGAACTACATTAGGAAAATATTATTTTAAAAAATTAAGGTGTTTTTTTTTCCCCTAGTGCTAAAATCTGATTAGGGTTCAATGTGACGCCCCATTTCCCAGTTTCTTCATGATAATCCATAAAATCAACAGTAAGAGAAAGAGACTTATTGTTTATGTATGCTGCAGTTCTGCCTAAATCTCCGGCGTATTGGAGGATGAATCATTCAGCTGATGTAATTTTTGGTTTTTAAAGACAGTCCCGTTTCTATAGGTTATTTCATTAACTGCCTGACTGGATATGAATGAGTACCATACACCTGCAGTGTTTGCCATCCATCCACATTCATCTCTTATTTTCATACTGTTTTTCTATCTCTGTATCCTATTATTTTTGGCTTTGCTCCGTGAGCTACTGCTTAGCCACTCCACATTATATTTTTTTTCTCAGTTATATCTGTTTACCCTGAAGATAGTTCAAGTGCTTCTGAAAGAACAAAACCAGGCACTGGTCCAAACTTCAGCTAGTCTATAAACTAATCATAACTGTAAATATCACGCATTTGGTGCAGAGAAGTACATATGACTAATGAGGTTTCAGCCTCTGCTGCAGGCGGTCTTGTAATGAATGTCTTATAATGTACCCAAGTATGTTGCTACTTCCATCTGCTTTTTCTACCTTATTTTATTTACTGCTATCAGTGAATTTTACAATCCAGTCACGATTCCTACCTCTTATTCTGAAATGGCAATAGCATGTGATCTTGTGTCTTGCTACTCTCACCTGATTTCAGTGCCAGCTCCATCATTTCTGCTTTCTGCCTCTGTGCTGCTCCCTTTCCAACTGCACTGTCAGTACCTTGGCATGGGTAACTGGAGCAGTCTTTCAGAGCTACAGGCTGTTTCCCTTCTCCAGATTTTAGGGTGCCTCCTTCTTCAAAGTGCAGACGTGATGGCAAACCCAGAAACAGTGGAAACAGAGCCCCACAGGGACTGAGCTCTTTAGGTCTCGGCTTTTAGAACCCTGATGGGACTTGGCTAGAAGAAGCTCTTGGGGATGATAAGCAAGGAGCACCTTGAGCAGGAGACAATTTATCTCCATTGAGTTTGGGGAGAAGACAAGAAGGGTGTAGACTTATCTCCATAGGAGATGTGTGCTCAGTAGGAGATGTTGATACTCTTGCTCACCTCAACTGAAATAAATTGCAATTAATCTTGTCTAGACTGAGTAATTAAAAACATAGTGAGACAAATAATTTATCCTATAAGTTGTCATCAAATCAGGAAATGTTTACACATAAAAGACCCCTTGATGGGCTCTTCTAAATAGATTGGGAATTTATTTCATATCTCTCCTTCAGCAACTGCTGAAGTACATCAATCACTTCGGAGTGGAAGCAGGAGATGGCTAGACCATATTTCCCTGAGAATCAAAGCCAGACTGTTGAATTCAGAGCAACCAGGTTGCTCTCACTGAGAGCTGGAGCTGTAAACATCAGCCGACCTTTGCAGTCTAACTAAGCATGTATCTCTAAGCATGGTACAAGCAGATGTGAAATAATTCCTAATCTTTTCACAGCCGTCATGGAGAAAGTCAGAGCTGCTGTGGTGTTTTATCTTCCACTAGATTCCCAGTCTTTCACCTGCCTGTATTATGCGCCTCTGGTGTGTTGGCTGCATAACCATCGCAGTTTTAGAGTTCGTATTTGTAACCACTCAAAGTGTGTAGTAAAGACTAGTCAAGAGTCCTCGAAATAAATTGTAAGACTGTACAGATGCGCAACTGTCAGTGAAAAAAGTGAATGTGTCTTTTTAACTAGCCAAAATTATATCATGTAATTGGAAAAAAATAGGTCACATTTAGTGCCAGAGAGGTGACAGCTTGGATCCCAAAGAAGTTTCAGTCTAGCCCTCCATGGGAATCTAGTGGGTCTCCTCACAAAGTGCTTCCCTGCACAGTGCAGACATAGTCTGTGTTGCACCCAGACTTTATTTGGATCACTGAAATGGAAAAGCAAGAAGTTGATCACCTGCTTTGGTAGACAAGCTCGGGTTAATATTTGCCAGCCAATTTGCAAGGCAACTGGAAGAGACAGACAGAACATTTCTGTGATTTGGAAATAGATGAGATTTAGCAGAATGAGAACATGGTACCCCACCTTCTAGTAACAGCTCATTCCTGGAAAATTGAGGTTTCAGATAGAGATCTTTGGGAAGAAACCAACTGTGAGGAAATGGATTAGTTTCTTACCACAGGAACTGTTGCTTTTTGATATCTATTGTTGGCTGATGGTTGTCTTTCATAAGTTTTTATAGCTTTTGCTTATGGTTTAGCTGACCTGAAAGTCTTGATCTTTTCTGTGAGTCTTGTTAACTTCTACGGAACTTCAGATACTGCTTGGCATGCTTAGCTGAATTCCACGTCCAGCCTCCACCTGGGCTGGAAGTAGGAATCCAGGTTCTTCTGAAAAATCAAGCAGACTCTTGAGTAATATTTAAGATTCTCCTTAGAAACGTTCCTTTGTATTTCTGAATATGTGTATGTGCCTACCTCCAGCATATTTTTCAGGATAGCAGAAAAATACATGAGGACAGGTCAGTAAGATGGCTGTTACAATGGGGAGTAACTCCAGGAGGGGAAAGACAGTTCAGAGCTTCTTCAGGCACTGGCACAGTGGTGTCCTCAGATGGATTTAGGAGAGTAGCTCCATTTCCTCATTGACCTCCCCATGAAAGGGGAAGAGTCCATCCCTACCTGAGGAATTAGGAGTTACTTGAGCAACTCCTCAAGATGGCTGGTGACGAATGTCTTTCAGGATTCTGTTGGCTGCAGAAGGATTTGTGACTCTGAAGGAGTCTGAGGCATTTCACAGCTGCAAACTGTAACAAGGACTGCTGGCTGGCAGAGCAGGAACCCCTTTAGTGAACAGGGAAATGATTCCTTCTGGCAAAACAAGTTATCAGTTTTATACACATCTCAGCCTGACCTCAGCAAATCTTGCATTTCTGATAGTCTCTAGGTGAATGGTTGGAAACTGAGTGCTCATATATTCCATGTTTGCTGAGATAGCTTTAATCAACATTCCAGCTGGAGAAAACAGCTCTTCCGGGCCTTTTGAAGCTGGTCAGTAATCAGCTGGAGCAAGCTTGATTATGTCCATGTAGCTCACCAGTGAATACTGATTGCGAGAGACACATAAAACTGGGATTTAAAGGCCAGCAGAAATCTGGAATCTTGCACATGGTAGATTGAACAGTACTTAAGAAAAATATCATGTTTAGTATGTGATCACTGAACCATGATCTCAGTATGAAGGCTGAGAACATAATAATATGTGATTCTGTTTTATTTTCCCTGTCCCGCATCTCAATGAAGAACAAAATCTCCCCAGATACTTCCTCACACACTGAGAAAAAGTAAAAAATTATGATCAGTTTTGCCCTGTTGAGCTGGAACTTTATTACTGTGCTGGATTAACAGAAGCCATTGGAAGAAGCTTGGCCTCTTCTTTCATGTCAGTGGTGGCTTCTTTAGAGCAGCAGGATTCGATACAGGACCAGAATATTCTGTACTGAATGTCAGGAGCTGTTGTTACCATTTGTTGGATGTGAACTTAATGGGTGAACAGCAGTGAGTTTATTTGCCAGAAATATCAAATGCTAACGAACAGCTTGCTGTAGTCCTGGCCTTGGCTTCCATCATTAACCTGATTAGACCAGAATTATCTGCAATGTTCTTGGATGTTCTTTCACTGGTATTAGAAGGTCATTAAACAATGGGCATATATTTTGCAAGCTCCACTGGGATTTCTTTTCATTTCAAACAGGTAAAGAAGGATTTTATGTTTCATTATGAAATGCAAATTTTTTACATGAATTGGCATATTCTCAACTTCAAGCAGAGAGAGCCTGAATTGATTGGATTGCATTGCTAACATTTTTGTTGCTTTCAGTTTAATTGTAAAAACTGTAGAAGGGTTGGTTGGATTGTTGGTTTTTTTGTTAAAGTATGACCTGCACCCTTTAAAGATCACTTGAACATCATCTGTTTTGTTTTCCAAATATTTCGCTTGTTTTTAAGGACAAAGTGATTTTGATCATAAAGGAAAATAATATGAATTCCATCAAATACATGCTATTCTGGTGTTTGTTATTTGCATAAACAACTATATTATAATAGTTGTTTAATTGACCATCATCAAAAGCTCAAAACTTAGAATGGAAATATGAGTAGATGAACCAGAAGAAAATAGAAAGTGGTTGAAGACAGTTTATAGCAAGTTACAGTGTTCAAGCTTTCATAAAGAAAAGAGTTTTTAAGTTCTAGGCAGGCACTTCCCCCCCCGCCTCCAACAGATTCTGTCTAGATGTTTTGTATCTTTGCCTCAGTGCAAATATTGAATAATTGTTTCTCACAAATGAAAACAGGCTATTGTTCAAATCTTAAATTTGGCACTTACATGGCTATAGATGGCCCTGCTGTATTATCAAATCTCAGCATATCTGTTATTTTTTGGCATTACCCTCCTTAATATTTCCAGGAATGAGAAATGAATTTTATCTCATCTTGGATTTTCTAACAAAGAGTTCTGTTAACTAAATCTTCTCCAGCAGACTCCCTGTGGTCCTGGATGAGTGCAGTTGTGGGGTGATGGGGTGCTCAGTTTATCCTGTAAAAATCTACATATTGGCAAAAAATGTAAACTGGGGAAGGGGTGCAGGTACAGGCCCAGATTTCTAGGATGCCTTGTAGCAAATCACTTTCTGGTAGGTCCTGGTAGCTCTGTTCAGAGCATGTTGTGCTTAGAGAAGCAGGACTTCCCATTGTTGGTAAAGTGGCCACATTCATGGATGAGGCAGCTCTTCCCACAGCAAAGCTTAGGGAGAAGGGGCAGATAGAGTTCATCATTCAGGGAAGGTGATTTTTGTGCTGTGAGACTAATGAGGATATGCATAGGAGCCTCAGACTTAAATAAGCTTACTTTTTCCTTTTAAAAAAAGATTCAGCATTTGTCTGGCTCTAGTTGTGATGAGGGATGTTGTGAGGTTATTTCCCCTCTTCATTATACAGGCAGCAGGACCCTATTGTTAGCGCTGAGAAGTACGGACAGATGCATATACTTTCATGTATATGCAAACAAATTTTTCCCCAGGAAACCCCCTTTTACTACATAAATATTCTTATTAATTATTTTGCTACCTTCACTTTTGGAAATTGAGCTATGAAGCCTAACCCACAATACCAAGCTGCCTCTGAGCTAAGACCCCAGTAGTATCAAAACCTTCACTTCCCACTTGACAGCATCTGATGTTTTTATATGGTTGTTTGTACAAAATACTGCAACATGCTGCATATTAAAAATGGAGAGTAAATAAAATAGATGTTGATATGAAGTTGAGTAATGTGTTAGGTTTTGAAGAGACAATTATTAAAAAGCATAAGAAATTATAAATGACCTGTACTATTTTCATATTTAATTCAGTAAAAGAATTAATTATTCAGCAGTTGAGAATGGTGTTTATTTTCCACTCTAGTGCACTGGCATATCACAAAATCCAGTGCTCTACTCCAAACGAACAGGGCCACTTAGTCATCTAAATACATATATAATGCAGACAACTTAGTGAGTTAGATCTGGGCAATTAATGGATCAAACGTGTTTTGAGACAAATTTGATGACCTCGTTCATACCAGATATTTGCTTTACAGCACCAGCATTGATATGGAATCCACTAGGGCTGTAAATGAACAGAGAATTTCTCAGACTGTCACTGGATCATGACTGTGGCTCGTGTGAAGTGATGTTAGGAGCGTGGCTGCCTGCTCCAGCCCGGGACTCCCTCCTGCCTGGAGTCAGCTTGGGGACCTGGAGTCTCTATCCTGGCTAAGGGACGCTGCTGCCACTTTGCTGCGTGCCCGTTCCACCAGCAGCAAAGCTGCGCATCCCAGAGCACTCCAGAGACAGGGGCACAGCACACTGGGGATGCTGACAGGGCGTGCACAGACTGTGCCATGGACGGGGTGTGGCTTTCCACAGCTCCTGTGTGTAGGACTCACACAAAACACGAACACACACAGAAGGTCGCTGGTGAAAGCACACGCGCACGCGCACACAGACACACAGACACACAGACACACACACACACAGACACAGACACACACACAGACACACACACACAGACACACAGAGACACACACACACACAGACACACAGAGACACACAGACACACACACACACACAGACACACACACAGACACACACACACAC